>VYZM01023085.1:82132-93626 GCA_013398915.1 Dromas ardeola
GGGGCTATCTTTTTTTGTGGCTACGCTGTTGAAAGTACTGCAGTTCTGCCTAACAGCTCTGGTGCATGACTATGTCACGCAAGTGCCCCGACTGCTCTGCCTGCCAGCTGGGCCCGGCAGGTGGGAAGACCACATCTTGCAATACTCGAAAAGCTGGGGTTTTCAGGAGCCAAATACTTGCTCTTACATGTTCACCTCCTGAATGTGCATCAAATCAATGCAGCTCCCCTTGTCGGAGCTCCTAGGGTATGTACCACAGCTTTTTGAAAGTATTGACCCCCAGGGACATGGTATAGTCACATACATAGAAAAAGGATATGAGAATGTTAAAAATAAATGCCAAGTAAAACAAGAGTTTAGCTTTGGATTGAATTCATAAAATATATGGTCACCAATAGGTTTTGTGAACCACCCATATCGCAACGCACCAAAAGAAGTATAGCCAGCAGGTTGAGGGAGGTGATTCTGCCCCTCTACTCCTCTCTGGTGAGACCCCACCTGGAGTACTCCGTTCAGCTCTGGAGTCCTCAGCACAAGAAGGACATGGACCTGTTGGAACGGGTCCAGAGGAGGGCCATGAAGATGATCCGAGGGCTGGAGCACCTCTCCTATGAGGACAGGCTGAGATAGCTGGGGTTGTTCAGCCTGGAGAAGAGAAGGCTCTGGGGAGACCTTATAGCAGCCTTCCAGTACCTAAAGGGGGCCTACAAGAAAGGTGGGGAGGGACTCTTTATCAGGGAGTGTAATGATAGGACATGGGGTAACGGTTTTAAACTGAAAGAGGGGAGATTTAGATTAGATATTAGGAAGAAATTCTTTCCTGTGAGGGTGGTGAGCCGATGGAACGAGTTGCCCAGAGAAGCTGTGGATGCCCCATCCCTGGAAGTGTTCAAGGCCAGGCTGGATGGGGCTTTGAGCAGCCTGGTCTAGTGGGAGGTGTCCCTGCCCATGGCAGGGGGGTTGGAACTAGGTGGTCTTTAAGGTCCCTTCTGACCCGAACCGTTCTGTGATTCTGTGATTCTATGTTAAACAGAGTTAATATTAATAGGGATAATAGAGGACCAGTGAAGAAGTGACAACCATAAAGCAAGGTGCCTGGGAGCTGATGTCTTAGCCTATGACCTACCACGACTGATGGTCCCTGCACCTCTCGCACCCAGGGCATATTGCCATTGCTGTTAGTATTAAAGGCATAAGAGGTATAACTCTGCATCAGTTCTGCCTACAGTCTGTGGAGGGGCAAAGCCTGAAGTGGGGCTGGCAGCGGGGTGCTGGTTGGTGTGATGTCCTGGCATGTGCCCTCTGGCTGCACCTGCCCTGAACTGGTCTTGGTCTCTGGCCATCATGGAGATGGCCTAGAATGCCGAAAGAAGTGACTTGACACAAGCTGTGCCTTCTGATCAAGTGTGACCGAAGGGACCCAACGCTGGCATTCGGGTTAATATGGGGTGCAGAGCGCTCGTGCTGTGTGGGATGTAGCAGTACAGTCGAGCAGCACAGCCCTCTTCATTCTTCTGGCTGCAGGATGCCCTCCCCGTCCCTCTTGCCTTCCCAGCAGCCCCCAACAGTTTCACTTCTGGAAGCCAAGGTTTCACAGAAAAAGTTTTGAAAGTAAACTGACAATAAAATGTCTCACAAATTTAAACTCTTCTTTATCCTCTCAGTATCCTCGCATTTTAAATGTAAAATATAGAAGTCTTTTTAGTTCCAGCTGTGTGTGTGTCAGTTTTCTCAACTTGCTTAAAAAGGACATAGGAAATCACACAGTAAACAGTATAAATATGTCAGCAGATTCAGGATCATGAAGCAGAATTTGTTGGAGTAGTTTAGCTTAGAATTGGAGCCAAACAGCATGACTGCTTTTTGCACTTCATAATCTTGGAGAAACAGCACTGTACAATAATTAGGCTTGTGTCCTCAGGCCTCTATTTATGATTAGCATTTGATTCTGCTGAAAATCTGTTATGCACCGAGTTTTCTTGTAACTTTTAAAGGTGGGAGAAGAAGCAATTCCTTTCTGTTTTGAATTCATTCAGACAACATCAGTCTCAGCAACCGCAGAGCAGTTATCAAAGCAGAAGATCAGTGTTCGTAGACGTCAGACTTGTGGATCTCACGGGTATCATCTCCTCATCTCTGAAGCAGTCAGCGTGGCACCGTAGTGTCCTGTGCCTTGTTGGGGTGAAGTGGAAGCTCCTTGGACTAAAAGCCCTTTTACAATGTCCGTCACCTATAATAACTATGTATTATTTGTAATCTCTATGAAAAGACAAAGTAATGGTAAAATTGTTTAGTGACACATAGTTAGTAAGAGTATGTACAACTAAAATGTATTTAGTAGCATACAGGATCAGACTTATGAATGTTGTAACAAGAAGGAAGTGCTTTGAATAGTTGAGATGAGATAACCCCTCAACCCAAGATAAGCCATGAATACTTCACCTGTATCTGGACAGGTGTCTAAGAGGGGATCATGATACGCATGAGTGATTTCCCTTCTGAATTAGGGAAGTGGCAGAAGGAGCCAGCAGCTCAAAGAAGATCAATATCAAAAGCAACCTTGAGTGTTAAAGGCAACCATTTCCAGGTAAAGCCTGAATACCTCATTGGCATGGAGGAAGGAAAACCGAAAGAGCTGTATTGATAAAGCTAGGAGAGGTCGGCATTTAGCTCTTGGGGTGCTGCTAGAGTAGTTGATGCCCTACTTCTATAGTACCTAAAGGGGGCCTATCGGAAAGATGGGGAGGGACTCTTCATCAGGGAGGGTAATGATAGGACACAGGGTAACAGCTTCAAACTGAAAGAGGGGAGATTTACATTAGATATCAGGAAGAAATTCTTTCCTGTGAGGATGGTGAGGCACTGGGACAGGCTGCCCAGGGAAGTTGTGGATGCCCCATCCCTGGAAGTGTTCAAGGCCAGGCTGGATGGGGCTTTGTGCAGCCTGGTCTAGTGGGAGGTGTCCCTGCCCATGGCAGGGGGGGTGGAACTAGATGATCTTTAAGGTCCCTTCCAACCTGAACCATTCTATGATTCTATGATTTATTCTATGACTTAGAGATTGTAGATGAAGGACACAAAAATAGCCTTGAAGCAATCTGTTGTCAGGCAGACTGAGCCAGGCTAGAACCAGGCTTCATTGCTCCGCTCTGCCTCAGGGAACCTTGTCTCCAGTTTTGCAATAAAGACATCAACCTTCCAGAATAGCCCCTTCTATTGTCACCTGCAAAGAGGTGAGTCCAGAATAAAGCCAGTAGGTTTGATTTGTACGATCTTTCTGGAGGCAATAAAGCCAAATCAACCAGCACTCACTGGCACCCAGAGATGTGTTTAGTGGAGCCAGATGTCAAAACACTAGCACTGATCATCTGGGAAGGAATTTTGATGCAGCAAGGAGTGGGTATTAGAAAGACATTTTGCAGCTTCAGGCAGACCCTAACCCACCACGGTAACATCTCTGTTGGTTAGTAGAAATAATTACTTTCCTCTAAGCATTCCATATTTCATTCCAGTAGTCAATCATAGCCTGGATGCTGTGGGGATCTTACTACAAACCCCACTGCTAAGAGTTTGTGTGACACTTGTCTGGCTGAAAGGCCTCGCTGATTGTCTTGCAGGTTGTAATTGTTGGACAAAGCTGCTGGATCCCTCAGGAAACTCCAGCTCTGTATCTGTAACGGTGCCATTAAGGTACTTGTCAGGAGACAGGCTCCTCTGTGTGCAGGAGCTCACTGTCTCAGTGGGCTGGCCACAGGATCTGGGCTCTAACTCTTCACTCTCCCTCTGCAGGTTAAACATCTCCTTTCCCAGAAGAGCCCTGGCAGCGTGAGCTTCTGACTTGCAGCTGAAAACCTCAGGAGCCACAGGATAGATGTTTTCTTCACAGAAAACTTACACTCATGCTAGTACTGTACTTAAGATGGACCTCAAAGGTTTACAGAAAGCACAAGCTTATTCATCCCTCATGGGGCAGCTGAAAAGAGAGTCTCTCCCCATCCCACGTAGTGATGTATGACTGTAGTTTCTTTTCCAGCTAGTATAAATTTCCACAGGAACAGATTGTGTATAATTGCATGACCTTTCCTTCACTCTTCAAATGTTGTTCCCTGAAATGGGTAGGTTGAGATTTGTATGTGGCGTTGTTGCAAAATAGTTAGCTTATTGTTACTTTTAACTATTGGTGTTTTATTGGTAAATAAGAAGATCATTTTTTTAGGATCATTTTGGTGATTTAGTTGTAAAGCTGTAATGCTGTTTGGCTTTTTACTGGAATCTGACTTTTTCTAAGAACAGTAACAGCCACAATCAATACCTTAAAGATGAAAATGCATCCTGCCCTTTGGGTTATATTCTGTCAGTGATGTTACAGTTTCATACCTTTAAACCCATCTGAATGCCTAATGGCTTTGCTTAGTGAAGATAGCTCACTGCTATAGTTTTTGCCATAGGTGAACTTCATTAGCCCTTCCTAAAATAAAGAAATAAATTTAATAAAGCTGATTAATGCTCACGACAGCTCAGGCAGTCCAGCTGCAGTGTTTTATCAAAGCAAAGCTCTTTGTGTTCCCTCCAGACTTACTGTTCATGAATGCTTCAGCCTAGCTGAGGGCCTGTCCCCACTGGGGAAAGATGATGTTTCATCGGTATGAATGAACGTGTGCTGAAATCCCCGGGGATTCCTGGCCTCTTGGTGCCAGTGCCAAAATTTTAAGGAGAGAGGATTCGGTCCCTTCTATGGAGGAAGAAATTGTAGTCAGAGTGGGTATTAGCTGCTAGTGGGTTAACAAGAGGGAGTTCTTTCCCACTGTTTAGATTACCGCACAAAATGTGTCAAAGCGCTTCAGTTCTGCCCTAGTACAGAAATGGGCTTAGCTCGAAACCCTCGGTGTTAATTTCCTTTCGTGCAAGTTGAGGCACGCTTGGCCCGGACGGCAGACAAACTGCTGCAATTCAGTTACGCTAAAGCTAAGGAGCAATAAAACACTGAGCGTTCCCTAAGCCAGGAGACCACACACACTCCCTTCCTCTGCAGCAGAACAAACCCAGCAGAAAAGTGGCATTTTCGCTAGTCCCCAGCGAAGCCTCCCTGGGGCAGGCGAGCTGGGGGGAAGCGCCTCTCATCCCCATGGCCCCGGCAGAGCTGACCCCCTGCCAGCACCCTGTCAGGATGGGACACTTTGCTTCTTATTGTCCTAATTCCTGCCACCCTTCTGCTCTGCCTCTCCCCTTCCATGCGCCTTTCTAGCCCCAGCCGGGTGCCCCTGTGCAGGCAGGCCTGCATTTTGACTTGGGAAATTTGGCCAGTGACAGGAGTCGAGCTTCCCGTCGTTCGCTGCTGGCAGTCCTTCCTCACCTCCCGCCATCACGTCTGATGGTGAAGCCGATAAACGGCAGCTGGGGATGGTGCTGGGGACCACTACACTCACTGCAAAGTCATGGCAGCGTCATGGGAAGCCTCCCCTCTCTCTCCCAAATCAGCACTTCGTTAATTTGGTTAATTATGGCCTTCGAGAGGGCATGTAAGTTGTATAGCAGGATTTGGGCTCTAATTACTGTCTCCAGGTGCCTTATGCAATAGCACTAAATCACCCTACGTAAGAAGCTGTTCAATAGGACAGGTATTTTTTGTAGTTTCATTATGATGGCAAAGGCTGGAAGAGGAAGAAAGTCACTGTTGCTTATATTTACCCTTCCTGTACCAGTGTAGAAATGCCTGTGCGATCTTCTGATGGTCTGTGATTAAAATTTTAAAGCTGTTTTCCCTTAATTCCCCTGGTAAGGAAGTTTCAGAAGTGTGACAAAGGGACATCTGCTTCTCTCAGGTCTCATCAGACCCACCACAGGTCTCTTCCAAGGCTCCTCTTCACAAGGGAAGGTCTCCCAGGCCTTTTCTGCAGGTGTCACCAGGTTGGCAATGGTGGTGATGGCATTTGCCAGAAATGTACTTTAAAGTCACTGGGGTCCCCACAGTGACATATGGATCTGCCCCGAGGACTCCCTGGTAATCAAAAAGGAAATGGCACGGTGCACATCCCATCTGGGGAGCAGAGACACTGCGTGGCCAGTGACAGCACGTGTGAACCCACCCTGCTGCAACCATTTCCTTGTCTTGGCAGAAACAGGGCAGCTGTCACGGCCGCTGTGTTGGTCCCCGCTTCTCTGCTTGCAAAGCCTGAGAGTGACCCCACCTGGGGAGATGTTTCTGGTAGGTAGTCCTCTTCATGAGTCCTCCCCCAGGGCAGACTGCTTTGGGAACAGTCTTCCGCATGAGAACCTTGTTGTCTCAAACAGTCAGCTTTTTAGATCGGAAAGACTTTTGGTTAGCCCTTTTGACTGGTACAGATGTGACCTAGAAGTAAATTACATTGCAAACTTCATTCAAAACAAACTACCCCACGCAAGGCACTAAGTGTGGGTAAAGCATTTGCTTTCGAGAGGCATTTGCAAGGATTTTTTTCATATCCTTCTCTCCTTTCAACATTTTTTAGCTTTAATATTTTAATTTCTGGTGAATTTAATTTTCTTTCAACAATTTGCTGGTCAAGTGAAGAAAAAGACAGGCACTGCTTCTGGGTGGCAGTTACGGTCTTTTGGTGCTTAAAGGAGAGGGGATGAAGATTTACATCAGCTTTGTGTATGAAGAACCATAATGCAGTGTGAGTTACGTTCCTCATCCTCAAACCCATTTAATTTTCAAATGATATAGGTAATCATGGGAGGCAGAATTCACTTTGCAATATTGAATTACTATCATCTCATATGTATGTATAAATGCCTGGATCAGCTCAAGCACCGTTGTGAGAGATGATCTGTCAGACAAAGTGTGGGCAATACGGTGCAAAACAACTGTCACCAATCCTTTTGTGGATGTAACAATGTATTTTAGCTGTTCAAGCATAGGAAAGCCTGTTATCATGAAAGCACTGATGAATGCAATGCTTTTTGGTCATGTGGATTAAAGTGCTTCCTGATGTGTAGCATTTGGCAAAGCTTCCTGTATTTTTTCTCAAATAATTATTCATGCGCATATTCTTGGCATGTCATTCCTGCTTTGAAAAATGCAAAGTAAGGTGTCCTCTGCTTATTCTGTTGTCGAGATTAATGCTCTCATGCGAGAAAGCTGCAGATGGTGGTCACTTTTATGAGTCTATGAGAAGATGTGAGAATCCTGCAGAAGAGCCCATTTGCACCCATGGGACCGTGCATCCTCCCTTCCTCCCCCGCAGAGGAGTTTTAACGTTTCCTCTCCCTCCCAATCTCTATCTGCTTGTGGGGATTGGAGCAGAGCTCGCCTGGGAGTACACCTGGTGCACTGCTGAAGGTGACCTCAAACTCCCGTGTGGTCCACACGCCCGGATAGATGGTCCACAGAGTGATCCAGACACAGAGTGTGATCCTTGGCTCCTCTAAGGTACCCGCAGGGTGCCCTCAGGACACCCCTGTCAAGCCCGCGCTCTGCTCCTCCGGCCGTTGTGCTTCACTCATTCTTGCATCTGCAGATTTTTTCAGATGTGTTTAGCTTATACAGGCGTGTAAAAGCATGGCCAAGGACATATTAGAAGCATGGCCAAGGACACTGTTTGAAGATCCCAGCTATGCCTGCCCCCTCCTCTTCCTGCAGCCTTTGTCTCGGCACACAATGTACTTATTAGCTTGCAAGAGGGTATGTCGTTTTCTTGTTCTTACGTAAGTCACATTCCTCCTCCCGTCAAAGAAAGCAATTGTGTTCATGTCCAAAGCACTTGGACATACCAGGCGCAATTAACGCCTGCTGTATGTCCTCTTTTATCAGGGAAGCCAGAGCAAGGATAAGCCTGGCCAAGGGTGAAACCTCCATTCAGTGCTGTGTTCCTCATGCATGAATGTTACTGCAGCATTTAAAGAACAATAACTTGCTGACACGGTTGCTAGCAATACCAGGGCATATTTTATTCATGCATTCACACAGGGTATTGGCCAGCTCTGTCTAACAGCTGCCAAGGGTTACACTTACGGATGCCAAAGAAAGTCTCATTTGCTTGCCTGCCTGGGTACAGATGTTGGACCTGAATTACCTCTCAGTACAAGGTCCCCCATCGTCTCCCAAAACATCTCCTAGACACTTAATTCATTCAGGCCACCCTCTGTTCCTGGACTTTATCTAGCACATCCTAGCCTGCATTTCCCAGTGGGAGCAATGCTGCCTTTGAACAACGATTGCGCCCAAGCTGGCACGGGGATGGCCACGCATGCACACCAGTGCAGGGGGCCTGTTACATAGGCAAAATGACAATGTGAGGGTTGGCAGAGCCACAGGAAGGATTATTTGAGCTTATTTTTAATGTCTATTTGTCACAAGCTGGCTCAACCATCCTCTGACGGCTCTCTAGCCTGAGTCCAAAGCCTGCATCCAAAATCACAGAATCATAGAATCACAGAATGGTTTGGGTTGGAAGGGGCCTTAAAGATCACCTAATTCCAACCTCCCTGCTGTGGGCAGGGACACCTCCCACTAGACCAGGTTGCTCAAAGCCCCATCCTGCCTGGTCTTGAACACTTCCAGGGATGGGGCATCAACAACAAATGAGACTGTTTGGGTCTGAGAGGCTCAGCCTGGCCCAAGTACTGGAGGACCTGTCCTTGGAGAGGCCCTGCTCTGGGTTTTCTCTCCTCTGGGTACTTTGCTTCATCCCTCAGGGCCACACAGTGGTTGAAACAAAACTACCAAACTTTGCTGGAGCAGTTTTTAAGCCTCTGTGCTTTGCTCCAGAGATCTGGGAGGGGTGCTGAGTGCACAGCAGCACCAGTACACCGATTCCTTCCTCAGTGTCCTTGCTAAAGCCAGGGATCTTCCGAGGTTTCTCAGTGTCTGTGATCAGGC
Organism: Dromas ardeola; assembly: GCA_013398915.1. Taxonomy (NCBI): domain Eukaryota; kingdom Metazoa; phylum Chordata; class Aves; order Charadriiformes; family Dromadidae; genus Dromas; species Dromas ardeola. The sequence goes on from VYZM01023085.1 coordinate 90,993, forward strand.
ATAAACACATGCCCATTTGGTGAGTAATTTTGACTTCCAGTGACTAAGCCATCCAACTTGCAGGAGGGAGAGAAATTCTAATAGTAATAACAGTTTGTGCTACCACTGTAAGATTTCAAAGTGCTTTCAAAGCAGTTTTCCTTATCAGGGTTCCTCTGAGAGATGGCAATCATGCAACTGATATTTCATGGCCATTTCTGTCTATTATCTTTTTAAACTGCTTGCTGCTTTTTGGCACTTCTGAGACCTTCCCAACTCCTCCCTCCCTCTGACAATAATCAATGATCATTTCCAGTTTGGAAAATTAGCCGGTGAGTTGCACTGCAGTAAAGGCAAACTGGAGGCATAAAATATCCATCTGTTTTTTAATGCAACCTGCCAGTTTTAAAAACATCAGCTGTTGCAATGACTGCAAAATAACGAGCTGTTGGGGAAGGCAACTCCACCTATTTAAGCCCTCGGGACTGCTGAGGTACACCTTTAACAGTAAATGAGAGACAGCTCAAGGAGGCAGATGCTGGTATAGTTTCACATTTTATTGATATTAATTTGGGGACTTCTTCAGTCAGTTTTCCTCTTGGCTCTTCACCTGTTCTCCCCAATGCCTCGTGCATGGTAAGAATGTATGTAGGAGAGTCTAATTGAGAAGTTATACTAAAGATAAATAGATTCGTGATCAAACTGGGAGATGTAATGGACTAAACTAAAGCTGCTCAGCTGAATGCTTGGGCTGGTTTTTGATTCTGTAAATGCAAGGAAGATGGCAAAAGGACTATTCTTCCCCGCCAAGAAACTACGTTTCTTGCTGTAGACTGAGTCAGTAACTACTGAGGGTTGTACTGAGTCTGTCTGAAGGGCACCTGCTTACTCAGCCCCTTTCCCTCTGTATTTTAGCAGCTGATTTTCCTTGCTTGTATCTTCTATTATTTGTTACAGAAGTCACTCAAATAGTAGTATTCAGATGAAACAACTTACCTTTTGCTTGCTGATTTTCAGGCATCAGCAACTTAGCGTGAGTGAGGAACCCAGAATTAGGGCAGCTCAGTTGGGATCAACACACAGTCACCGTTCCCTGGCTCTCCCGCTGCCGCATTCCCCCCACGCTCCAATCCGTAATAAATCAAATTCACAACAATAAAAAAAAGAGAACAAGTCAACTGTACACAGTGAAATGTTGTTTAAATAATGACTCGGTCAGATTAGAGGATAAATTATTTATTTAACCATTAAGAAATAAATTTCACAGGAAGCACAGAAATAGTCCGACATGGCTGAGTTCTGTTTTGGACACTGTAAATGGTTCCTTTCTTGGGAAGAAATAAAATAAAATTTGTACAGGTGTACATATACATAAATATCCACACTCTTATATAGATAAGATATATAAAATATTTAGACTTTATTTATAAAGCTATTGCAGTTATAAAAATAGTCCCTACTGTTGGTGATGCATGCTACGTGCATAGTATTTGTATGAATATTGGAAAGCGTAAACTGTAGGTTTTGCTAATTGTAAGTCATATTATCCCAGATGGTTGGGGAGCAGTTCTTTCTCTTGATGGACCATCTACCCATAAATATCTATAAAATGGGCCTTGTCATTTTTATGGCTTTCATGTTGTTATAAAAAGCTGAAAATGCACACAGATAATAAGGAGATATGGATGGTTAATTGATCCATTAATTTTGTTTCCAGTGGTATTTATCACATGATGTCAGACTTGTATAAAATGTAAGGGATGTTATATATGACTTCAGGGATGTATAGCAGAACTGTATGAATTAGCAATGACTGATCCTGTTGTGTCATCATTTTTACCTGCATGTTAATGAAACTCTACTCCAAACATTTTTTCAGGGTCACCAAACTATGTCTTGTTTAGTAAGTTTTGAAATATGACAGAACTGACTGTTAGAAGCTATACTTATTTTAAATCTGAATATTCTTTTCCATGTTATAGCACTAGCATTTGAAGCATATTTCTATGTACTTTTTAGCATTTGTACTATTCCCTCTCTGGAGTGTAGATCCTTTCCTCTCCATGCTCTCCACAAGTTTATTTTTATTGCTTACTTTTCCTCTGTTTGACTGTCAGTCTGTCTACATATCTGTCTTTCATCATATTAATTCTGCTAATCTGTGCAACAAGGTACCTAAAATTCAGTGCCATTTTACGGGATAGTTTGATGAAACCTGTAGAGTTGCCGTTGCCTACCTGGAGTGTATTTCTTGCCTGTTTTACCACTTTCAGGTTTTGCACTCTCAGGCATTTTATCCCATTTGCTAACACACATCAGGCACTTTATTGATTCCTTTTAGTGCTGGGAGTTAGAGTCTTAAACTTTATTTTGGTTTTTGAGGACAGGGCTCAGTGGGACATCCTAAGCTGCACTGTTGCTACAGCGATTTCAGCTGTACTGCTGTAGATAAGATCAAATGGCATCTAATCTAGTTATGTCTTCTAGTTTAGCTTGATGCTTGGCAGGGGAGGAGTTAGGACCTACAGAAAAGGTGAAACGGAGCATAATTGAAGTCCACACCAGATTACCTTCAACTAGATTATCCAGTTCATTACTGACCCCCCTGGGCATTACACTAGAGCTCAGGTAGTTGAGCTCACTCCTTTCTGTCAG
>VYZM01023085.1:93671-173965 GCA_013398915.1 Dromas ardeola
GTTTTTCTTATATATCTCATGTTGGAGCAGAGGTTTGCACTTGTCCTTGCAGGAATATGGAAAAAAAAAACAGTGGAAGATGAGCTCGATTTAAGTGACTCATCCTCAGCAGCACAAATATACACTTGACAAATACTGAGATATATAGGAACACCAGAAGAATCATTTAAAGCTAATCCCATGATTTGCCTTCTATCCTCTCATTTGATGAAACACAAATTTGTCAGCTGTTAGCTGTCAGCTGATCAATCAGCTGGATGTGTTGGCAATAAAAACATCACTCCGACAGGAGATTTGTAGCGCATTGATAGTGTTGAAATCTTTTTACAGTAATGACAGTAGATATATATATCACTGGATTATTAAAGACGAAATGTAATAAAACAAGATTGTCTAATATATCTTAGTTGGCTTCTTCACGGATTTTTTTCCTTTCTAAAATATCCAGCTACTGGGAAAATACCTAAAACTTTCATAATGGCATCATATAGAGTTGAAATTTAAAAATGATTGGAAGAAGGTTTCTCTTCCCCTTAAAACTATGGGCAAAGATACTGATACTGTTGTGTGACTCTGCCAAGTAATCAAAGTGAGTTTATGTAAGTGTTCACTTTTGTGGGGAAATCTCGCCTGTGCTGGAAACAATAGCAAAATAATAATTAACTTTAATGGAAACAGGATTTCCCTCTTACTTTTATTATTTGTTTTTTATGGACAAGCTATTGGAAATGATATGAATTGAGTTGGTCATATATAGTACTGAATGGTCTATAAAAATAGATAGATACATACCTGTGCATAGGCAGTAAAAAGTAATCAGTGTTACAAAGAAAATATTGTCTGATTACATTAGAAGCTGTAAATTCGACAAGAGGGTCCTCAATGCGCTAATAAGTTCTTCAGAATAGACAGTCCTTAGTGCTGCAGAATGCATACCGTGTTCAAGATTTTAATGTAGCTTTGTGAATCTCCCTTTCCAATGCTTGGCTTTTTCTCTGTTCTGGACTACATTCTCTTTCTGCCTGGAAGGAAAAAATTGGGTTTGCTGGCTTCACTTAAACCCTCATCATAGGACCTTTCCACCCCTAAAAAAGCACTAACATTTACAGACTGCAAAAATAAATATTTATCCACCCATCAATTTTCCACAATACTTCATTTTTAAAGCTAACCATGGTATAATTTCATCTGAATATAGGTAGATTTCCCAAATCACTACATATATAGATGATGGAAATGCAATTTCCAGCATTGCACTGTTAGTAGCAGGTAATACAAATATTCAAGTGACTGTCTGAGGTACAGGTTGTTGTGTAATGGAAAGCTGATCTTGATGACCTATGAAAGGAACTTCAGGACAAAATTTTTCAAAGAAAGGAAAATGGCACAAGACCATGAAGCTGACATGATGTACAAGGGGAAATGTACACAATATATGTGGTGAAAAGATTCAGTTGTCATATCCTAGGTCCAAGACTCTTAAATGTCTGGAAAGATTCTCCTCGGAAGGTACAATGTGTGTGGCTAAGTGCAGAGTGCCACATTTTTATCAGATGGGTTTACATGACGCCATCATCTTTGACCACAGCTCAGGGTACGATGCTTTGGCTCCTGACTGCATCGTGCATAATAGGGTGAAAATAGTTCACACATTTGTCATGACGCAGTCTAGCATCTGTAGCTACACAATATTCCCCACTTTCAGGGCTGGAGTTTAGTGGCTTCATAAACAGATCCATATGACTTATAGTTATACCAAACCATAATAATTCTTTCTCGTAGTGTACATATTCAGCAAGGCTTAAGTGCAAATCACTCCTCTTGCTATTTTGCTTTGTGCAATGGATGGCGCGTACTCTTTATGATCTGCTTGGTTGTTTCTTAGGTCTTTTATCTGCAGATTTTAGTTCACAGCGACATGTTCCATCATGACGAGCAAAATGAGATCTTTAGCTCAAGAAAAGTACATCGGTGGCAAATAATCAACAAAACTCCGATTTTGCTACAAGCGTAACAGATTTGAAATCATTCACCTTTAATTTTTACGGTGGATTATTTACTGTTGCACCATCAGTCATCTATATGGTAGAAGAAGCATTTCATTTATTTTGTTTTTTCTTTTTACAAGGTCTGTCGAAGTGAGGTTGTTCATTATCAAGTTTACTGTGGCTCTACTGCAGCTCCTTAATGTGATCGTATTTCATGGAAATTGCATCTTCTTGAGCCTTAGAAAAACCTTCTTCTCCACTGGGTGTTTAGAATATATGAATATACTTCTTGTTTGAGTTACTCTAGTGTTCACATGCCCAATCTTTCTTCTGTCTTTGGACTGTATAGAACAGTCATCAAAATACCAAGGAATTAAACTGATTTTTTAAAAAAGCTATTTAAGTTTGTCTCTCTCTTAAAATGAAAGAATGATTGCAATGCCTACTGTGGTCACAGTTTAACATGTTGATGTCTCGCATTTCTCTGTTGAAGCTGTGTTACTGTATAGACAAAAACATCCCGTTCTTTTTGGTCTTTTGAGAAATACGACTGCTGCTGTACCCTGTTGTGAAATTAATTTTATAAATTTGCTTCCTATTAAAAGGCTGGATACCTAAGACAGCAGGGGATATAATTAAAAACCCTTTTAAAAAAATCATGGCTATAATAAAGTTAACCAAGCAATTTCGTAAATAGGGTTTGTGTAATTGAGAAATAATGAAGTGATGCTTGTAGAGGTCCATGCTGGCATCTGCTCTGAAATGCAATAAAGCATTTGCAAAGTTTAGAAAGACACATAAATAGGAAGATCCTTGGAAGACAAAAAGCATTCATTCCATCTGATGATATAGCCAGAGCACATTATGACTTGAAGGGGAGAGCAAAGGGAATGTTTCACTCGGCATGAAGGAGTATAAGACTCATCCACACCCTTTCTTCTGAAAACAATAGCTCAACAGCTCTGAGCACTTGGCAAGTTAAGCCATGCAGGCAGTAGGAGGTATAGAGATTATGTAATTCACCAACTATCTCCCATTTTCACTAAAATGGGTCAACACAGCTTGTATATAAAGTCCACTACAGGCCATATTTTCAGCTTTATCTGTAATTGCCTTGCCCTGCTATTCTCAATACCGTTCTCCCACAGCTTTTTCAGGAGGTGAAAGGCTTATATTTTATGGACTTGGCTTCCCTTAGGAGAACAGACTGGGGGCGGTTTAAAGCCTCCAGAGCACGGCTGTTAAAGGTGGCTGAAAATGGTGCTAAAGGGAGTCAGATAAGAAATGGAAACTTATTGTGAAGAACTGGCTGCTCCTGGGCACATCCAAAGGAACCGCAGCCTGACCAGGGTGGGTTTCGGGGAAAAAGGGAATAGTTAGCGCATGGTGCCGATGGACTGGTACAGCCACCTGCTTGGCTTACACAGACCAGGAGAGCACAGTATGGGGCTTGCATTTTGCTGAGCTTCTGTTTTCTCTGCCTCTGTCATTTTCTATTATTTTCAAAGTCGCCTTTAAATAGAAGTGGAAGCTACCTTAAAGCCATATTGCCCCCTGCATTTATATGCTAGTATTGCTCTGAGCACAGAGATGAAATAAAACAGGCTCAGGCTCACATTTTTGCTCTCCTTGTCTCCATTCCTCCTTTATATATCCCAAATAAGTGTGATCTGTTCACGCGTGACCCACTTTTATAGAGCAATTTGCCTAGGCTTAAGATCTGATAACTTCTTACTAATGACAGCTGACTTTTCCAGACCTCTTGTGTAGCATTTCTTTACTATGTATAAAGATTTCCTTCCTGAGATTTTTTTTCTGTATTTTTTAAAGTCCTTCAAAAATGTATCCATATGGCAGTTATTCCATTATCTACCTCCTCGTCCAAGACGATTGGCTGTGTACAACAGTTACCCTCCTGAGATTATAAATAATTTCTCAACTGTTTACTGGCCTTTATCTTTGGAATAGCCATAAAATAATTTTTAAAGGAAGTGTATTCTTCAAAAGTTTAATTCATTGTCATTATTCCTGTGCTTTCAGAAATGAACAGCTGATAAATTGGCTGAAGCAGACCTGTGCGATGCCACGTTTATGGAGTGCATTTTCGGAGTAGAACAATATGTTATAGCTTTAGCCACAAAGTGCAATCTAAAAATAATTCTGCTTTGCTCCAAAGACGTGTGTGGATTGATTATTTTTCTCCTTCAGAGGTGATTTAAGCTATTAAAAAGTAGGATGAGTTCAAGAAAGGGAAATGTGATTAGATCAGGTGGATTTTATCTTTATTCTATGAGCTTCCGGCTTGTAAGAATTGTTAGTTTTAGCTTTGAAATAAATCACTTACCACTTGCGTATTTAAATAAGACTTTACTTTTGGCAAACAACTAATGTTGACGTTTTAATGAGGAGTGGAAATGAAAAACATGACTGTCAGGTAACTTTAGTTAATCTTATTCAAGATGGAGCTATAAGTGTTTAATGCAGCTGTTCATTTTCTTTGGCGTTGAAAAGAAAACACATTTCACCCGCTTGCCACAGGTTGCAGCCAAGAAATGCCAATCTAATAAAATACCTTCAGAAGCTGAAGTTTAGATCCACATTTCGTGCAAGGTGTGAACCCACACGGAAACAGAAGGAGACGGGCCAGCTGTTTCCTGAGCTGCCGGACTTCATGGAAGACCGACATGTTCCCGATAATGCATCAGGCCTGAGGGAAGGCGAGGGGCGATTGGAGGGATCTGCTCTCGGGGGCTCCGTCTCATTACTAGCCAGTTTCTGAGATGCCTCAGCTGTGATCCCCTCTGCCTGACCTCTGCCTTCCTGCAGCACGCCCCTCCTGCAATACGTTCTTTCCACGAAGGACAGCCATTTAACCCTGCTTAACTCCCCTCCTGTCCACCTCTGGCAAAGCTGCTTAAATGACTGTGATTTCTTTGCCCTGGCCTCTTCCCAGTATGCAAGTAGCCAAGAATGCCAGTGTCTCAGCTGGCCTTCAGTCAAGTCCTGGAAGCAAATGAGGTTGTAATTACCTGCAAGATCTCTGGATTAAGTGCAATAGAAAGCTGGCAGCAACATTATCTGCATTTTTTAAAACCTTTTTTTTTTTTTTTAATTAAAATACGAAACAGAGGAATACTATCACTTGCACAGTGGATATGCTATCATGGTTTGAATACTGAATGCATGCAGTCATTTAAACATACAATGCAGTCCATGATTTAAGGTTTTTTAATGCTGTCCCACAATTTCAATCTGTAGCGTCTCTTAAGTACTCTTGAAGACAGTCCTAACTCAGTTGAAGCTGTCAAAGGTGGGCTGTAGTTATTGGCAGCTATCTATAAAACTTCTAAAACGTTTGATATGGGAGGTTTTTTGAAAATGAGGAAAACCCCAAATCATCTCAAAGGCTAACATCAATAACTAAAAAAGTAAAGGTAAAAAAAGTTAAAAAAGAAGGTTTTAATATAAATTGCCATCATTTGATGTTTCTGAGGTGAACTGGGCACCACAAAGCTGGCAATAGTGCTGCTGCAGGCTGCCGGCAGACGTGGGCAGCCAGTACAGTATCACTTTAAAAGGCTCCATGCTTTTGAAGATTTCTTCATAACCACCAACGGAATTGTAAGCATGATTAGACTATATTTAGGGATCGTGAAATAATTCTGAAATAATCCTTCACAAGGAGTAAGAGAGTGGTAGCAAGCCAGGGAATGCACACAGACTTGTGCTTTTTTCACCAAGAGTGATTCATGTTTGGGATAGACCCAGAGGCTATTTCTAAACAGGGGGACCTGGAATCACTGCCATATTTGTGGGTCAAGAAGTGCACTGCAGCTGTCTCCAGAGGAGATACAAATTGCTCCCACCCTTTTCCTGCTTCCACAGAAAATGGGGCAGATGGAGCGCATTTAGTTCCCCTGTTTGTACAATGCGGCAGTTAGATGCTCAGTGTGAATAAAACATTATCATTCTCCTGGGTGTCTATAATTCTCGTCGTTTCATCTAACTGCTGAGTTATACTTAGGGATTTAATACATATCTGATATATTGTCCTGGCTGGAAGTCAATGGAAGACAATCAGCAGCAAAAATGCCCGTTAGTATTGGCAGGGCATACAAAGAAGCTTTCACCGGTTGTGCTGCAAACCTAGTTTTCCCTGATGAGAACATCAGAGGTATTTGAGCAGGACATTTCCAAATTAGCTGTAGTATTATTTAGAGAACAGAATAATTTAAGTGGAGAAAAAAATCATCGGTTGTCTCTTGGATGGGAGGTTATCTTGAAGGCGACTGGCAATGACAGTTATTAACTCGGCTGCTGTGATTAGGGCTTGTTTTGTGAGAAAGGTTATATACTAAGATTTTGACTAAACTTTTTCTTTACAGATGAATGAGATAATTCTATCATAAAGTACTGATAAAGCTGGAAACTACAACGAGTGCTCCCACCAAAACCACGTTAGACATGGCTATTTTCTTGTATAGTGAAGAGGAAGGAACTGATTTTTTAACACTTCCCCATTGTCTGGGATGGGGATTCTGAGCTTCCGTATGTTTAGGGAAAGGCTTTAACAGATCAAGAATTACACTACACAACTGTCAAACTAAATCACTTGCTCACACTCCACACATGGAGACATGCTTTGGGAAACTTTCTTTGTTCTATTAAATGCTAATTTCTGCACATAGGACAATTTTTTGAGGGGCCAATTAGCAAATTGAGGGTGTTCTGTGGGTCTTATATTCCCGATCTTAATTCTGATTGCAGGTGGAATTTCCCGTGCATTTCTCCAGAAGCTGAACACTCGCTTTCACTCTCTTCTCGCTCATGATGTCACATTTTCAATGAAATAATGACTAAATGAAAAACACTCGCATTTCCAAGGAGACCAGCCAACAACATTTCGTACCAAGTAAAACTTGCAGATATTTATCATTTCTGTTTCATCCTGATAAGATTATTTGTGTTTCACGATGTTGTGGTTTGCACCGGACTGGCCCAAAGTTTTTTAGTGGAATGAGGATGCGGGTGCCCACTGTCCCACCAGCACAGTGCCCCAGAGAGATGGGGACACGTGAGGAGAACTGGGCTCAGCCCAATCTCCCGGCTCCCTTTCCTTTTCTTCTCGCCATCAAGCTCAGAGAAGTTCAAAGCCCAGCACTGATGCTGGTGCACTTGTTCTTCCTGCTGAGTGAACATAGGATGACCCAAAAAACCGGAATATTTCAGCATAATGACATTATCAGGTGGGGTGATTGACTACTGGGGAAAGAGCCCGTTGCAGCTTTTGCCATTGTGTTTCAAGGTTTTGCCTCTTTTCTCTCCCACCCTCACAATAACAATGATGTAATATATTAAATTAAGTGGCAACGATGTATGAAGCTGTGGTTATCATAAAATATTTACACCCCTGGAGTGTTGTAAACACACAGTGGAGCCCTAATTAACCATAGGTAGTCTACAATTATCCCATGGTAATTACCCTAATTGGAATTGGCTCATTATGGGGAATAGAATAGAGTTTGTTTTCTGTTTAGTATTGAAAAACAGAGTTGGCAATTAACTAAAAGCAGCAGCCGCTTCATCTGACTTACTTACTTAAAAAAATTAAATTGCCCTCTTAGAGCCTGTCACTGTTCCCACAATCTGAGCTGTTTTACAAACAAAACAAATAATCAGATCCCGTTTCCAAAGCGTGCGTACTTTCATAACCTTGTCTCTGTGTCAGCATTATCAATGAATCGGGTGACTAATAACTGTGATGCACAAAGGCCCATAAAAAAACCAGGCGGGGCTATCCAAGGCACTCGGAGATACACAAATCATTTGCTCTGTGAAGCTATTAGAGGAGTTGTGGGAGCAGAGAGAGGGCGCACACACTTTTGCTATGGGAATTATTCAACAGCAAAGACGGGGAGGCTCTCTGCCTTGTTAAAGCATGACAAGCAATATTTCTGATCAGGCCTCTCCTCCCCCGGCTATTGGGAAATCTTGCAAGTGTAAGACAGGCAGATCCCGGGCTATTTGCAAGGGAGCGATCCTATGCCTGCAGAGCTGGCGTGGGCTAATGGGACCCCTCCCACAGCACGGGGCGCTTGGCCATCACCCCAGGGTCCCAGGCCCCTGCTAGCCAGAGGGTGCAACACTTGTGTGCAGGACACTGCGGCTGTATCCTCGCAAAGCACTAAATACAGAAAATGCACAGGAGGGTGAAAATCCTGGCTCCCTTCCCAAGCATTCCCAGATGCTGGAAGTGGCCTTCCAGTACCTAAAGGGGGCCTACAGGAAAGATGGGGAGGGACTCTATATGAGGGAGTGCAGTGATAGGAGCAGGGGTAACGGTTTTAAACTAAAAGAGGGTAGATTTACATTAGATATTGGGAAGAAATTCTTCACTATGAGGCTGAGACACTGGAACAGGTTGCCCAGGGAAGTTTTGGATGCCCCATCCCTGGAAGTGTTCAAGGCCAGGCTGGATGGGGCTTTGAGCAGCCTGGGCTAGTGGGAGATGTCCCTGCCTGTGGCAGGGGGTTGGAACTAGGTGATCTTTAAGGTGATCTTTCCAAACCAAACCATTCTATGATTCTATGAAACGTTTTCATCAGGCTAATAAAACTAGTGGCTGGCAGGAGAGCATGGGGAAGGAAAGGTCACCTGCTGTCAGATACCAACCTGAACCAAAGAAGAGGTGGGATTTCTGGACTAGATGATTCCTCCAGGCCAAGGCTGCGGCCAGGCATGCAGCTCTGCTGCTGCTCAGCTGAGTAAAGGGGCTGCTGTTCCCAAATGCCCAAATGCCTATCCGTGCCCATCTTTCTCCACCAGACAGCCCTGATCCCTTATACCATGAGCATCAGGGTGATGGAGTATGGGGGAGCAGGAACAGCTTTACCTGGGGCCGCTACTGGCAGAAGAGGATCTGTAATTGCAGCCTGAGGATTGAGGACAACATGCTGCTGCTGTGAGGAATCTCCTGTTTCTAATTTTATTTTCCTATCTGCTCATAAATGTCATGAAAAATTAAATTAAAAAAGAAGCGTAGGGTGTTACAAAGTCCCATCATAAAAATGTATCTTCCAAGTCATAAATTAATGATTTGTTTTCTCCATCTGGTTTTGCCTGATACAAACAGGAACAGTTTGCTTTTGCTGAGAGTGGAAATACCTCCGCTGAAATGTTCTTGGGGAAATAGGAAGATGCAAGAAGAAAACATTCAAGTGGCCTGTAGCAGTCTGCACACTGCTACAAACAGAAGGAAAGTGCACAAAAGGAAATATGACTTGGAGGACAAACACATCTGGCACGTTATCTTTGGTTACTCCCTACAATACAACATGCCCTCAGCTGGTAGGGATGTATTCCACAATTCATGAAAACCCACTGTTTTTTGACTTTCCCCCTAAAAGCATGACCTGCCTACCTTTCTGTCATGTCTGTGACTTTCAATGTTGTTGGCTCCTCAAGCCATTCTTTTCAGTGCCGTTTTTATTTTTTCCAGCAATTACACTAACTTCTACCTCCAAAGAGGAAACTAGCATTGCCAGCTATGAATGAGGTTAACTGTGAAAAACGAGAAAAAGAAGAAGCTGGACATATGCCTAAGCAGTATTTCTACAACACTTCCAAAAGGAAAGACATCCTTATGCTTTGGAGATGGTGAACAAGGTGGTTTTGGTCAGAGTGCATAAGGTAAGTCCTATAAGTCTAGATAAATGATTTGGTTTTTTCTTTATTGTAGAAATCAAATCTATCTAAATCATTTTACGCTGTTTTTCAAATATATTGAAGTTGGATGCTAGCAAAAATTTTTGGCTAGATGTTAGCTATTTGCCTGCGGTTATGCCTGGGAAAAGGAGGTAGGGCTACTGCACAGGGAGGTTGCTGGTGAGGTTTTCGACATCTGCATGGTGGCTTTCAGAGGACCTCAAGATCAGCAGGAGGAGAAATATGTTGGCCTCATCAGGAGAATTGAGTTTTGAATTTTACCACGATCTTCGCTCCTCCTTCAGCCTCCTCACAAAATATCTTGGGAATTTAGTTTCTGTGGGTAAGTGGAGGCATACTGCACAAAGAGATGAGATTATAGAAAACAGCAGTTTTACTTGTTCGTATCAGCAGGAAGATAACAGACACCTACCTGTAGAAAGAGCAAAAAAGGGCAAAGCTCTATGCAAAGACCAGTTACAGATATATTACAAAAATTGTATTAAAAAAAAGTATGCACATGCATGTCAAATTTATCTTTTTGTTCTCCCTTAGCTTATCCACCTGTTTCTACTTCTCATACTGTCCCTTGTCTAAAGATGCTTAGTTTCAACAGTCTTTTCTCTTTTTCTCCCAAGCATCTTCCAGCACACCTCAGCGCAGTGTGGCTGGCACTCAGCGCCCTGCTCAGGCTCCCCAAGGGATGGAGACCCTAGCCAGGTGGCTTTGTTGCCAAGGAGAGCTGCAAGGTGATCTGTCAAATCAGCCCCCTTCTGTTGTGTTGTCCAACATGTTTACGTTTTTATGAAGATGCCAGTTCACTTAGTGAGTCTCTATTCTTAGGTTTGTGCTAGCAGCCCTTGGGATTTTACCTTGAAGATGGAGATGAAAGGACAACTGGCAAGGTGAAGGTCTGTGTAGCCAACATGGAGTTGTATTCCTAGCCAGTGCTCCCACAGGGACTGCAGATGCGCAGTTTGTGAGCAGTGCAGATTGTCGCAAGAGCCTGAATACATTCTCTCAATATTTTTTCTATTTGCTTGTTTTTGAAACACCTGAAGTTTTTTAGCTTTGCATCAGTTGCATTTTATGAGCTTGTCCCCCTTCAAGATTGAATTAAGTCTGCAGAGGACTATAATGGCAAAGAGGGAAAACCAAGCATAATGCCTAGAAGACTGCTCAAAAACCTCTATAAACCAGAAAGTGATTTAGATAAAATGTCTAAGGAAACGTAGCCTCCTTTGGGATTACGTAGCACATGGCAGTGCCATTCAGAAATTTTCACACCAGTTCCCTACAAGCTAATTCTGATTCTAGAAGGGACCTGGTCATCACAGCGTGACCCTGCCTTGGTCCACTACCCTTCATAAGCAGCAGCAGGTTATATTTTCATCGACAGTCTCTTTGATCACTTGGCAATACCCTTCTCCAACATCCATGTTTACGGCTGGTCTGGGCATCTTTACGTGATACTGCATTGTGTTATATAAATGTAATCTTTAATTTTGTTTTGTTTCTTTTGAAATAAATGTAACTGTTTAATAATTGCCAAGATGACATTTAGATTTTGCTTTTTATTTTGAAATATGAATGTATGTTTCAGTTCTCTAGTCTAGTAAAAAATACCATATTTTTAATGGGCTCAGACAAGTTGTTAAATCATTTTAGATGTTACCACTGTATTCCCATTTTTTCTTAAGTTATTCATTTGTTCCAGCACTCCTTCTTTTGGCAAGAAACTCACTTGCATAAGCTGTTGGATCAGCTTTTCACCAATTTTGAACTCAGTGATGTTTTACTTCAGCAAAAAGAAAGAGCTGAGTAGAAGAGTTTTTAGTTTAGAAATATTCCTCCTCCTCCGGGATTTTGGGTGCCCATTAACTCCAGCAGGAGTGGAGATGCCTAGCACTTTGCAGCATTGACTTGCTAAACCAGAGATGCTCCTGTAGCCTTGTCCAGCTTCCAAGGAACTGTGCTGCTGCAGTGTCATTCCCACTTGTCCTCTGTTTCTCACCCTGTGTTTTTCTGACTTTTTTCTTTACGTGAAGGCATTGGTTTTATTGGAACAAGCTGCAAAACCTACCCCTCCCTCCGCCACAAACGTCCTACCAGATGTAATACAGCTAATTTCTCAGAAGCGTGCTTTTTCTTTTTCGTGGGCAAGTAAAGTACTGTTAATCACTAGTGGGTGTTTTAGGTAACTGAAAGCCGACCTGAAGAGTGAGTGATGCCCGGCAGGTGAACTCGTTTGTTCTTTCAGTTGTTAGTTCTTAGTTGGCATTGCTCACAGCCATGTCCTTCCTTGCTTTGTTTACATAAAGTACTAGGGAAATTTGTAACCAACAAGGAAAATATTTATTAAAATTATAATGCCATAATAGCTTAAGAAATTTTTTACTTGTTGGGATTCCTTCTAAAGCAGTACATTACAAGGGAAAATGCAGTCCTCTGCAACAGATACTGCAGCAAAGAAAACCTTGAAGTGCTCTTGAAAGCTCTCAGTGATTCCTCTTATGGAGCGTGTTGAATGTAACGATGGTGATAAGTGATTCACATTGCTCTGTCTCATGGATATCAAACTTAACTGCACAGCTGGCTCTGTGGGGTTTTGTAACACTTCTGTTCACATCAGTAGACACAGGTTCCAGATGGAAAATTTAAATTCTGTGAGACATTCCATGTGAAAACCTTGTGTCCCTGGAGCCAGGCTGTGTTCTACCTCCAACTTCTCAGGGGACAATTGTTTCATTCTTTCATCTTCAGGAGATTTCGCTCTTAAAGTGAACTTGATTCCAGGCTTCAGACATCCTTTACAAGGATCCAGCCTACAAGGCAGAGGCTAAAAATTTGGATCTCATCCGTTCTCAGCCAGTAGCTAACTTCTCTGTTGATGGCTGTCGAACACGATCTGCTGGATGCAACTCTGTGTCAAAATGTCCCTACTTTACCAGTTGCTAGGAGATGTGAAGGCAAAATATGGGAAATACACCTCCAGACACATTACTTACAGCCTTGTCCTAAGTCTCCATTGCTGACAACCGCTCAGGACAGTCTCCTGGGTTAAGTGGCTCTTTGCTCTAACCCAGTGGGACTCTTCCTGTGTGCTTCCTTGGGTAAAAGACTCCACTTCTGTGCATCTCCATTTACAAGTTTAGGAAATGGTGATAATGCCCCACCTTAACATGTTTACATGACAGGCAAACCAGGGCAGACTTCTAAAAATATAAAAATATTCCGGCACCTGAAGAGGCAAACCATCGCATAATAGGGTTTTCAAAAGAACATAGGTATCTAACTTCTCTTGGAGTGAATCACAGTGAATCACTTAGAACACTTGCTGCTCAAAACAAATGGGGCTCACGTCTTGAATGTTGTGTGAAAGGAGTCTGCACGAAGCTTTGGCTCTTTCTTCTTGCAAACACAGTTGAGACGTCTCCCCTCCCTCCCCCACCTTAAAATATGAAACCACTTCTGTTGGAGTTTTTCACTGAAATGAAGATTTATATACACAGGCTCAACTAATACCCCATTTTCAGCTGCCTACCATTGCTTCATACAGTTAGCTGACTTTTCAAGAGGTTTAAAGATTAAGATATACTTTATTTTGCAACTTCCTTTCTTTTATCAAGCCTTGGTCACAAATACAGCTTTGTAAAGGCATCTGGTTGATATGATTCAGAATGCATTTTACAAAACCACCTGGCTCTGTGGAGAGAATTGATTTCTTTGTCAGCAAGAGTGACTGACAGTCCAAACCCACATAACCTAAAAGGAGACGCAGAGACAGGATCTGACAGTCCATCACCACAGACCTCTCGAGTTAGCAAGGTCCCGTGCAGGAGTCACGCACTGGGCTCAGTGGTGGGGGCAGGCATTTAATCAGATGCTGAAGGCATGTGATGAGCGTGCCAGACACCGTGACGAAGATGGCACAGGGAAACCATGTGCCGTGGGAGAGGCTGTTGCTGGAGCATCTGTATCCAAGCGATGCCGGTCCCTGACTGCAGTTCAGCCCCCCCTGCCCAGGGAAGCCGGGCACCAGGCACAGCTGCTCAGAGGTTCTGGATGGTGGGTGTGAAGGGGAGTACAGAAATGTGTCCTGTGATCATGTGTGGGACTCGGTGGGTCTGGCACCACCTCAAGCAGATGTTCTTGGTCTCCGTTTCAGTGGGCTGAGCTGGAAAACGGCACCAAGCCTTGGCTCAGCAAGGCTCCCCAAGCTGTATTGCGAGTGTGGCCAAGTCCTGTGGAAGTCTATGCGCAGCGCTAGAGTCTTCACCGGAGCCTTCATCTCGGACAACTGTTCAGAAACCTGGATGAATCATGTTACTGGTGCTAAGCACTGAATCACGCACCTACCCGATCTGTCAGCAACAAAATCTATAGGTGAAAAAGAAGTCGGTACACCTCTTTAAAGTGTTGGCAGCATTTTATCAGGAGAAGTATTTGGATCTTATAACCATATGAGCTTTCCAAAGTATTAATTTAATTGCACAGCCACCTTCTTATCTAATTTGCCCCTAGCCAGATTTTAAAAATGATTTAAACTTCAAAGACAATAATAATCCCACATGCAAAAAGACACTTGGAAAAACTATTTCTTTGAAATTTAACTGATTACAAACTAGTGTTGATTGCCTGTGCCTTCCTTGCAGCATTAGCTTTTCTGTGGGCATGGAGTGCTCTTGTAATTTGTCAACTGCTACAACTATTTAGGATCAGTTAAGCTTTCTCACATTAATTAAAAACTGTAATTAAATCACTAAAAAGCCCATCTCTATGACTCAGTCTCAGAGTGTGCATCTGGCCCTTGTTTGAGATGGAGGGGGGAAAAAAAAAAAGTGAAGCTATGTCAGAAATTTCCGGGATGTTTTCTTTTGATTATCCCATAAAGGCACTCTGCTGAAATGATAATGGCTGGGAAATAAAAGAGAGAGACATACATCTTTCACTGAGGTGGAAAGGACTGTGATAAAACTTTCTGCTTATATTGCATTTTGATCTCAGAGTGCAGTACAAGATCAACACATCATGACCAGAAGATGCAAAATAAATATTCTTTTAAAATATCTTTTAATTATAGCCCCGTAAAAATCTTGGTGAACTTTATTTATTCCACTCTTACTCCCCCATATTGACACAAAAGGGGAAGATGACCATTAAAGAAGCAGATTTACTCTTGCAAGTGGTTACCACTCCATTTAATAGCCATACATTTATATATTTTAAAAGATTAGGGTGTTGCTTCTGAGAACATTCGGGAAAGAAAGAAGAGCCCTGTGCATAAGCTTTATCATATTGCACAAGATCTGTCTCCACTAATTGAGTTTGGCCACTTTTATGTTGTTGTAGTCACCACATAAAACAGGGAGGGTAGGATACCTCAACTTCTGTCTCCTGATGGAGATGACATACATGTTCTAGCTAAAGCTTTCAAACAATTAAACTGTCCTGATCATAACATAAAGATGAGACGTATTTCCTCATAACTCCCCATCTAGATTCCATGAGAGCTGTTCAAAAACATTTGTTGAACAGCTGTCTCTAGAAAGAAGAGTGCACTGGTGAAATGTATTTCTTAAATTGATGCAGATTTCAGTGGATTGCTGTTTGGAATTATTTTTCGAGAAAAAAGTTTTCGGAGTAAAAAAATCATCACTTCAAAATACACTTTGTTTTTCTACAAAAAAGAGGTTCAAAATGGTGTTTACTGAGCTGAAAATTCGGAGTCATACAAAGTAATTTTTTGAAGGAGGGAATCTTTTGTGATAACTGCTGGCTTTAGAGCTCAATTTAGTTTGAAAGAAAAAAAGTATTACCTTTTCCATGACAGTAATCCCCCTTTACAGGCTCAAGACTCTTATTTCTGTCATGGTAGATGGAATTTTTTTTTTCTTGATCAAAGCAAAAAGGTAATTGCTTTGTTTATTTACCTTTTATTTATTCCGATGCTGTAAACACATTCAATTGAAAAACATATCTCCCTTATTAAGAGCCTGTGATCTCACTTGTGAAATCACAGAGTCATAGAATCACAGAATGGTTTGGGCTGGAAGGGACCTTTAAAGATCATCTAGTCCAACCCCCCTGCCATGGCCAGGGACACCTCCCACTAGACCAGGTTGCTCAAAGCCCCATCCAGCCTGGCCTTGAACACTTGAGGGATGGGGCATCCACAGCTTCCCTGGGCAACCTGTTCCAGTGCCCCACCAACCTCACAATAAGGAATTTCTTCCTGATATCTAATCAAAATCTACCCTCTTCCAGTTTGAAGCCATTACCCTATCACTACATGCCCCTGTACAAAGTCCCTCTCCATCTCTCTTGTAGGCCCCCTTCAGATACTGGAAGGCTGCTGTAAGGTCTTCTGGTAGTCTTCTCTTCTCCAGGCTGAACAACCCCAACTCTCTCAGCCTGTCTTCATAGGAGAGGTGCTCCAGCCCTCTGATCATTTTTGTGGCCCTTCTCTGGGCCTGCTGCAACAAGTCCATGTCTTTCTTGCACTGGAGCTGGAGGCAGTACCCCAGGCATTGTCTCATGACAGTGGAGTAGAGGAGTAGAATCACCTCCCTCGACCTGCTGGCCACGCTTCTTTTTTATGCAGTCCAGGATACAATTGGCTTTCTGGGCTGCGAGCCCACATTGCTGACTCATGTTTGATTTTTCATCCACCAGTATCTGCAAGTCTTTCTCCATAGGGGTGATCTCAATCCATTCATCCCCCAGCCTGTACTGATATGAGGGATTGCCCTGACCCAGGTGCAGGACAGTGCAGTTGGCCTTGTTGATCTTGACCTAGCAGTTTAGCTTCCCAGACAAGAAAACAAACAAGGGGAGAGGAATTGCAGAGCCACAGAAATGTTGGATGCAAAGAAGCCCTTGCAGCCACCTAACCCAGCCTGCTGCTCTGAGCGGGAGTGCTGCTAGTGCCAGATCAGCTCTTTTATGGTTTTGTCCAGCTCAGTCCAGATGGCTAGATATATGACCACCTCTTCAGACAGACTGACCAGTACTGCTCTTTCTTTCTACTAAATTTTTCCCAAAGCCTGGCTTGATTGTTCTGACCAGCAAATTGTCCCTGTTGCCCTTGGTCATATTATCTGTCTCCCAATGCTAAGAGGGATTTGGTCATCATCTCTGTAATTGACATCCAATAGGCTGTCATTACAGTGTCCCTTAGCCTTCGCTTTGCTTGCCCGAGTTGCTGCTCACAAGCAGGGAAGAGCTGGTGGCAGCTCTGGTCACCCAGGGCAGCCCCCCTGCAACAACCATGAGATGCTGGAGGATCCAGAGGGTCCAGAAGAAGGATGGAAGGTGAGCAGCAGAGTTGGGAGCCCAGGTTTTGGGGGCTATTCAGGGGTCACCAGGCATGATCCCCTGGGGAGCTTCTGTGAAGGAGAACGGTGCCCAGGACAGCCATCTGGTTTCTAAAGAAAATGGCAACAGATCCCACGTCAACATCCCAAATGTTCCTTCCCTATGCTTTTCCCCCTGTGCGGTACTGAGCCGGAGGCTCACTTCCAGTTTCATAATGGAGATCTACACAGTTAAATTGCTCCTTAGCACAGAGTGTGACTGCTTCCCCTCTTCTTCCCTGCCTGTCTTTCCTGATCAGCCTGTACTCATCCAGAACCACGGTCCAATTGTGGGTGCAGCATCTTACCCTGTCACCACCATCCTAGCACTGCTGTAGCCCTACCACTGTGCCTGGATTTGTGGGTCCTTCTGTTGTTCAGGCTTTGCACATGAGCTCTGTACAAACAGCAGAAGAAAGCCTCTGAATGATCTTCCATTCTGAGCAGGAATGCAAAAGTCCCTCTGGGGGCCTTCTGCCTTGCGTATCTCCGTTTGCAGCTTCTCTTTCATCTCAGCCCCTGTTTCTTTGTGAATCTAGTTTAAAGGCCTCAGCAGTTCAACAAACGTGGCCACAAAGTTTTTCTCTCTCTCTTGGTCCATTAGGTCCTATCCCTTCTCAGCAGTCCTTGGTCATAGTCAGACAAGACAACATGGTGAAGGAAGCTGAATCATTGCCAGTGATCCCAGCTGTGCAGTCAGACACTGGTCTGACAGTTGTGTCTGCTCCTTTCCGGGCCTTGCCCTGTGACTGTAAGGATTAACAAGAACACCACTTGGGACCCCAATCCCCTCACCCTTCCTCCTGAGGCTTTATGGTCACCTTTAATCTGCTTAGGGTTTTCTGTGGCTGTATTACTGGTATCCATGTGGACGAGCAACAAGGAGGAGCAGTCAGGCATCTCCCTGGGCTTTGGCAATCTCTCTACAGTATCATGGGTCTGGGCTCCAGGCACAGCTGCTCCAGCACCAAATCTGTTGGGATGTTAGGTCTGACTTGCAAAGGGGTGCTTCTCCTTCATACAGGTGGGTGTCACTGGACACTAACACTTGAAAAATTCTTCTGATAGTGTTAGTCCTAATCTGGAGAGACATCTAGCACTGAGCATCCTCCAGCAGCACTTGTTCCTTTTCTGTTGGAAGTGGATGTGGGAATGAAGCCTTTCTCCTGGTAACTGAAGTCATGAATTTCCATCTTCCCCTGTCTTGACAGCCCATGTCCTTTCTTACCTTGGTCACGTCAACCTTCTTATTCTCTGTTTTCTAGGAAGTGGGAAGCTGGACGTGTCTTCTCTCTGCCTGTCTGCAGGGTCCTTCACTTGGCAGGGCACCCCTTGTTCTACTTCCATCTTCCTGGCACAGTTCACTTGTGAACATCAGAACCACCTCATGCTGCTCCTCCCATGCTGTTTACTAGGAAAAAGAATTTGATATTTTCTCCAACTCTATGTGAAATCTCTGCACATTTACTTCTGCGTAGACTGAAGGAAAGAAACATATGTTCTGTGCTTGATCTCCTCCCTTCTTCTCATGCAAGTAGACTGCAAGAATTAGAGAAGGGGACGACCAGAGAAACATTCCTCTGGAATGGCAGTAGACACAGGGAGTCATGTAAGCACAATCTGGACTACGATGAGTCTGCTAAATGTGATCTGTGAAAATTGATATCGTCTCTTCTCCATTAGCTCTGGCGGCAGTTAATGACAGGGTTGAATTCCTTCTCCAAGTGTCAGATGTAGCCATTTGTCCACTATTTCCAGCAGGCCCGAGTAGCTACACGTGGACAGGAAAGCAAAACCATGACCCAAAAGTGGAGAAGAGGATTTTGGTAGTAGTGTGAAGTACTTCTAAAGAATGTGCTTTGTGAGAGATTTGTTTTATGACATAGCATTTCTGTTTCCAAAGTATAAAAGCCATAAAAAGATATTAGAAAATGCAAAGCTCTGTACAACATCTTCAGAGGCACTTTGGCTAATTTATGTGTGTGTATGGGGAGAGGTGAATTGCTTCTTATCCTTGCAATTGCTATTTTTCAGATGGGCCAGTCCTTTCTGGAGATTCTGGCCCCAAATACAGCATCCTATTTATACACCTAAAGATTAAAGCAAAAACATGCTGGAGTACCTGGATGCTCGTGACACCACAGTGGCCTGAGAGGGCTCTGCTCAGTACACACCCCTCTGCTTCTGGAAATGGAGGAGCAGGCGGGTCCTCACCGCATGGCTGAGGGTGGAGAAGCCTGTGTCACACTGAAGTGAACAGCTACATCCAAAGCATGCAGCGCAGCGTCACGTGGAGATGCCAGCCCATGCCAAAACATACTTTGTCCATATGGAAAGACCTCTACTCTCCACACGGCTGATTAACTCAAGCGCAGCTCTAGGCTAACGCAGGGGCAACATAAACTATGAGACCTAGCTCTACTTACATTAATTTGGGCTAAATCTGTCTGTTATGCTTTATTGCAGCATGTAGACATACCCTCTCGTTTTTTTGTGTATGTATCTCCGACAGCATTCATTAAAACCACCCATGCCTGTCTACTGCTGAATTTTAGCAGTTTCACATTTTAGCTGAAAGTCAGAATTCAGGATAAAAGGAAGCCATAAATAGGCAGGGTAGTGACTTTCTATTAAGCAGCCCATGCAGTCTTCTATGGACTCTTTGCAGTTTTTCTGTGCTTGTCTTTAGGGTGTTGGTTCCTTGCTCCTCAAAATCCCTGCACTAAATTGAACCAGCACACTGATGTTCCAGCTACTCGGTGTGTATCTGTGTTGACCATCTTTGCAGCTAGATCAAACGTTTGACAAAATCTCCTCACCTGTGTACTGAAAAATATCTCTGCTGACAACAGTTCAAAACAGTTGAATATACAGTCAAAAGCATAGTTGGTCCATGGCCCAGGCCTCTTTCTAAATTGGACAGACGAGACAGAGCAAACAAGATAATTGTCTTTTTACAAGTCTGTGCAGCCTCTTTACAAACATTGATTCTACATTTCTCTCAATGAACAATTAACAGCAGTAGATTTCAGAAACATATTCTGCAGTGGCATAAACTAATATTTCTGCAGCAAGCAAACATTTATTTTTCAATGGAGAAATAGTGTAAGAAATATTTGCATCAAAAAAACCGTTTCAAATTTCTATCAGTGCTCTGCTTGAAGTATATTTGGATAACTGGTTAAGTTTGCCTGTTGATGGCTATGCTGTGACTGACTGTCGTTGATCTGGCCAACTCAGCAGCCTAATTTTTGGACAGAGGGCCATGTGGAAAACCTAAGTAAGGTAAGGAGAGGACAGTTTGAGTGAGATTCAAGCATTAGATATCTGCAGTTCAGACAAGTACATCTTATCAAGGCCCTTTTGAAGCCATAGACGCTGTGTAATTCACATTGCATGGGGAGAAAGAGATTGTTCTCTAGAAGCACCCAGGGCTGTGCAGATGTAGACATCTGCATTTGATGAGATGAGTACCAACCTTGGCAACCATGGAAACCAAAGTCACAGAAAGACTTTGTTTGGTCCTGTTTCCCCTACTGACAGGAAGGTTGAGGAGGGCCTATACAGGAGAAAGTACATTCTCCTTGCCATAAGCGGTTAGATCTGTGCTTGAATGGTGTGGGGTATTAATTAAGTACACAGATTACAAAAGAAAACAATGAACAATGCTTGATGCTCCCAGGGTCCGAATTTCAACAAAGGTTTGGGATGAGGGCTACAGATGCTATTTGCTCCCTGCTATGCCCCAGGCTACTGCCACAGTTTAGCAGTTGATAGGATTTGCAGAAGTGCATAAGGACTGGTGTGGCTGATTAGTTTTTGTTTTCTGTTTCCTTTTTTTTTTTCTAGGACTGTGAAGTGTCAAATGTCCTTACCAGCCCTCTCACCCTTAGTACTGAGTCCAGTCAAGTACCCGTGCGAGTCTGATCACTTAAGTCTGAGGGCAGGTTGCCCTGGCAAATGCATGACTACAGGCAGGGCGCACGGGAAGGGTGACACATGCTGTTGTATGTATCACCTCCCCGTTATAGGTGTGGAAAGACTGGGTGAGCTGCCTTGGCAGTCGGGGTACAATTGTGATTGCCTGCTTGCCAGTGCATGCCCTTTCTTGCCTCAGAGAGAGATCCAGAGCCTTTGGCTCATGGGCTGAGAATATCTGCATTTTAATGAGGAATCCTTCTGTTGGTTACTCAGTCCCAAAACTGCTAATGGAGTAAGTTGGAGACCAGTTATTCTTTATTTTTTAAAAAAATAAAGCTTTTCCCTGTTTCTCAGAAAAACAGGAGATGATTTCATCTTATCATAATTGCTAAATTTATTTTTAAGATGAGAGAGTGTCAAAAGCTGTAATCTTGCACGCCTCCTTTAATACGTAACATCCTGATTATAGTGGCCGTGAAAAATTAACAAGTATTCAAATAAACCCTAACTGAAAAGGATGCGAGGCCACCATTATCCAGCCTGCGTGACTCATTAAAGTGAAGGGCGAAGAGCACAGCAGAGTTGCATTAATCACTTGGTTCTGCAACAGGAAGAAAAGCATTTGTGTGATACTTGTGTGATACCTACCACATGCTGAATTAGCTGATAGTCTCACAAAGACTCTAGGGATGCTGATGACAAAGGAGCATCCCACTTTTAAATAA
The DNA here is from genome assembly GCA_013398915.1 of Dromas ardeola. Taxonomy (NCBI): domain Eukaryota; kingdom Metazoa; phylum Chordata; class Aves; order Charadriiformes; family Dromadidae; genus Dromas; species Dromas ardeola. Next base: position 115,365 of record VYZM01023085.1, read on the forward strand.
TTTTGGGAGGTTCTTTAGTTAAATGTTGTTTTAGACTTTGCATTTTGCTTGATAATCACAAAAAACTTTCAGATTTTTGCTTTTTATGATGAAAAACAAAAGCTTTATTTCCTGTTTAATGGTGTCCTTCCTCCTGGATTTTAGAATATGACAAAAACTCACCTGAGTTTGAAAAGATAATTTCATGACTAGATTTTGTAAGACCAAGAGAGAAAAAAACCCCACTAAACCCTTATGAAGAAGCTGAAGACATCTTTTTTAGAGCAAGCTTTTGTATGAGTTAACTTGAAGATGCTCTTAGAAAAGTCATATGGTGTTTGCTATGGTTCTCATACCACACGTGGCTGTTCTATTACAAAAAAAATCCTAATGTGTGAAGTTAAATTCTGGTTGCTTAGACTCTCTGAGGAATACTTGGGATCAGAAAAAAAGAAAGTAAAGTAAAGTAAAGTAAAGTAAAGTAAAGTAAAGTAAAGGANAAAAGAAAAGAAAAGAAAAGAAAAGAAAAGAAAAGAAAAGAAAAGAAAAGAAAAGAAAAGAAAAGAAAAGAAAAGAAAAGAAAAGAAAAGAAAAGAAAAGAAAAGAAAAGAAAAGAAAAGAAAAGAAAAGAAAAGAAAAGAAAAGAAAAGAAAAGAAAAGAAAAGAAAAGAAAAGAAAAGAAAAGAAAAGAAAAGAAAAGAAAAGAAAAGAAAAGAAAAGAAAAGAAAAGAAAAGAAAAGAAAAGAAAAGAAAAGAAAAGAAAAGAAAAGAAAAGAAAAGAAAAGAAAAGAAAAGAAAAGAAAAGAAAAGAAAAGAAAAGAAAAGAAAAGAAAAGAAAAGAAAAGAAAAGAAAAGAAAAGAAAAGAAAAGAAAAGAAAAGAAAAGAAAAGAAAAGAAAAGAAAAGAAAAGAAAAGAAAAGAAAAGAAAAGAAAAGAAAAGAAAAGAAAAGAAAAGAAAAGAAAAGAAAAGGAAAGAAAAGGAAAGAAAAGGAAAGAAAAGGAAAGAAAATAAAAGAAAAGAAGAAAGAAAAAGAAAAGCAATCTGAATGGAGAAACAGACCAGAAGGGGTATTAGACGATAAAAAAGTAGCATTGTTTCTGGTGATAGGTGGTCCTGGTGCATTTGTTGTTTTTATCGATTCCAGGAATGACTGATTTGCAGCTGATAAGCCAATATTGCAATTGGGTTGGGGACTCCAAATTGTGTTTATACCAGATGATAAAAAAGGCCTCTAGTGGGAAATCTGTTCAGCATTGAGAGAAAAAGATATGACAGGAAACTACTGTCAGGTATAAATGTTATAAATTACCATTCAAAAATGTTATAAATTACCTTACTGGTCCAGAGTAAGACTTATTGGTGATAGTCATTGTACATTTACAAGGATGTCGGAGAAGATGGTTAAAGCCCTGGATTGTGTTGGGCAAAGGCTCATGTTGCACAGCACTGTTCAGAAGTGAGGCAGCAGACGGAGAAAATCTCAGATGTGGTTGATACTACAAAATCCAAAACACAGAAGAAAAGAGACTTGGTGCATGAAGAAGCGATGAATTCAAAGTTGACGTTACAAAAAACAACATATGGAGCTTCATATGCTATGGCAAACACCATAAACTGAGGCACGGGCTGGCATTTGGAAAAATTTTAATACAGTTTGATTATTGTTGTTTTTTTTGGCTGGGGAGCTGTTTGAGGGCCTCTTCCGGGAGCCAGCTGGGACTCATTACTGTGCGGAGCAGTATACGTTCAGTAGTGCAGAGCAGCTAGACCCAAAACACTTGTGGAGCAGACCTCTGCCAGGCTCCCTGGCTTGGAGTGGCTGCTGGATTTCCTGTGGTAGAAATCACAGGATTACCAATCTGAACCTGCTGTATCTTGACTGGAGTGTGTTTGGATTTGTCCACACACAGCCATTCTCGCCTTCAATAAATCAACCGAAGGACCTGTGTTAAGATCAGACAGTGGGTTCTTGGTGATGCGGTCCATGGCTTTTCTGTTGGTGTTGTCAACAAGCTTTTCAATTAGCATCAGTTGAGGTAGGGGTGGCTGTGGAAACATAATTTTTGATCACAACCATGCAGAAAATTGGCCTTTTATCTTCTAATGGGCTTTTATTTAAAATTAACTCTTAAACTTTCCCAAGCTTGCTAAAATAAAAAAAAATGCTCTAAATTTGTACAGTCTTCAAAATTTGCAATATTGTATGCACATGCTAAACATATCACTCATCCAGTGATATTTGCGTAACCTGGCCTAGTGGGAGGTGTCCCTGCCCATGGCAGGGGGGTTGGAACTAGGTGATCTTTAAGGTCCCTTCCAACCCAAACCATTCTATGATTCTATAATTGGTAGGGCTACGCTTATGCTTAGAGATATATCCATCTGCAAGGTCAAGACCTTATTCCTTAACTACGCAATGTTGTAACTATGGAATAACACAGAGATGGGCCATGGAACTGACCACTACTAAGAAGAAAAACATACTCCTTTGAGGGGTCAGGTTCAAAAACCAATAAAGAAATTCAGTTAATCATCTTTCCCAGGTTGAACCTACTCTTTCAGTTCTAGATTGATGGCATTTTCTTCTTGGTAATGATGGAAATGTCAGAAAAAAAGCCAATGCCTTCTGTTGTAAAGTAGTAATATACATGATGAGCTAAATGTGTTCATCAGATTAGAGTTACCTGTTTTAATTTCTGACCCACAGCAGATAATCACACCTATCTCCATGATCGTGTCCTACTATCGCTCCTTTGCTGTCTGCAACTTTTTCTCCCAGGTCTCACTGTTCAATAGCCAAGTTAAACACAGAATCTTGTTCTCTGTTTGTGTTTATCTTTGCAAAATGCTTCTGCTATTTTGGACCGGAACAAGTATTTGTGTGCCTGAAAGCTTGTTTTCTTTCTCAATGATGTAAATTGACCTAATAAAGAGATTGCCTGTCTTTGGAAATTGTGTCTTTCCAGCACGACAGTATCTTTAACCAATTCATCTGAACTGCTCTGAATTTTATAATGTATTCTAATCTTACATATATGTAACAAAAAAAAAAATAGGGTGAATTTTATAAGGTCATTATAGGGTGACTTTTTCCTACCATACTGAAGCTCAGAGGTATGTGTGCACAATACATCTGAGTTTAAGACCCGTAAATTATTTCGGTCAATTAGAGTTCTGTTTCAGGATGTTAAGGTCATGTTGGGAAGCAAACTTCTTAGTTAACAGAATCACTGACCCAAACCCAAGACACTAAATGAAGTATGATTCGATAAAACTGACATCTTGTTAACATTTCTCTGCCCCTTAACACAACCTTCAGTAAATCAGAGCTGCAACCCTAAATTACTCTATATGCTCTAGTCTCATGCTATCTGTGAAGTAGCCAAAAGAGAAAGCTATGCATATCTTATAAGGAGATATGATTTTCTTTGGTCTCATTTTCCTACAGAAAGTTTCTCTGGCACATTGCATCTACAACTGCAGCATTCTAGCTCTTTCAAGCTCAGTGAAATAAATTAAATATCAAGAAGTCAAATATCTATTTCTTCTTCGCATACACAGTCTGTGAGAGCACTCCTGTTGACTTCCTACATTGTCATGGGTGCTAAGCATTTATATTTTACCTTGTTTGGTTAAGGGACAAACATGTCTTAGATAATGAACACAAGTGTGGAGGGAAATAATGTCAACCAAAAGTGCCCAAAAGATTTACATAAACTGTCATTTGAGCTTCTGTAACATGCAGATGTAACTGCTACGGATAATAGAAATACCTGTCATTTTAGCTGTCAACAGATCTGGACAATTTTACCCAGTTGCCCTTTGGGTGTCCCTTTTGCTTTGGTTCTTTGACTAGTCTTGCCTTACCACCTTTCACAGGCAAAGTTAATGGCCGTGATCATTCCTTTCTACTCACTTCACATATTCATTCTGACTCAACTTTTTCTCTGACTCACAATCTGTTTCTATTTTCATAATCATGAGTGCAAGTGAAACATCCTGGGCTAATGCGAAATGGCACAGACATCAAAATGTGTTATTCATACCTGTGTGAGTAATGCCCACTCATTCTTTGGTACATGTGTATTGACTTGATAGCACCTTCGTTTCCTGCCTTTTTCCATTTACTCAATCACTTGGTGAGCCTTCTTCCACAGTAATGGGGATGACTCCTCTTTTGTTCTTATGTCAGAATGAAACCCCCTCAACACACCAGGATCACATCTTCAGCCAGCTTTTTAAAAATTATCTAGAAAAAGAGAAAAAAAACATGGTTTAGGAGTTCTGATAAAAATTAATCATCACAGGGAACCAAATAACTAATTCTTCATATATTCTGCTGAAAGTACAGGAGTCCCCATTCTTAGTGAACAAAATCTCATTAAGGAATCCCAAATAATTTAGGATTTAGAAGTCACATGTGCATTTTTGGCCTTTGCCACCAGAAAATCTTTCTGTAAATCATGTGTGGAAAACATCAGAGCAAAAAAAGACGTATATGTCTGGAACTAATTGGTTTGCTTAGGCAGTAGATCTGGGGCATCCTGAGGCACACATTTTAGTGGTAATACATGCTACTGTTAAATCGAGGTCTGCAGCTGACCTGTAGGTGTTGCAACTGCTTGAAATACTGGGGCTTTGTGGTGAAAAGTCTACTGTACCTGTGAAATCTACTGGGTAGATTCTGCTCATGGACTTATCATATTCTCTGCTATGTAAAACGTAAAATTGCAGGGTAAAGTTTGAGTAACCTGTACAAAACTCCTGAGATATCTCCAAAACGCACAAAACAAACAGTAAGTGTTAGAGGAAGGAATATCCTTTTCTATATTAACATCTGTGAGCAGAGGGGGCCAGGAAAGAGAAGAGAGACATGAAATAATCATTAGATTATCTATTACTTTAAGCATGACAACATTATGGTAACAGTCTTACATTTACTGGGACATTATCACATATAAATACGAAAAACCTGGAGATTTCTACTTATAATAATACTCTATTAATAGTACTTTCATAGATAAATATTAATTGACAAATGTGATCTTTTAGATACCTTCTAGGGGGTCATGGACTTGGTTATTAGTGTGGAACTCCAGAGTTAACTCTTCCTGGAGCTCTCACTGGGTATCCAGAAATCTGACAAAACTGTAATTCAATTGCTTGTTGTTTAATGAAAAATATTGGTAAAATATGCTGTGTAATCTACGCTGTTGATACACAGAAATTGCCTTCATCACATGCAGTAACTCAGGTTCTTACTACAGATGATATCCAGGTGGGAACAAAGAAATCCTGACATGAATAAAAGATCTGATGTTCAGCCTGTCTTGAAAATGACACAGTCTGTCTCTCGCAAGCTTCTGATGGAGAGGGATGTAAATCTTAAAATGTAATTTTAAATACCCAGTTAGTCATAATCAGAGGAAAATCTGGAGTTGGGTAGCATAATAAGTGCAGAGGTTTTATTATTTCAATCTTCTTGCTCTGCACTGTGTTGCCAGGGACAAATACATCATATGTTCTGAAGAGGCTTCCCTGTAGTCACTGCAGCATCATGCTGAGCACAGACTCCAGAAGCCTTGCTCGTAGGAGGGTTACGTCCATTTGGACACATTGGAGGTGACACATCTGGTAAATGGGTGTGATGCTCTGGTTTTCCAGCTCCAAGTGGGTGGATCATAGGGTGTCACTCTTGGCTCTAGTGGTGGAGGCAGGGGAATAAAGCCTAAAAAGAACTTGATTGAGCCAGGGTGAAACCTCATTCCTTTACTGTAATGTTGAAAAAGTGACATTGCAATGCAAATATTACAGCAAGATATGATTTTGGCTTGATTATTTCCATCCTCATTTGTTTTATTGCGAAATATTTATTTTCTGGAAGGTTGGTTTGTTTTTCTTTTTGGGTAGATTTGGGGTTTTTTTGTTTGTTTTTGTTTCTTTTTTAAACCACTGTAGTTGTTATTAACAGTAATTACCATCCACTGCAGTAGACTATTTTGTCTTGCTCAAAATCAATACTAAGCAAAAGTTGATCAGACTTTTTTCTCTCTCCATTTTTTCCTAGTGGCATGCCCCTTCCAATTTGCCATTTGCCAAACCAACTTTCTTTTACAACTGCTGCACAATCTGTACAGACAGAAATTTTTGGTTTGAGACTGCTGTTCTTTCAGCTGGCTGTGCACTAGTAAATGACAGCAGCTTGCTTTTTCAGAAAAGGCATCAGTAAAGACAGATGCAATCAGTACTTCAGTATAGTGGGCACTCTACCACACTTCCGAGTAATTTTCAGGATTATCTGAACAACCTGGAGATCAAACTTTAAAACTTGATGGTTTTTTTTATGCAGGATATTACATTTTCTAGGAGAACAATGTGAGATGCAAGATGCTTATGCTGGTAACTGAAGATATACTGAGCATTTGAATATTCCAGTTATCTTCTGACTCATTGAAACTTGTACGCTCTCTGCGGACCTCCTAATCCATTCAGTAAAAAGAGTAGAGGGTATAGATATCCGGGTAACTGAACTGAACTCAAATACTTCATCTGGCATCAGTAACATTTCTTGCATTTCTCACTCTGGAGTTTCAATTTTCTTGTTGTGAAATCATCTTGCTGGAAAAAAACCCCAAACCAACAAAAAAACCCAACTGTGACAGCTAGGTTAAACAGATTCTCCTAATTGTGTTTTTTTGCTACGTATTAAGGTTGATATTTGAGTGCACAGAGCAAAAAAAATCAGAGGGCGATGCTGCTGATGTCCGTGCATCCCCTCACGCCCTTTCCCTGGCAAACCCCAGGGGCCTCGAGCCCAGGCTTCCCCAGATGTCGGTGTCCGCTCCTCCACCCATGACCACCACGGTGACGGTGGTCCTTGGCCGCCCTCCATGGGGCCGGCCCACGGCCTCTCCCTGCACTGCCCAGACCCTCGTGCTCCCTCCCGCAGCCCCGAGGCAGCTGCTGGGAGTTGTCGGTGCTCGGCCATCCCATGGGGCACTTACGTCTCTGCTGCCCAGAGTAAAGCTTTCCATCCCACCAGAGCTCTTTGCTTACTCACCCCTTTCAGAAGGCAGGCACAGGGGGCTAACAGCCTTCCTGAGGGGTCTTTTTATAACATTTAGTACAGGGTTTATATCACTGCAATCTTCCTTGCGACTTTGGGGTACAGGGAGCTTCAAATAATAAGTATAAACTAATGCTCTGTGCTGTGTGTGACGTGAAACCTGTCTCCTGGCAGAAGCTCCGCTGAAGCACTGGCGGTGGGAAGTGGGCTGGCTCCCGACATTAAGCAGGGTATCGGTTATTTCTCCCTCTTTCAATCTTTTCTTTAATGTTTGATAACATTAAGTAGAGTGCAGTAGACACTTAAGTGGTGCCAGTGACTTTGCACAGGAGTCTGGTAGCTGGTTCCCAGAGGGACTTAATCGCTGCTTTTTGCTCGGCGGTGATGACCGAGTTTGAGTGACTGCATGGGCTATAAATTTAAGCCCCAGTGTCCTCTTACTGTAGCTCCAATGTCTTTATTCTTTCCGGCTTGAAGACAAACCTTCATATGGAGAAGGTCACTGACAAATTAACTGCTTTAAAAGGGCAGAAATAATGTTGTTTGCTATAAACAAGTTGTTAAATTGTGACATCAGTATTTGGGAGGATAGCAATTATAGAAGGACCATGTGAGGAATGACCTCAGCCAGCGGACAACAGCTCTGAAAATGACCAGAAAACTTTTATCTTAATTTAAGACAAAACTTAACTTAAATCTTTGTCAGTTTATAATGATATAAAAAAGCTGTCACAGGCAGAAATTGTATATTGGAACAGAAAAAAAATTTCTGTGGAAATACCCATAAAAATACTTGTAAGTAAGCTGGGGATTACTAGGGAAGATTCCTGGACATAGCTCAAATCTTTGCAGATAGACACTATCGATCATTAAAGAAAAACATAGCTTCTCTGAAAGAGCAGAGTGACATTTTGATTGAAAATGCCATTATATTAGAAGCTCACGTGGCTTCCAGCCCCCTTTGTTCAGTATTCACTGAGGGCACGCATTTAAATATGCATTGCTTTAGAAACTACTAGCATTGCATAAGGCACATTACAGCTTTCCTGCTTAAATGAACCACTTGAAAAGTGTATTTCATCTTCTGGAAACCGCCATCTCACACTATCATTGCCTGCATTTGGCAATAGGTTTTGAAAGATGCTCTCTGACTATCCTGTTATGTGGGATTCTCAAGCTCAGAGCATGTTTGTCACTAGACATCTCTGTCTCAAAGACACAGTGGCTTGCTTCTCATCATTTTACTGTTTTTTGTTCCATTCTTACCACTTCCAACAAAAACATTAATCAAGTGAAGGGAGAGTTCATTAGTCTAGGAATTCATTTATGCATAAGCATGCTCTTGTAAGCTCTTAAATTGCTCAGTGTAGTAGACTGTCAAGATAATATACACATGCAAGAAATCAGAGACCTGTCATAACGCATCTCTGATTACAGTTATAATTTCCTCATTCGAGAGAACATGTGAGAGATGTGTGTTTTACAAATTGTATGCTTATAAATCTGAACGGTCCTTTGGGTTATGGATTCCTTATTGTACAGCTCGTATATTCCAGTGAGGCATTTGTATTCCAGGAACACTGCTTCTGATGCCTTTTAAATGCTTCTTCCTCCCGTATCACTTCACCTCTGCCCATCTCACCAAAGACAGCAGCCATCACATCATAAACGCATGTATTCCTGAACTGTTTCCTTTACTACACTTTGTCTTTCATGGCAGATATTCAGTCTCAGGAGACTTGCTTTTGTTGCTTTCATATTTTGAATGGCTTGAAAGGACCGATGGCTGAAAGAAGTGCCAACAAGTTAGATTCAAAATAATAAATAGACTGGTTGCTGGCATGCTGGAGCATCGAGCATTTTTTTGACATACTGTACATTTTCCTTCTCACTGGTGCTTCTTTATTTCAGACAGAAGCTTGCAAGGAGCTTTAGTATTAATAAAGATCAGATACTGAATCTATTTGGAAAAAACACAGTGCGATTGTGCTGCATCTGCTATCTGAAGTAAAAACTGAAGTCAGAATTTTAATATTAATATTTTATATATGAATATTTTTGAATCTACAGAATAGCATATCTCACTTTTCAGTGCAACTGAATCCACGCTACTGTTACTACCTACACTAATAAGAATATGGTCTTCTCTGTCTCCATTAGACTGTCGAGCCCCGTGGAAAGCAACTGTCAGCCAATACAGAAAACTAATTATTGCCTCCTAATCTTGATCATTATGTAGGTTTGGTACAAAAATAATTGGCTTTGCGTCTGATGGAGTAGAAACAGAGAAGAAATCAATACCAAAGAATATTGAATAATTCAGCAGTAGAGTTATATTTGTCAACTAATATTCGGCGCCAAACACAGGAACTCTCATGGTCAAATGTGTATTGTCAGTGGAGGAAGAGAAGTATTAACCAGATGGTCATAAGAAGGAAGACTACTGAACTGAAAAAGAAAATGGGTTGGATTGAATGGATGAAAGCAGAGGCACACACCTTCCTCAAACTGTAGTCTACAATTTAGGTAGAAAGCACATACTGACGGAAGACCTGCTATCTAATTAAGCGAGCCCATGTAAAAGTGAAGCAAAGAACCATCACCCACTCTGGAAATGCTCTTTGTAAGCACTTATTTTCAGGTAAGAACACCACTGCCCATAATCAGTTTACTCTCTGGTTTTGGTATTTGAATGTTGGAGAACTAGAGTTGGAAAGAAATTATCCCTGGTTCTGAAATCACATTAGCCTTGGTAACATATTTTGAAAGTTTTAAATGAAAATTTTCCTCCAGCCAACGGAGAAAAGCCATTGATCAAAGTGTCTGACATAATGTATTAATATTTTCAATGGTCCTGTCTCAGCATTATCCACAGCTCTTGCACATGACTGAATGTAGAATATTGCATAGTTTTGCTTCTTTAGTAAAGAAGAAAAAAAAAAATGTTTCTCCCAGAATACACTGGAGTTATTTTGTCCAATCAAACAGCTTTTTCAAAAATGGACAGAGCATGCCCAGACTCTGAAGGGTCGCCATGCTTTGCCTTAGTTACATCCAACAGAGAACTGAATTTGTGAAGTGACAGGAAATCTCCAGGGGAATTGTCTTGAAATCAGCTGTCAGAATCTTAAATTTTAGGTTTTAATAGCCTACCAATACAACTAAAAAGAATTATGAGTTACCCTGATCATCTGATCAGTTACCAGCAGAGCACAGGATAAATTCAGCAGTCTTGATGGGACTTATGACAAGTGTGAAAGAAGTATTCTAAATTCCAAATATTTTGATTTTTCTTTGAGTTGATAAGTGATCCCTTAGGAGCTATTTCTGTTATTCATTAATGTATTGTTACCCAAACTGAACTTTCCTGTGAATGTTTTTGCATTTTATAATCTTGATAGTGCCTATGTCTTACCTTGACTACTATCTTGTGACCACAAAAGTGGTATGCCAAGGAGACAGGTTCTTTTTTAACAGTAGTCAACTTTTGAAACACACTAAAAAGCCAAAAGAATGCCAGCTGAATCCTCAGCTTGTCGGGATTCAGAATTCCCCTGGGACTGTACCTTCTCACTGACAGGCAGCTGCATTGTGGAGCCATCATTTGGAAAAGTTTCTCCAAACTCTGTGCCAAAGATGAGCCTGTGATTTAATTTCAAAGCCGGAAATGCCAATCTCAGTGTGTAGACATTCAGATCAAAGTAATGGCACAGCCCTCGGCAATCTGAGACATTAATGCTATCTCCAATAATACATAACTCATAATTTGAGAAGCTGAACCTGAAGTACTTGGATGAGGAGCGTAGGTAACCTCTCCATGTAGGTGGTGAGAATCAATTCAGTTCTCTCCCCCAACGCTGGCTTCTCTCTCCCAACCATCGCCTCTGCCTTTGCTTATTAACTTTCCTTCGGGGCTGCTGACTGACGAAGGTGGGAAAGCACTAGCACTTTTTTCCAGAAGAAAATCTCCTTTGCAGACACTACAGACATCTCGTCTTTCCTGAAGTGCTTTGTATATGAAATAAGCAAAAGGGTTGACAACAAAAGAGATACTGTATGTTGGGTAATTGCCTGCTTCCCTTAACAATCCTGGGCTGGGAATCATCTGGAGGGATAAATGATTGTGTCCATGTCCACGCAGGGCTTCACTTAGGACAGAAGGAAAGCTGGGAAGCCAGAAAATAAAGGAATATGAGGTGTCCTGCTCATGAGTGTGATGTAAGAGGGCTTAATTTACCACATCTCACTTAGGAAATGATTACGCAGCACCAAATTGGAGGGCCAGAAGAAACAAACAGAAAAGACACAGTAAACAAAAGCAGAAAATGTGTTCCCAGCCATGTCTTACTTGTACTGCTATGCATATAAATGCAGTAAACATGTTGATATGTATTGCAAATAGAACCTCATTACTGTGAAAGGAGAAAGTGGGAAAAAAAATCAGTCAAAAAGATCAAACTCCATGCAAGACAGAGCTAAAACCACCCCTACAGAGTAACTGCAAAGGTGTAACAGTAGGTAAGAGAATAAATATTCCACAGCTCTCTTCAAGGAAATGGTGGCGGAAGCATGTGTAAAAATAATCAAACCAGCCAATATTTCACCGCCACAGTGTCTGAGTTGCTCTTTTTTCACATGTATCTAAATTGCAAAGCAGCAGCATCTCTTCCTTGCCTGCACAACAGGCTGCTTCCAGATGGGTGACTTGTGTAATGCTGTACGAGACACCAAGTCGAGGTCCCAGGCTTGCAGAGGAAATACAAGAATAAACCGAGACCAAGAGAGGAGAGGAAATGTGAGGGGAGCCAAGAACATCCGCTCTGTTGCTAAGATCTTCAGCCCCTCATTGCTTCCTGACCCTTATTACAACTGACAGGGGTGGGAGACAGGAAAGCATGATGGACTCCAACGAAGTCACACAATTCTAACTGCTTAAGCAAATTTTTTCTTCTTCCTATGCTAATAACGCTATAATAGTGCAAGTCTTCTACAATATGAGGTACCTTCCCTGATATTCTTTTGATGAAGCCTCTCTTCTTATTTTCTTCCTTCTTATTCCTTTCCTTTTGCACCCTTCATGATTTCACTTATCTGTTCTTCCTCCCTCCTCCTTTCCCTAACACCTTTGTCCTTGATGTATGATTCCACAGTCTCCCCACTGTTTGTATCTTCCACTCTTTTGTCTCTGTTGGAAGATTTTCAATGCAGGGAAGGAAGGATGGAAGGATGCTGTAGTGAAAGCACCTTCATGTCCTCTTTTTTCTCCACTGTGTGCAATGATGATTTTTACTGAGAGCTGCCCAAGTGTGGTAGTTTTGATGCCTTCTCATTCTTTATTCACGGAGGCGAGAACTCATGTGCAGCTCAGTGCCAGCACCGTGGTAGCTGACTAAAATACTGACTAAATACTGGCAAAAAAGTCATGCAGTCTGAAACCGCTTCTGAATGATGTGCCCTCTTTGCTATGCTCCTGCATCACTGTTTTCAACAGGAAGCACAGTACTCTAATGCCTGTGATGGGAAATCAGGGAATCCTATAGAGCGATGATTTCCTTCAGTCTCCAGTTCCTTGCTGACACTTCTTAATCTATTCACAAGTGAAACTGGAACATATAACTTACACTGGGAGAGACAAGAAAATACATTTTCTGCACCTTAAATCTTTCGTTTGAGCTCTATCCCATCTGTCAATGACTCTTTGATGTGCAGATACAAGAGTGAAATTCTCTTGATCTTAAACAATGATTATATTCACTTTCTTAGCTATAGTAATAGAAGTTCCTATTTGCTGATACAAAGAAATATGTATTTATCTCATTATATGTCAGGACCTTTACAATATTTAGAGTGTTCGTGCTTTCCAAGATCTCATTCTCTGTCCTATGAGTGTGTCTCAAATTCTGTGCTCAATGTTTATAATACTGTGTTAAAACATATCCTTGTTCAAACAAGTTCATGCTATCAATCTATTCAAGGTCTGCAGAGAGACATTAGTTTGTGTAATTGCTATGTTCCAGCATTATTTACCACTATTTATGCAGAAATACTCATATTGCCAACAGTGATTTTATATACTTTTTCCACGTCTGCAAGATGATGAATCTTTGCACCCACTGAAATAATCTATTCATCTAATTTGTGTGCTCCTATCAATCTAATCATCATCTTTTAATTCCCTTAATATGACACATTTTACTGGAATTCAAGTTACATGAAATGGAGTGTATATTCAGGTGTGAACTGCCAACATTTTTTATAATCTACCATCCGATATAAATAAAAGCCTTGTCTCCCAAAGCAATCAGGCATGTACCACCGGGCTTTGTCCTGTCGTCTGGCACCATCATAACTCTGTGCCTTTGACATGAAATAGTTTTGCATTTGCAAGTTCCTAAATAGACAGGATGAAATCTCTGTCTCAGATCCCTCTATTTATTCTAGAGAAACTTCCTAGGATGACGACAAGTGCTCCTCACTCATGTAAGCAGTTCCTTTCAAATCAGTGTGACACTCAGGAAAACAGAAGCTTTCAGGAGTAGGCAATGGGCTGCGGTCATCAGTAATAGCAGCTTGCTTACTTATAGTACTTGTCATCCAGAAGAACTCTGAACATAAACATACAGGCAAAAATTAAGAAAGTACGAAATAAGAGCAATGCATTGATTGAGTAGTGAAGAAGACGCCAGCCAGTGCCTAATGAATGAAGGGCAGCCCTAATTATAAATATATTTACTTTTATTGTCATGTTTCAGAACTTTAATGGTCATCTAATCTATTTTTTTATGGGACGAATATATTTCTTTCAAAACCTCAGGAACTGATCACGTGCAGCTGCTTTTAATTTCAGTGGGAGTTGTAAAAGCTCATTACCCTCTAGATTTGTCCTTCAAATGTACTTAATTATAAATATAAAGAAGATACCCAGAAAGCCTGAAGTGGCTGAGACAGAGCTAGCACCAAACCATCTTTCCTTCTCTTTTTATCCTAGGAACAGTCATGAGCTGGGTCAATTATCACTTTGAATTAAACTAATTGCACAACTTCTTTGGTTTAAGTGGGCTGCAGTAGGCTGGGAGTGTTACAGCATCGTGTGTCCCACTTTTGTGTCTCCTGCAATGATCCTTTGCCTACACAGTGATGGGGTAGCAACGGCATTGCCGCAGCTATTTCAGCATTAGCTCATAACAGGCAAATGGTAACAGAATGTTTGTGGCAGCTTCACAATTTCTTTGAACCACCTTTATCCCAGCACATGAAAATAGCCCGAATTTTCAGCTCACAGACAAAGTACTAATCCATTCTGTGCCTCACATTTTAAAGACATTGCATAAGTCTCTGGCATCCAGCCACAAAAACCTCCCCTTTGAAGAAATGCTTTGTGGAATGACAACATTCAGAAGCAGGGCTTCCAGGAGTTAAAGTGGTCAGCCTCTACAGAGTCCACTAACATTGTCCCAACAATAAATGCTGGGATAATTATTATTTTACAGTCACAGAGAGCTTCATAAGCTTTCCATAGCAGAAGTGAAAACACAGCATCCCTGCCCCAAATAACTCACTTCAATTGCAATGCCATGAAGGAGGATGGGTAACAAACCAGAATAGAACAAGGAGATTTTGGGAGGAAGCACACACTAATTTTGACAAAGTTACACGTGTACTGAGGAAGCATAAAAGCCATCTCAGAAGGACACCTAGCTACTTAGCAAAGGCCTTTCACAGCAGGAGACAGAGAGAGGAAAAAGATTTTTAGGAAAACTGTAAAAGCGGGATTCTTCTTTTTTTTGGTGGCAATTTTCTTGAGGGCTTTAAAGAAAAGTGGATCAATGAGGGAAAATGTGACTGAGAAAAGCAGCACGTCATCTAGTACAGGAAGGTCTGTGTGTGGGGCAGAGCATGGCAGAAATGGGCTGTCAGGGGAGCTGCAGCTGCAGGTCGGTGCGTGGGTGTCGCTGGTGCGGCCGCGGGCCTGGCTGGGGTGGGCGCTGCCAGCTCGCGGGGCTTCTGGGGCAGTCAGGAAGAGAGGAGGTGGCACAGCAGGACAAAGAGGCTGCGAAGACCCAGGGATTATTACAAAGAGAGAGAGTGGAGGAAGTCACGAGACACGGGGGCGAAGGGTACTGCAGAGGGGAGAGAACATAAGGCTATATCAGCATGTCACTGATAACGTGCTATCTCCCACTCTAGTTGGGCATCTGGACCTAGATGTCCAAACCTGACTCTGTTTTTTTTTCATTTATTTTTTCTGTTCTTGTGGGATTTGCCTTCATTCTCTTCTTTTCCATCGCCTTAAAAGTACTGCTCCAAGAGCGTTTTCACTCTGCACGTGCTGTGAGATAAGGGAGTCTTCCTGATGTTCCTTTTTCCTGCCTAATTTGCTGTCTGCAAACCTCGCCTGTAAAATACATTCTCAGTTCTTTACCCCACCACTTAATTTCTCCTTCATCTGCTGTTAATTTTATCAACAACATTTTGCTGTCAAGCTCACTGAAAACTATTTTCAAGAGACAATACATTTTGTTTCATCTAGCGTTTATTCAACGGATTCTGATTTCTGTTTGCCAGGAAGTAGCTGTCTCAGAAGACTGCTCCTTCATACGTAACAGTCAAGAGATGTAAAAAGGAAACAAAAACATGTATTTGGAGTAAGTCAAACAAAAATATGCATCATACTGAGAATAAATACCATTTCTCTTCATAAAGCAATAAAGGCGTTACTTTGTTACGCATATTCCACTCCTGCTCGATTTTCTGAGCTTGAGATCTTTGCTCTCCTTGGGTTTTTGGTATGAATTCACTGCCAGGTAGAAAGCTTCCTATTTGTTTGTCCAGTGCCTAGGGGAAAAATGCAAGAACTATGTCCTGGGAGATCAGAAAAAGCTGTGCAGGTGAGAAAACTAGTTTGTGCATTGTAAAGTGACTTCAATACCCTTTTCATGATGGAAATGCCAGACAGAAATAATTGCCTAAGAGTGCTGTGGTTAATGGTGGATTAGCAAGAGGCACTCAGAGTTGAACTAGCAATGACCTCTTCTCTAGGATGGCAGAGCTGGCAAGAAGTCAAAGCCCATTATCCCCGCTGGTAAACTAGAGGGAGATACCAAAGCAGAGAGACGCTCCCCCTAATGCCTTGTCTAAACTACGTTATTGATCTCTGTCAAAATCCTCTCCCTTCCTCTATGTCTAGTCTGCATGAGGTGAAGTTGCATTAAGCAATCCAAGGCACTCAAATTACAAGAGCTGGATTGATAAAAAAGCCGCTTTTTTTTTTTTTTTTCACCCTGGCTATAGTTATGATAAAAATCCCATGGGTTAGGCTCTGTAGCCCAGTGGGTAGATCATGGGCACACACATTGAAAACGATAAATTCCTGTACGTGTAGGCAAATTTTCAAAAGCAGAGTCTGAAGTAAGACGTCTCTGCTTTTCCTCAACCTGAGAATCCTACATCTAGTCCCAGATTTTCTGCTTCTCTGAGCACTTGAGGTTTCCCTTGATCTCTCTCAGAGCAGCAGAAGTTCTGAAAATCCAGCCTGTGGTGAAATCTTGGACCTGCTGCAGTTAAAGGGAACTTTTCCAAGATTTCATCTGACGTAGTGAATTCTGAGTGCTCAGGAATTAAGTGCTAAAAATGAGACGAATGCATTTCCTGATGAGCAAAATGGAGAAAACGTTTAGCCACTTCTGTAACATGTAGTACAATCTGTGAAACGCAGCATCTGGGTGATTAGGAAAAAAATATTTCCTTTTGCAGCATCAGTGAAACCTCCGAAAGCTCTAAATAAGGTTTCCTAAAATTTGTTTTATATGCCTTTACTTTCATTTAGATTTCAGTTACATCGCTTGAAACAAAGAAGATAGAAGCTGTAAAATGATTTTTTTTTCTTTTTTTGGTATTTACATACATGAAAGGGGAGGACCTAATTCCCATGAATTAGGAACCAAGGGTAGATCTGCAAGCTCTGTGCTTGTGTCCTCTGTAAATATGCATTGGCTCGGGTCATGTTCACACCACAAGAATTTTGAATATGATTTTTGTCATGAATTCATGTGGATTAACTGTTACCTGCTTCCCTTCTATATACCGCATTCACGCAGAAGTGATGTTTTTCAAGAGAAATACTCAGCACTCTGGGCAAGATTTACAAGGTGGACTCTGAAGGCAGAAACCTGCCTCACTCCAATTAGCACCTCTTGATCCGAGTGTGATTCAGAGCACGTTCGGGATTGTGAGACGTACAGCAGCAGCCAAAGCAGGACAGCCTCTACCCGTAGACTGTAGCTGCATCCAGCCCAGGGTTTCCCCCTGTGTCCCACTGCCACCTGTAGATCTGGGTGATGTCTCACACTTCTGTTTCCCAGCTCGGTATACGTGCTGACTGATGGGAGAGGAGAGCAATGCTGCCACAGCAGCTTCCCTGATGCAGGGAGTCATGCTGCAGCACCTTCTGAAAGTTGCGCATCACCACCTGTTGCCGTGCCTTGCTGTTGGCATGAAGCCATTTGTAGCACACAGGCTGGCCCCTATAGCTTATGGCATGCGTGATCTACCAAAAGGGCTAAACCCAATACTGTTGAAACAGCCATGTAATGACAAAAATTATTTATCATAGATATTATATACTCACCGTGGTCCTCAAATCAGGACAATGCTATATATGATATCTAAAAGAAACACAATGCCAAAACTCAAGTCTATAACTACAGGTAAGTTAACCTCCCAAGATAAAAAATAATTGCGGGGGAAGAAGAAGCCCTATGAACAACTTCTCTACACATCACGGAGGAATCAATTTCAGACAAGCATAAGAGTACTCCATTAACATTTGTGCAGGGCCTAAGCAGTTACACAAGAATATAGCTCAATGAGATTTTTCTGAATGAGTAGATGAATAATAGGGCTCTTGAGACACATCATTTGCATTCAATAATAACTAGAAAATTCCTCAGTAAAAATGGGCAGTAGGAATCCGGGATGGGAACCTGCTCAGAAGACAGTGTTCTGGAGGTGGGTTTTCTACAGCTGTGTCCTAATTTAAGGGTCTAATTTAAGAAGAGATGAATTATACTCCATAAATATCTGTTTTTTCTCCACTGACTGTAAAAAGGGATGGAGGTGAGTACTCAGCTGGGGCATCCACATTGTACCACTGGGCACAGATGAATCTCACCCTCAGACTGTAACAGTTTATTATTGCAGTCACCTGATTTTTCTTTATACATCTCATCACATTAGGTTAGCCTCCATCTCTATATCACAGTTTCTTATGGTTTTAGTTATCAGGCATTTGGCAGGGCTTTACACTGCATTCTAGTGTTTTTTATCTCTCAGCACTGATAGCTCCTGGAAGTATATAAGGGACATGACTAAGTCTCTCCCATTATTCAGGTGGGAAAATGTACAGGATATATGTGTAAAGAGCTAGATTAGCAATCAACAATTAGATAATTAGATTAATGATGTTCTGTACTTTTCATCACTGAGTATTCTTAAAAAATCCTTTGATGTGTTTTCTCTTGGTTCAAGCTCTCTTTTGGGAGAACAGCTGCACTCCTTTGCCATTTCTGGGCTGGCTTTACTCACCAGCCCCTGGCCAGGAGTTCCAAGTCAAACACCACGTCCAGATGGTTTCTCTTTGGAGAGGACATGGATCTTCCATGTGAAGCTGTAGTGAAAAGGGTTAGACTGGAGACCTTAGAAAGGTCCAGAATAAAAGCTTTGTTGTTACCATCTCTAATATCCTGACATTTCTCTAAGGCAAGCAGTAATACTCTCTATATACTGTACTTTATATATCTTATTGCTTCATTACTCTTATCTCAGGTGGTATTTGATCCAAGGCAGGGTCAGAAGATTGCTTTGAAGACCTATTGGAGATTTTTTAAAGACTTTTTTTTTTTTAAAAGAGTTTTTATAGGCTGTGTTTTCTGAATATTTCTTTGAGTGAGGAAAAAGTATTTTTATAAGCTATGTTTTCAGAGTAGTTCAGTTGCTTAAGGGTACTAACCAGTGCACATTAATTTGCAGTAACAGTTTTAAACTTTGGAACACGCTGCTCCCTGGATATTTGTGCCCTGGTGAATATTACATAAAGGAAAATGAATTAGATTTTTTAGAAGATTTTTTTGTATGTCCTGAGTGCAGCAATTTCACTATATATTATTGGCTGTAAAACAGATCTCAGAGGTAACTTTACTGCCAAGTGTCTCAAGATTATATTAGCTACCTCAGTGGACTGTTGTGAGAACATTGCTTTTTTAGAAATGTAGCTTTTATCATTAACTTGTGGAGGGAACAGTCTAAAAGCCCTAAGTGAATGATCCCCTGCCAGGCACAACTCCTGATTGCTGCGAAGGGTGATTTGGGATGGAAAAGATGGCAAGTAAGATAGGAAAGAGAAGCTGAAGTACGTATATCCATTATAAGCTTGTTCTTCCTGTGGAAGACATGATGCTACAGAAACGAAAGGAAATGGGAAGGTATTTCAAGTGCAAATAAATCTTTCAAAGGGAGGACCAGTCCTGTCAAAATTTTCTGATAGTAACTGTGGTGGCATTAGAGTGTTCTGGAGCTACAGGAGTAGCAGGAATGCAGGGACAGGGCATGTGAAATACCGCCTGGACACAGTTATGCCCACTCTGTTCTAGGAAGCCTGCATCCAGCTGGACCAGACCCTGGCTACGCTTGGGCCACTTGCTGTATGGAATACAGCACAAAGGAAGCTGCATTTTCCCTGTGTGGGAAATACCAAAGATGTTATCCTGTAGTCGTCTGCTAAGCCCAGTCCTTCCCCACTCCAGGTCTGAGGTCTTTAAAGAATGTAGTTCTTGGATTTGTAGTTCACCAGGAAATGTATGCGGTTGCAGCCCAGTGAGATCTGCGGGGGAAAAGCAGGATTCTTCTCACCTAATTTATGATGTCTCTGCCTCTGACGTAGGTAATCTGCATCTGCTCCACTCACTGTAGACTCCCTTTGAGTCAATGAGGAGGAATAAACACTTTTAGGACATGAATCATCTGATGCATTTTAGACATTTACATTAGAGTTGGATAACTTCCACTGTAGCATTGCCTATTTCCCTTCTATTTGATTATAGAGAGAACTTGGCTCAGAAATAGATGTCACCATCTAAAGTTAGGTGAAACGAATCCCACACAGCCAGCCTGTTGTAAAGATGCTAACTGAATGGGAGATTCGGGCGTATCTTTTTTTTTTCGTGATGTTCTGAGGAGGAAGCCTAGAAAAGGACTGGGAAGGGGGTGATGTCCATGTTCTAGAGAAATCTATGTAAGGGACCGAGAATGGAAAATATGAAGCCGGAAAGAGCTGGAAAAAGGGATAAATACTGCATTGAGATGATTGCAGCTGATAACAAATTATTGAGAACAGTCTAATCTGAAGCTGACTGCAAAGAGCTGTAACAGAATCTCATAATACTGAGTAACCGGATAATAAAATGACAAATGAAAATTAATGCTCCTAAGTGCAAAGTAATGCAAATGCAATAAAAATAACTCAAACTATTCACACATACTAACAGGCTCTAAATTAGCTACTGCCATTTAGGAAATACATTTTGGAGTGACTGTGGAAAAATTTCTGGAAACATCCGCTCAGTGGCTGGGGGAGGCCAAAAGAATATATGAAACATTAGGAATTATTAAGAAAGGGATGGAGTAAAGCCAGAAAATGTTCTTATGTCACTGCATAAATTCATGGTGCTCCCACAGCTTGAATGAGTGTACAGTTCTTCCCCGGTAGCCTCAAGGCAGGTATAAGAAAGCTAGAAATGAGACCGAGAAGGGCTGCAAGGTGATCAATGATACACAACAGCAAGACAGACCTCAGCCGTCCAGTCTGGAAAAGAGATGGATGAGAAGGTAATACGATAAAAGCCTATAAAGCTATAAATGGTTTAGAGAAGGTGATTACATACAATTTTTTGTCCTTGAGGTTAAGGGGACATCCAAGGAAATCACCAACAGTGAGTTAAAAAAAAAAACCAAACAACAAAAGGAAGCACTTTTTCACAGCATTCAAAATTAAATCATAGCATTCGTTGCAAAAGAAGGCCAAATGGATAAAAAATGGATATTAGATGAAATCAGATTTATCCAGTTATATGTATTAAACATCGTGTTTCAGTACAAATTCCTAAATAATCGGCTCCTGAACAGCTAACTGCAGGAAAACAGCATTTATTTTATCACTGCACACTTTTGTTATATCACGGTATACTTCTGTTTCTTACTTACTTTCCTGAAATACTGGCTAATGAGTGCTGTTGAGTCTGTGTTCCGGGCTAAACTGACATTTAACCTGATGCGGTGCGGCAGTTCGTGTATTCATAGGTGTGAACAGAGTCTGAGAAACAGCCAGAGAGAAACATCTTGGAGAAGGTCTACACCAGGGAAGACGAAGTCTGAGCTAAGTAGGGCACCATCATTGACACCCTTGGATAGAAGCCTGGCGTAGCAGATGGCAGATGCCCCCCCTAGAGGCCACCAAGATACAACAGTGTAAACTTCTGCCCTGGAAAAACCTGTTAGATTTGAGGCAACGGGTGTAATTTATTGTTCTTTTTAGTTCAGCATTATTGTGAAGGAAGAGATCTTTGGTTTAGTTGAGGTATGTTCTGGGTAAGGTGGCCCTGATTAAGTATCATATAAAAAAAAACCCTGGACTTGGTTGAAATGGGCTGTACAAGAGCTCTGGGCAACATGGACTGCTGGTGGTGTAATGCAAAGAAACCGGAGTACTGCTTCCCAAGAAGTTCAAGATGGACTTTCCTCTCTCTCCCCTCCCACAGTCACTATGTGTAGCTCTGGACATTTAAAGGCTGAAGGAAATATATCAGGCTCGGACTTACTCCTTTCCTAGAGGTTTGGTCTGTTAAAAACTAATGTAAGAAACACTAGAAATCTGGGGACAGCAATGCAGGTTTTCAATAGGATAACCTGGATGTCGATCCATGGTAGCTTAAGGGGAGTTAAGTTGTAACTTTTGTCCCTAATTGTGGAGGTAGACAGTGGAAAGGCAACAGTTCTGACTGTGTCCTGAGTTGCTTATTCCACAAATGTTGTTTACATCTTAATGATATAATTAGGATAGCTTAACGATGTGATTAATTAAAATATCTTAATTCTTCTTTTGTTTACATTTTTGTCTACCCAGCCATGGATTTTTCTTTGTCTGGTATTAGCATGCAGAGTTGGAACTAAGCCTTAACTTCCTCTTACTGCATTCAGGAAATCAATTTGTTTTGCTAAACCAAAATGGACATACAGTTTCAGGCAGCTGCATTCAAGTGTGACTAGTAATAGTCATGACATTACCAAGGTGTCAAAAAGAGTTCTTACTGTCTGCGTTATTCTGAAGGGAATAAAGTGATTTTAAAAGTGTCATACTGAGTCTCCTGAATTGATGGCAGTCTTCAGTAGGGTTTGGTATTGGACCCAAGGGGTCATCCTATGTTGAAAAGATGAAAAAAGAAAAGAGAAAAAAGCATCCTGATACTTAATACAAATCCATTTATCTGTTCAGAATCATATCTGCAGTCTCCAGTGATTACCAGCCTTTCACATCAACTTGCTGTCCTTCTCATCCCTCCCTCCCTCCACTGACATTCGGCAGAGGAAGGATGGGTGTCCTTCTGCATTACCTAGTGCCCATGGCCCTGTTCACTCAATTCCTATTCCAAACCTTCCAAAACCTCTCTTCCTGATGATGCAGCCAGCCACCCGGACTTTTAGATTCCTGGTGAGGTTTTCAGGACTTGATTAAAACAATTTGAATTTATAATTTATTTCAAAGTAGGGCAGATTTGGCTTGGCAGCCTGTGGGATGTGATAAACATGGAATTCCAGCAGCAGTAAGTGTTATTTCAAGAAGCAGACAAATACTTTAAAGTTACCCTTTTATCTTGCAGTTTCGTTTAATAGAGTTCTACTCACAGTGAATGACAGCCAAGGCCAAGTAACACGGTAGTTTTGTCTAGTTCAGTGGTAAGGTTATACCTTTTCTTTTGCAACCCTATCCTAAGAAAAGTGACAGGTGCTTATGGAGTCTTACTTCTACACTGCAGCTAGAACCATCACACACATCAATGGAGCAGCAACCGAGTCCCATCCATCATCCAGGCAGGACTGGTGGGCTGGAGAACACGGAATATAAAGTGAATGGAAGTGACACACATCAACATTTGGGTGCAAAATCTCTGTGGGGATTAGCATGTTGTCAGTTCTTGCCTTCCAGTGTACCATGAGCAAATCTGCATCTGTTATGCAACCATTTTATCAGTACAGCCTTAGCACAGAGTACACGTCAAGAAAATGTTGAGAAAATAAGAACTTTTCCCTGGAGATACCAGAGAACTTCATTAGAAGCAACACAGAGTTTTACAGTTGCCTTGCCAGACTTGATCTTGAGAAAGCGAATTTCTGTTGTCTCACCTATGTTCTGATCTAAGCCCAAAACTCCAGAGTACACCCCCCAAAACTTTGATGTCTGTCTTCTGCTCTCCATGAATCAACAACCTTTATATATAAAATCTCCTGCTGCTTTTAGGATTTTCTTCTTGTCATGGCTGGACTAACGTTTCAGTAAGCTCAGAAACCCCCCAACAGAACTCAGTGCTTTCACTGCAAGGGCTTTTCAGATACTCAGATTAATGCACCTAAAACGACTTTCTGTGTTTCTACAAAGTGGTATCCATAAGTACAGTGTTACAAATGTCCATAATTCTAAATTATTTTCACCTTTAAGGTTTTAACAGCACTGCTAACACAGATACTCTCTGTTAATACTGATTCCAAAAGACTGTTTTCCATGATCTCTAGTTTGGTTTTAATGAAAACCTAGAGATTGCAATCTATGACCCCTCTCCTTGTTTCCAGTAGCTTTACCATTCAGGAATGATTTTTGACTTAAGGCTCATACGTATTTAGATGCTTTTTTCTGCTATTTTCCTTATGTATTTAATTTCTCAGTCCATGTAGTTTGCATGTTGTTCAGGTGTGGTTTCAGTGTGGATAATTTTCTAGAGACACTTTCAACACTGTCTTCTACAGAGGATATGTACAGCATTTTCCAGGGTGCTTAACTTCATATATGCATCAGAGAGGACTTAGTAACGACTTTGAAGTCATTACGAAAATCCTCTTCTCCTTCCACCTGACTCCCAAGAAGTAAAGTAATTTCATTGCATTCCATGGTTGCCTCTCCCTGACTGCCAGGCACAAAGCAAATGGTTAATGCTTTTAAAATAGGAAAGCTGAAACTGGCTGGACTTGAAGGGATTGCAGCTTGGATAAATTGCTTTACCACCTGCCAGATCCAATCAATACCCTCTTTTCCTTTAATATGGCTTAAAGCAAAAAAAACCCAACCACAACAAAAACAATGCTCAAGGGTTTAATTTATCAAAAAATGCATTTGTATTTTCCAGACATAGTATGTAATGTTTGACTCTCTGGACAAAAATCAGTAATTCCAGATGAAGACATACTCGATCCAATGAGTCATCTTTAAAGGAAATGTACTTCAAATTCACATTGTCCTTTCAATAATACCTTCTGTCATTGATGATAATTCCTACATGTCCCAAGATACTTTTACTTGGGCTTCCTTCAGCTCCTGAAGAAAGCCAGGGGACATCCCACCTGCAGTTTTCTAGGGAAGAGTTTGCTCTAAATATAAAACAGAAAGGCAGAAACTGGAACAAGAACAAACCTTTGGGCACTTGCAGTCAACCTGTATTAAGAATGACAGCACTGACACCACCGCTGTATCATAGCCAGTTCCTCTGCCACTACCTGTGGCTATCAGCTTCTAGGAAATGCCAAGTGTCATCAGCTTGTACTAGAACCTTAAATACATAATGCCTCCCAACACAATTCTTAGCTAAACTGAATGTAACTGCAGGCTCTCAGCCACAATCTGTTCAACTTTAATGGCTGATCCAGCTTGCCAATTGGTTTGGATGTCACAGCATAGTTGAAAAAAATAAAAAGCATAGTTCAACTTCTCATTTTTGAGATTGCTGTGTCTTCTTCACGCCTAGATCGGGGCTTTTCTATTTTGCAGACTATTAAAAACTAAGTGAAGTTAGGATTTCAGGGCCACCTTCTGCCGTATGTTTTATTGACACCAGCAATCACAGAAGCAGTTGGAACACAGGCTACTTCATTGAGTCCAGCAAACTGCTTCGCCTCCCCTTCTCATCATCTGAAGTGCTGCGAGTGAATTCAGTGGTTGGCTATGTATAACACAGCCCCCTGTGTGGGCACGTAAGTGTCTGCTGCTGCTACCTGCTGAATTAATTGCTTATCTAGGGAAAGCTGGCAATCCTGTGGGACTTGTGCTTTCAGCACAGAAGGACCTGGCTTCACTCTCTTCAGGCAGTAGAGTTAGTACCCTGGGAATTGTTACACAAGTACAGTTACACTTCAGAACAGATGTTCAAATCCACTGGGGACAAGTACCAAGGCACTTCGGAAATTCCCATTTGTGTAAATCTGTCTCTGTATTGCCCAAATTGCACTACAGACACAGTCCTAATTGTCCTGAACTATCCAAGAAACAGCTTTCTGAAGGCTTAACGCTTTCTGAAAATAGAAGAAGGACTCTACAGCTGAATTTCGATGTACATTTCAGGTACTCCTGCATGAAAGAAAACAGGTTCTGTCTGCTACCTGCTCATTTTTCCCATGGCTGCTTGCTCCAGCGTTACCTCTTCTATCTCTTCTACTGCTCATGTTGTATGACTGAAAATAGCCAATTCATTTTGCCAGGTTATTTTTCAGACAGATTGGTTGTCTGTTAGAGTTCAGGGCATAAACACTTGCATTTGCACAACAGAGATGGAGAAGAGGGACTGAGGAAGGAGGCCTGGGATTGTTTAAACTGCTATAAGCAACACAGCTGAATGAGAAACCATAGCTGGAAATCTGTTCCATGGTTTTTCTCTACTTCCCAGCAAATAAAAGTTGTGATTTTTTCTCTACTCCAATCTCACAGAAAAGCAAAATGGGGGGCAGAAGACTATAAAAAGGAAGTGATTCATCTTCGCTTCCTGTGAAGATCAGCAGTGTTTTTCTGGATGATTTTTTGCTTAGTGTGAGCTTTGTGTGTGCTGCAGCTGTGAACCTGCCGAAGAGCCGCTCTAGGAAGTACGTACTGGTATCAATGGTTTGCAATGGGAAACAGTTGATGCCAGGGTCATGTTCTGCCACGTGGACTGTTCATCTTTCCCATCTTGTCCCTGCTAGGGAAGGAGTAACACAGTTGACCACAACCATGGAGCTGACTACAGGAAAGGGAAAGTTGCCAAGGGTTTTTTTCAGAAATCCCCCCACAAACACTGAGGGTATGCAATTGTACACAACTCTCTTGCAGGGAAGCTGCTTCAGCCACCTTCAGAAGCAGCAGGTCAGGTGAAAGTGTCATAAAAAAGCTGAAAACAGCTTTCATTTGGCAGTGGGCAAGGTCAGAAAAGCCTGCTTTTTTTCAATCCTAGTCCTTATTCTCTCACTGGCAAGGGTGAATGGAACAATGTTTGAACAGGTAAAGTCCTCCATTCGTTTTTATGGACTAAGGAATGCCCAGCAGCCAAAAGGCTTGTTTCTGTTGCCTTGTAATCCAAGCACAACGTAACAGACCCATTGCCCATTGCCAATGTCTGCCCTGGGCAACAGCAACAATCTTCTTCAGACTGAAGAAACTTAAGGTTTCTTAAATATTGAACATTCAAATCCAGGCAACATAAGAATGAGTGTGAAAGGCTTCAAAATCCAGAAGATCTTCCAAGGGAGATTGTTAGGTGGTAATTGAGAGTGATTTTCTTGCCTTTATGTTCATCTCCTACCAATGTAACTTCATTTGCTTCCACTGATTTTTCCCTTGATTTTGTTATATCTGATTTACATCTTTATGAAAGAGAACAAGATCAAAGCAATGATGAAATCACTAAGAGTCACTTCATGATTTATTCTTCTCACTGTCACCAAAGTAGAACAGTTTCATAATCAACACAGATCTCTTTATAGACATTAATCCAGGAAAGCATTAAAGTGCCAGCCCAAGTCTACTCCTGTTCAGGAAAACATGTCTTGAGCTCATGTATATTACTGAGTAGAGATCCCTTCCTGAATTAAGGTGATCTGAAATAAATTTAATTCTATATGGATGATACTGTAGGACACTAAGTGTCATCAAGGATAACCCAAAAAACACATCACTGTAATTAATTTTCTGTGCAGACATTTACTATGTGTGTGTACTCTGGAAGTATACCTAAGGAAAAAATTGTTCTATTGAGCAGGAAATATAAATGTATAACTAAGACACTTCTGCTTTTATCTTCACATTTTCTTGGTGCTTTTTTAGGTAATTATTTTATTCCGTGCTCACATCAAAGTTCCTGCTAAATTTACTTCAAGAATTTCACAGATTCTGGTTAGAGGATTTTTTTCTTTTCAGAATCAAATGTGAAATACATTAAAAAGTAAAAATAAGATGCTGCAAGAAAAAATGTCACCGAGTTGCATTTCACTAAACATAAAAGAAAAAAATAAGAAAGAGTGACATCAGTGAGGCAATCAATATACAGGTTACAGTTCAGAAAAACAGCCTGCACACATAAAGGAGAAATAGTTTGATGGAATGGTATTAAGTCAGAGTGAAGTTTCAGAAAAGCTCAGATAAACATCGTCCATTGTGATCGACCTTTCTCACATTTCTTAAATGGTTTCACATACAACAGACAAAAACAAGGACAGTGCACTTATTTTATTCACAGTTTCAGCACAGGACAGGTAAAACAGCCACAAGATGGCAATACACCATGCTGCGAAAGAAAATTACTACATTTTGTCTGATTTTAACCCCTCCACGCACGGCTGAAATACGCTGCCTTTTTAGCTTTGGGAAATATAATAAGGAATAGACAGAAAGTAATCATCTTAAGAAAAAACAACTAATTCCAGTGCTGCTTATAAACATATTGTTTCTCATTTCTTTTCGCTTTCCTGTGGTTTCTCTCCAGGTACTGCTGTTTGCTGTGTGCAGGGAGCTATTGGTTTGAATGAGCGAAAGTGCTAGGGGACGCAATATCCACTAGCATCTCCGCGGTGAGGGACAGGTCTGTACTTGTGAATGTTGCAGAGACTAAAGCCGATTGCTCTTGCCAAAGGATGGCTTCATCAGCAGTGAGAAAGAAAGAGAAGCCCATCTCCCCTGGAACAATAAAAATAGAGACAGCATAATGTTATGAAGACGAGTGGAAATGGGATAGTGCAATGTTCAAAGCTGTGCTCTAAGGGATTCACACTGGGAACTTCTGCGGTAAACTGAAGACTGTAATTGTAAGAGGTGGCAAAAAGACACCTGAATGTCGTGCCTGAGCACACAATAGCACTGAGTCACCAGTTATGAGGTAGCTGCAAAAAAGGCTAATGTAATTATAGGATGCAGCAGGTGAAGTGCATTTTTCAGGTGTTCTGGGAGGACGCGGCGTTGCTGCTTGCTTGCATTCCACTTGTACCGCAGCGATCCGGTACGTCAGGGCACTGCTGACAGGGCACAGAGACGGTTCCCCTCCTTTTCCCTGGAAACGTAACTCTGCTTTCTGATGTGGTTACAAGGCAGGATGTTGGGAAGTGTCTGGTTGACGTACTGCATTTACAGAGTCAGGATTAAATTAATCACTAGATCTGAAGGCAGGAGGAAGTTTTCCTAAGGTCAGAAGGTCAGGGATTGTTGGATATGGTGTATGCTTTCCTGGGTAACAGGAGGGTGTTACTTACATCCTAAGGCAACCTGGGAATTTCCTCTGAAAGTGCTTGCCTCTTTGCTTCTTGTGACATGCTGCAGCTGACACTTGATCTTCTGCTACTGCCTTCAACTGGTGACATGTTGCGCAGAACAGGTAGATCTGTGGGCTGCCTTCAGTAAATGCTCGTTACATCGTGCACTACAATCGAAGGGCTCTGGGCTAGAACACTTGTCATATGATCCTACAGAGTAAAATTTATTAGTCCTTGTCCCTAAATGCTTGGGTTAGAAATGCTAAAGGAACTTACAAGTTAAATGAATAGCCGACTTAGCTTTAGACCATAAATAAGCAAGCTCTAGATGAGAAGTTTTAGTCCATTTCTATCATTCTGAGTAATTTATTCCCTACCCTGCTGGCTTTGAATTGCCGTCTTGCTACTACATTCTCAGATTGCCTGCTGCCCATAAGGATCAGAATAACCAATCTGTTAAATTGTTGACCATTCCTGATGATCCCTTCATGCTATTTTATCCGCTGCATAAAACCAGACAATGCAAATTGAAATCTTTCCTGTCTCTTATAGACAGCTGGGTTACAGTTTGTAACTGGAGTTTGAATTGCTAATACAATTTTCATTACAGTTCCCCATCTTTCTTGTGTAGATTTGAAATTTAACAAGGAGTTAACAATTGTAGGCATCAATCTACAAATTTGTTATTTGATTGCTCTCTATGTTTTTTATTAACTCCACCAAAGGGTTGATGTATACTCTGATTAACTACTTCGATTCTTTTATTGTAAATTGCACTTCAGCTACTTTCCGCTCCTCACTGATTCACACTTTCAATGAAGATAAATAGGTTTTTCTTGTAGGAATTGCATTATTACAGCATAAGATAGATTGAGAGATGTTTATGAGTAGTCCAGTGTTTTCTTCTAAATACTGTTTACTCTGGGTACCCCAGAACAAAGGCATCATGACGCTGATGGAACTGTTTTACATGACTATTATCCACATATGGAATATATTCAAGCTGTAGGGTAATGCCAGGGAATCACGGCTCACATGTTGAAAATAGCAAGGATAGAGATAACCGGCAGTTAGAGGGTCTGTGTTTCTCAAGTACTAGATGGTGCCAGTAGATTTTTTGACATAACACTTTGGTTCCAGCTTTTCTTGTCACCATAATCACAAGTCTATAGCAATCCGAGTTGTAGTTGTTATTGGAGTTACAATGGCTTTTTATTAGACATCATTTCATTGATGCCAGATTTGGAAGGAAAAAAAGAGTAAATTCCACCTCTTCTTTCCTCTCCTTCGTGCGTGTGAATGTCCATGAATGCCTTCATGCCAACTGCTACGCAATAAATGTGTTGTGGTTAAAAGGGAAAAGAGAGAACATTCATGGGAAAAAAGATATCTCTACTGTTTCAAAACAGCTCCTTACTATAGAGTCTGAGGTGTGGAAGAAGTTATTAGGCTACAGTGGCTTCTTTAGAATTTTCAGTCGCTGTTTTTCTCATTCGAAAATCTGTTTTTTCAGAAGAAGCTTGTTTGTGGGAAAGGCTTAGTCTCATTTTTTATGTGAATTTTGACATCTTTAGCCTTCTGAAAATTAAACAAATGCGATTTCTTCTTGCCAACTAATGCTTCCCTTAGAAAATTAAGCCACTTCTAAAAACACATCATTCAAAATGATTGAAAAAGAAAAGGTGCAGTGTGACCTCTGTCTAGTCATGCTTTTTGCATATGCTTCATTTGTGAATACTTTTGAGATTTTGACTATTGTGATTTAGCCAGGGAAACTGCAGTGTCTTACAAATTTTCACAGAAGGGGAACACTATTTTTCATGCAGCTTTACTGATCGTGTTTCTCTCCCGACTATTTTTTTTTAACTCCACAGTCTACCTTCTATATATGCAAAAATATTTTCATTATATTCCTGTGCTCCTGTGTCTTAAGTCCTATACCTTCCTTATTTCAAAAAAGACTCCAAGAGACATCAGTTTGGTTTCCTCCCTGCTCTTGGCTTTCTGGTTCATGCTTTTGGTTTGTTTCTTGTGGAGTGTGGTATTGTTATGGTTTGAGGAAGCCGCAACAATTTATTGCCATTTAGACAGTTATTCTATCACCTGACGACCCCTTCCCACCCGGGAAGGGGAATCGGGAAAAACAAGGAAACACAAGGGTTGAAATAGAAACAGATTTAATAGAATAAGAATAAATAATGAGCATTAATAACACTAAAGAACCAATTTTGATACCGATAAAAAATATACAAGGATTATACTCAGCCCATTCCATCAGCAGGAAGCTGTGCACTCCCAGCCATGGACAGCAAATGTCGGACACTGTGAGTGCTACGGCTTTGGGGGGAAGGGAAGGGCTCAGGGGTCTGGCATCAGGGCAAGAAGCTCTCTGGACCGCTGCCATCAAGGGAGAGAGAAAACTCCTCAGCAAACTTTCTAATTTACATTGAATGTGACGTTCATGGTATGAAATAATCCTGTTGGCCAGCCTGGGTTAAGTGCCCGGGTCTCACTCCTCCTCATCCCTGCACCTGACAAGGCTTGAAAACACTGAGACCTTGAAACCCACATAACCTAGCTGGCTATAAAGGAAATATTTTCACAAATTCAGACACTAGAGTCTTCTAAAAGTGCAGTTTTCCCAGGCATTAGAAGATAAATTAGTCCTGTGTCGCTCAAACCAGGACAGGTATATGTCACTGTGACTTTCTATGGCTCATTTCATTCTGTGTAAAATGACAGCTAGATATTGCTAGATACCTGCGGATAGGGAATTCTGACCCGATACTGATTTTGCACACTTAATCTGAAGTGCGCAAGAACAGTATAAACAGAAGTCGTAGATCTGTGTTACTGCTGGAGCACATGTAGAACTCCAAGGGTTAAAATCTGATTGCAGTTATAGCAAGTTAAATTATGTAGGAAGGAACAGAAAAGACTGGAACAAAAATCAGGACCATTCTCAGTGAATTTAGCTGAGAACCATGCACAGCTGTTTTTGTGGATGCTATGCTATATCAAGATAATTATATTCTGTGTGGTTTTGAGCTATTTCTTCTTCTTTTTGTTCCCTGTATCCAAACAGAGTACTTTATGAGTGACTCAAGGAAAACAGAATCACTTGTCTCTAGTCAGTTAAAAATGCAGGTATCAAACTTTTCAGTTCTAAGTGTACCATTTCTGTGCATTTAAATGGGTAAGTACACATTAAGATCACTATAAGCCTTTCAGCCAAACTTTTCACAGCTCTTTGTTCTCTCACTCTTTTCAGCCATAAAGATTTTCCCTATATCCTTCCTTTCCTTTTCTTTACTCTGACTCATTGATCACACATCACTAATGGGTTTTTCTCTGCTTCAGTTTCTCCATCTGTGAAATGAGGAACATCTATATTTGCTGTTGTGTCAAGGTAATAAATGTATTAGAAATACCTCAGCTAGTCATTGCTATGTTCCCATTTGTAGGCAGCTTCTTAAATCAAACCACTGAGGTAAGACTTCTCCATGCTCTGAGGCACTGTAATTTGGTGTGTTCAAATACCGCTGCTATTCTAGGCTATCTTGAAAGAAGGGGAAAATACCTTCCGATCTAACATTTGGAGAGGCAAACTTTTCCTGGGAAGAAGGTGGCTGACTTGTTTGTAAATGGGATAAAATAAGCAAAATTTAGAATACCTTGGGCTAGTGATTTACATCAGAAAGAGCAGATGTAAAATATTACAATATTCAAATTTGGTCATCATGGTTTTTCTTTTTGTGTGTGTGCACGTGTGCGTGTGTGCATGCTCTTGATAACTTTCAGCAACTTATGAGAATCATAAAGCCAATGGAGAAACGGGCCATTGTATTCGCTCATGAGGTATAGGTTAAGACAGTCCTTCACAGAATTACAGACTGGTTGATGTTGGAAAGGACCTCTGGAGCTCATCTGGTCCAACCCCACTGCTCAAGCAGGGCTACCTAGAGCTGGTTGCCCAGAACCATGTCCAGCCAGCTTTTGAATATCTCCAAGGACGGAGACTCCACAACCTCTCTGGGCAACCAGTGCCAGGGCTCCATCACCCTCACAGTGAAAACGCGTTTCCTGATGTTCAGAGGGAACTTGCTGTGTTTCAGTTTGTGCCCATTGCCTCTGGTCCCGTCACTGGGCAGCACTGGAAAGAGCCTGTCTCCGTCCCCTTTGCCTGCTCCCTTCAGGTATTTATATACATTGATGAGATACCCCCTCAAAAATTCTCTTCTCCAGGGTGAACCGTCCCAGCTCTCTCAGCCTTTCCTCATAGGAGAGGAGGTTTCAGTCTCTTAATCATCTCAGTTGTGCTTTGCTGGACTCTGTCCAGTATGTCCATGCTTCTTTTGTACTGGGGAGCCCAGAGCTGGACCCAGCACTCCAGGTGTTGCCTCACCGGTGCTGAGCAGAGGGGTTGGATCACCTCCCTCAACCTACTGGCAACACTACTCCTAATGCAGCCCAGGATAGGATACTATTAGCCTTCAAAGACAGCAGAACAGTTGTAGCTTCACATATTCCTGCCCTGTCCGGGAAACTCCCTGGACCATCTCTTTTCCACCTTAATTGTTGCAAGAAATTGCTGGTTGGAGGGGAAATCTCTCAAACACTCTGTCCTTCAGGATTAACGAATGTTGGCCATAGCCATATCCCAAAATAATAAAAATTATAGATGAATGAAGTGTGTCTCTTATGGCCACATCAATGTATAAGAGATTCCATTATTGAAAATTTAAAATAGATTGTCGCCCCTGATAACTGAAGGGAAACCTCTGCTGTGGATTAAAAAATCTCAGCCTCCTTTTTCCCAGGAAGCAATTCTCCCCCCAAGGCAGATACATAGACTGAAAAGTATATAGTTAAAACTGAGACAGCAAGAAAAATATTCTCAACTTCCCCTCACGAGATTTTAATACTTGCTGTCAATAATTATAACTATAAAGCAAACAAGTCTGTCATATTTTGTTTTCTTGTTTACAAAGAACCTTTTAGAATATGTTTAGGAGCTTGAGGCAGCCGCCACTCACAGTTTAGGTGGTGGTTGTGGTGGTGGTAAGACATGGGGTGGGAGGTGGCACAATCCCATCGGCGCATGCATCGCTCCTTACGGGAAAGTGTACCACTCTGTCCTGTCAAAGCATTGAGGTACCTTAGGTTGGGACAACAGTATGGGCAGGCTACATAGATGGCCTGCACTCAGCTGCTTACTGCCTGTGTGGACTATGTGTCTGGTCTTGAGGGCAGCCTTGGCAAAGCTCAAGAAGTCGATGCTGTTTAGGCTTATCTTTGAAGGTTAAGCAAACAAACTCAGAAAATACCTGATGATCTCAGCCTGGTCCTGTCAAGTGTGTACAGAGAGCTAATCTGACATGGTCATTCATCATGAGTATTCACGGTTTGTGGCTGTGACTTTGGCCTCTTTCCCGTACAAACAGAAAGAAAGTAAGTCTCAGTTAACCCCTGCTTCATGGGAGCCTTCAGATTTGCTCATTTGGCCAAAGCTATGCAGAGAACCTCTCAAGGAGGGTGTTCTTCCTTTCCTGTTTCCCCCTTGCTACTGTCTCAAAGGCTCTGAAGCACAGTGAGTCTGTACTCATCTCCTTTGTTAACTGCCTTCAGACAGCACTATTTGCAGCTGAGTCTGGCTGTTCACCAGTAAGTGAATGTTATCCAAATTTTGGTTCAAAATAAGATGAATTACAAGCATTTCAGTTTCAATTTCAGTTTCTGTTTGTTTTTCTCCGAGCTGCATAATTGAGCTGCCATTTCAAATTCATTGTTCCCAGCTTCTTGTCACTTAACATCTCTAGCATTTGAAGCAAATTAATCTTGAATCCTTTATTGTGTAACTACATTTCAAATGGAAATAG
Organism: Dromas ardeola; assembly: GCA_013398915.1. Classification (NCBI taxonomy): domain Eukaryota; kingdom Metazoa; phylum Chordata; class Aves; order Charadriiformes; family Dromadidae; genus Dromas; species Dromas ardeola. The sequence goes on from VYZM01023085.1 coordinate 150,094, forward strand.
CAGCAAATCCTAGACGTTCTGAATCCCATCTTTGCACAGTATGTAGCCAGTGGTATTAATGCAAAGCAAAAACCAAGAAAGAATGAGTCTTTAGCGCTCACTTGCATTGAGTAGATGCAGATGGAGGGAATAGGGAAAGGCACCTTGTTCTGTACATGCTGCTGAGTGCGTGTCTACCAAGCAGAGCAGCGAGACATCATGCTGTTAACAATCTCCTGTGTGTGTCAATTGCTGTATTTCCATCTTGGAGATGAAGGGGACTTCTATTTGACTTCTTCCAGATCCTGTATCTATGCTGTTATTCAAATGAGCCCCGTTTGCATGGGAGGCTATGGTTAGTGCATAGGTAGAATTTGCATGAGTTATGGTAAAATTCATCCTGGCTGTATGAAATGTGTGCGGCAAGGGATGTGGGATAAACAGGTACCGTGATGTACACAGCACCAACAGGCTGCTCAGGAATTTAGTGAATCCATGGGTAACAAAACATGGTATGTCAATACCAAATGGTGAACTTAAATTTCTTTTATAACTTCAATTTCATTTTTTAAGTTATTCTTCCATTGTCTCCTGTTTATTGTTACAAATAGGGCTGCTGAAAAAAAACAACTACTCAACGTGACCTGGACAGGGCCAGTTCATTATGACACCCTGTATTACTTGGAAACAATGCTGAAGTCATGAAGGGACAGAGACACGAGAGACTTAGAACTATCCCATAGGATCAGTCCATCTCAGGTATGACAAGTGCATAGCAAAACTGGACGAAAGGCCAAGTTTCACGAAGCGACTGCTTTGAGCAGGTGAAGCTATCTGTAGACATGTGTAAGATGTCACATACGAAATAAGAGGCAAAAGAAGTCACTATAACTTTGACTTGCAGAAATGGAGATATCAGGCCAAAAAGATACACGAGCTCCCACCTCAGGACTATTAGTCTGGGAATCCTTAAAGATACCACTGGAAAATCGAAAATCACTTTGGTTTAGACAATACTTTGCCAAGATTGTATTCCTAGCCTTTGTGCAATGCTGTCTGCGAGGAAGTCAGTCAAGGAGAGAAAAGTTGCCCCAGGCAGGCTGATCTCTGGTGCAAAATGTATGTGGGAGCTCTGGGGGACTGAATAGAGGTCCTAGAAGTTCAGTTGTGTTGTGGTGGAAGGAGAACAATCTCTAGGTGGTGGAGATTCTCTCTAAAATCAGTTTTGGGGTTTAGGATGGTAGATATGAACTATGGGCGTTTACAAGGATTCAGGCTGATGAAGGTTTGGATTTCACCTATGGAAGGAAACAGCACAGAGAAGGAGACTGGCTGTGGGGTTTTCTCTTTCCTCTCTTTCCTTGCAATCTTCCCTGTGGGGTTGGCAATCTCTGCCTCCTGATGCCATACTGCCCTTGCACACACTGCCTCTTGTGCCCTTCCCACCCCAGCTGTCCCTGCAGCTGCTTTTACCCCCATCACCCTCCTCCACTCCCTGCTCATCTTCCTGCGGTTTCTGAATACCGTCTGAGGAGGGGAAAAAAATGAGTAGGGAAAGGCAAGGGGCAGCAAGTGTGAGAAGCCGGCCCTGGAGATAAGGGCTGTCTCCTGCTGCGGCGGCTGCACCGCAGAGGAAAGGCACGGGTGCTGCCTGCCGGTGCTGGTGGTGGTGGGGGGGACACGGCTGGAAAGCCCCGGCCAGCGCAGCAGAGCGCTCCGCAGCGCGGCCGGCATGCCTCCGCCGGCTGCCGCCCGGGCCCGCTGTGGGCTTAGAGGCCGCTCAGGAGGCCCGCAGAGCTGCCGACAGCGACGAGGTTCGGCTTCAGGACACACGCACCTGCCTCGGCTTGGTTCGGCCCAAGCACGGGCAGGCTCTGACCCGCGGCGGGGGGACCGGGCGAGGCTGTGCCTGCAGTACGGTCGGTCACCTCCACCGCGGCCCCGCTCCCCGGCCTTGGGCACTGCCTGCCGCCGGGGTACCCAGCCCGGGCGCCCCTCAGCAGCTCCGCGCCGCTGATCCCACCGCAGATCTCCCCGGCTGGTCGCTTTCCCGTGCCACCCGCCCCTGAGGCTACCCCTGGCGGAGGCGCTTTTCCTCACAGCCAGCTCCGCAGGACCCCTCCGGGGCTGCTTTTCCTTACGGGCAACCCAGCGGACCCCCTCCCGGGGCTGCCCGCCCTCAGCGCCGCCTCAGCGCTGCCGCCCCGCCCTCAGCCGGAGGCCGTCGGCAGGTGGCGCTGCCGCGGCTCGCGCCGCCTGGCCCTGGCGGCGGGCGGGGTAACGGTCGCTGCGGCCGGCGCCATTTGCTCGGGGCCGGGGTCGGGCCCGTGTCCGGGTCGCGGTGCGGCCGCGGCCGCAATTTCGGCCGGGAAAGGTTTCAGACTGCTCATAGCAAACCAGACTAAACCAGAAAAATTCCTCTTCTGGGTTTGGAGCAGGGAACTTCGCAAGAAGCCCACACCCGGGCTGCTCTCGCAGTAGGGGGGGGGTGATGTTAAAAGCCTGCTGGTTTTTTATACAGGTCCTAAGCACTGACCCTTACACTTTTCTATAAGTGAAAATTGAACCACCCGTTTTCTTTTCTCACGACATGCAAAGGTGAGTCAAAAGGTGGGTAAAACAAAAAGTCTCTGCACAAATTTGAGGAAATGAATTTCAAAGCATGCAGGGTGGAAATGATGACAGTGTTAAGAACCAGCCCAGCTGACTTCTTGTCATATGTGGGTATTTCCGCTTGTCAAAACTGGTTTCAGTTGGGGATACGCATTCATAATGGCAAAGAAGCGGAAACCAGTGCTTGCACATTGGCCTGGGTAGTCGCAAAAAAAATGTAGTGGATTCAACATGGGGATGAGCCTGTGGAAGCGTCCCTGGCAGAGCTGTCTGCCTCCGTAGGGATTCGATTTGGTTGGAGATGTTTAATGTATGTTTTGCGGCAACTGGGCTTGCAAGTGCCTGATGTTGGTTTTTCCAGCTGGCGCTGGCCGTGTGCCAAATGGGACTCGTTATGTATTTGCACTGTCAGTTTGAGACCTCAGGTAGAAGCTGGTGCAACGTAGGCGAGTTCTGCCACCGATGGTACTGCAGTCGGGATGCCACTGTCCCTGACTGAAGAAACGGGCAAGGAGTTGATGTCACCACCTTGAGGCTTTGCAGCAGGCTGATGTCTGTCTGTGTTTCCGTCTGTCTGTCTTCTGAATGGTGGAATGCATCCAGGCTGTCCTTGTCAAAGGACACTGAGTTTTTATAATAGTGTTAGTGACATTTCTACTGGTTTCCCATAGTCTTTCAGCAGAGCTGAAATTGGGTAATTGGGTTAGTTAAAAGAGGGAGAATTGGGAATTATCTTTTACTGTTTTAGTATTAAAAATCTTTAAAACGTTAGCCAGCTTGGTAAGGAGGATGAGGCTTTTCACTTAAAGGAATAAACTTCAGAATAAAGGGTTTTTTTCTATGCCACAGCTGAAAGTGAATTAGCAGTAAGAAATGTGTCTTTCAGAGCAGCCCTAAGTATCAAGAAGGAGACTATTTAAATAAGGGTTGCATTTTAATTAGCTCTAATTTCTACAGTCTTCTCTGTTTTGTATACAGCTGTCTAGAAAATAGCAGCTTTAAAATAAATCTTGTGTTTTACTTCTACACACTATTCTGCATGCTTGAATTATATGTGTAAAAAGACACAACATGAGACAAAAAATGATGGCCACACTTACCAATATAGACTTAAGTAAAGCAAGATTAATGAATTATGTTTTCTGTAGCTGTATATGAAAAACTCCACATGATTATCTGCTTTACTTTTTGGTGTTTTGGCTTATTCATCTCATGACAGTTAAAAACCACAATATTAACAACAAAAAAAAGTTGCTCTGGCTACATTATAAAATTATTAATATGGTTGCATAAACATAGATTTTATAAGATGACTTTAGACTTCTCAACTGAAGGTGTTTATTGTAAGTTATAGTATTGACCGTGGAGTGTAGAGGATGCCCACCTTTCTGTAGGCCTAAAGATTGCCTGAGGAAAGACGCAAGAATTTAGGGTACAACGAAGTATCAGTCCTTACCTTCTCTGACAGCATCAGAAGCACTTCATTACCATGGTAGAGATATGTCGTGGTTTAACCCCAGCCAGCAACGCAGCCGCTCACTCACTCCCCAAGTTGGGATGGGGAAGAGAATCAAAAGAGTAAAAGTAAGAAAACTCGGGCTGAGATAAAGACAGTTTAATAGGTAAAGCAAAAGCTGCACATGCAAGCAAAGCAAACCAAGATATTCATTCAGTACTTCCCACCAGCAGGCAGGTGGTCAGCCATCCACAGGAAAGCAGGGCTCCATCATGTGTAACAGTTACTTGGGAAGACAAAAGCCACGACTCCAAACACCCTCCCCTTCCTTCTTTCCCCAGCTTTATGTACTGAGCATGATGTCATATTGTATGGAATATCCCTTTGGTCAGTTGGGGTCAGCTGTCCTGGCTGTGTCCCCTCACAACTTCTTGTGCCCTTCCAGCCTACTCGCTGGGGGGGTGCAGTGTGAGGAGCAGAAAAGGCCTTGACTGCTTAGCAACAACCAAAACCATCAGTGTTTTCATCTCAAATCCAAAACACAGCACTATACCAGCTGCCAGTAAGAAGGTCAACTCTATCCTGGCCGAAACTGTGACAAGATAGCAGTCTTAGGTTTCAACAAGTGTATGCAGTTGCTGGATGCTCTCTTCATCCCATTCAGGTGAACCGGCCTTACAATGTTATGCCATAGACTGAAATTGCAATTTTCAGCTAGGATTTCAGGAGCAGCTGTCACAATGAAGCTGCTTTTTACCTGCAATGTAGCAAAGGCACACATTAACACTGAAGTCCCTTTGTGGTAATAAGATCATTAACAAATCGACTCAAATCGTTTCAAGACATTCTTCCACCTCATTTTTAACCTGTTGAAAAATGTTCATCTATTCTGTTTGACTATTCTTTTTCTTTCGCTAGAGGGCACTATTAAACAGAAAATACTGTATTTTAGCTCGCAGATGAGAAAAAAGACATCCCCTGTTCTCCGTTGCAAGAAGTCCTGAGAGAAATTCAGCTTTCAGCAACTGATTTTAACGTGATTTTTTTTTTTTTTAACCTTTGCTGTCATTTTACTGCCCTTACTCTCCTGCACTGGGAAAGCCCACTGGAATCATGTCAGCCAAATATGAGACCTATTTCACAGATGTAAACTATAGCACATCAGCCTACATCAGCCTGAAAAAAGACAGTGGTGCCAGAAGGCATAAAGTGGACAGAATACGGGGCAAAGGGAGTTTCTCCATGAATGTGGAGATGGCGCTCTCATTTTATTTCTGAATGTTACTAATTTCTTGCTTCAGTCCCTGTTCTTGTCCTTCATTTCAAGATCCAGAGAAAATTAGCAAGAGGCTTTCACAATTTCATCTTGAAACTTATGCCTTTCCCATGGAAAAACCCAACAACATTCAACTTATGAAAAATAATAAACACAAGAGATGGCTGTCTAAACCGTTGTGGAATGAGAGCTGCTGAGTACAAGTCTAAAGAAACCTAGAGCTTTGACATGTTTACAGCAGGCTTCTTCATCCCACTGGTATTAGCTTGCAGTATGAAACACCTTTATTTTAGAAACCATTTTGTGGTCTGAGGTAATTGTCTGCTTATAGAACATGGGGAAAAATCCACATGCTACACCCCTTAGACTTTTTCTAAGAAACGTAATAATGTTTCCTGATATAGGGAAGAACAGAGTTGATGACCTAAGGCATGTATTGTTGAAAACAAGGATGTGGTTTTTCCAGCACTGTCCATCTGGTGCCTTTCATAACACAGTGTTAATATAACTAAATGTGTAGAAGCCCAGAAGCAAAAGCAACTGCTTCAGGGAATGCAATAACGAAACCATTTCACCAGTTTTGTTCTGAGCACAGTAGGATTATAATAGATGGCTGATAGCCAACACTCAGCAGTGTCAAAGAAAGCAAATAGATGAGGAAAATACATAGATTGAGAACAATGTTTATGAATGCTGATGCTGAGTTCAACAGATTGAGACTGAAGAAAGCATGGATCAAAGGACTGTGGAGGCCTGCACAGGCCTATGCTTTGAAAATCGTCTTGCAAAATACTTTTAACCAAATGTATTTTTGGGTAGTCTGGCTTTCAGTAAAAAGATGAAACAAATAACTTTGCAAATATTTTGGTAGTTTAAAAATATATGCTACATATGCAACAAACTTTTGGAAGTGACTGTGCACAAGCACTGATTTTCTTGGAAAGCGGTATGAGTTAATTATTTGCTGAGTGGAGTGCCAAGAGGAGGTTTGTGATTCCTACTTCAGACTCCGACTGGCTAGCTTCTATGCCTTTTGCCTTTCCAGTTCCCTTGTCGGGCCCTATAGAGTAGCAGTCTCCAACATCTGACTTGCGAAGTATGTCTTAGCTTCAAAACTTGTGAAACAGCTCAAACCCACAGCACATTGAAATACTAAAACTGAGGCTCAGGGGGAGCTGCCAGTGTAGAGGGTGGTCTCGGCAAAGATGCTCAACTCTACCCAGTTCTATGCTGGAAAAGCGTGCTGAGAGCCTGCTCAGAGGGCCTCCTTGGACTACTACATGGTGGAAGCCTATGGGCAGAGAAGGGTGGTTTTTTTCCTCTTGGCACAGTGTACTCTATGTACTCTGTGTTCCTCTATGTACTGTGCTATAGGAGCACACTGAAAGCCCCCAGATGGTATTTGCAGAGCCATTTACTGTAAATGGGTATCCAGACCCTTTAGCTTCCCATCAGATCTCAACTGGCTGATTCGTTTGAACTTTTTCTTCTCTTTCTCTTAATGATGTCTGTGACTCTAAGGCTCAGAGAAAGAAAGCAAAAGATAACTGTTTGTGAGGAAAAAAATGAAAGTGAAAGATGGGACAGTTCATAGGACCCTTTATAAGTGGACTACTGGATTATAGAAGTATCATAACTGCATGGCATATTACATGGTCTCTTTCTCACTTTATGTACAAGGTTATTTAAATAATAAACTGCAGTGCTTGGTTCTCTCTGTATATGAACACCCATAAGAATGCTTTTGGCTGACCTGTGCATTTTCTGCACTCTTTTTGCTCAATTTAGTGGGTGACGTTTGGGCAGTGTCCCACTGAATAATACATGTGTCTTTTAATAGCATTCATGTGCTTCTTTTTGTAGGCACTGCCAGAAGCCAGACAGAGCTAATGCTAGGCCTGCATATTTGTGACACTGAGTAGAGACAAGTATGTGGGACTTGATTGCATGTGGGGCTTTGTCAAACTGTTTCTTGTGTGAAGAGCAAATGACACAGCCATCTAGGGAGTCAGTAACTAGAGGATAACGCCCTTCTGTGCCTTCTTTTAGCTAAGCAGCTAATATGTGTGTATATCAAAAGCTGCCGAAATAGTAACAGAAGAAGGCATTAGGAAAAACTGAGTGTAATGTGAGACCATCAGCCTTGGTTTCTACCTGTTTTACAGGCACAGGTGTTCATTTTCATAGTTGGCACCGGTTACATCTGTTTTCTCTCCAGATGCCTCACTTTTTCTTTTTTTTTCTTTTTCTTTCTTATGGGTCATAATTTATTTGTTAAAAGAGAAGAGTATTTGGAGGTGTTTATTCACGTTTTCTTCTCTGAAATACCACTGGCTTGTAATGACATCAGCTGCAGAGTGATGTTAACCTTTGGCTAACAGTCAAATATTTTCAAAAGGCATGCCCTCCTGCACTCTCAAAGCGGTACAAGCTGATTCAACTCTGTGGTAGACCCCATCTCTCACTTGTGCTTGTATATGAGATAAGAAAGAGAAGGATCATCCTCTACCACAAATCTAGCTGTAGGATGAGGAGCAGAGAGGAGAAAAACTTAGATGCCAGATATGTATAATTGGATGCATGCCACTGCAGTCTCTGCAGTGCAGGCCACATGCCAGGTCTCTCTCTTAGCCTGGTAAGGCAAACGATTAAATCAAGTTAACCACTGTATGTTTCTAAACTTTTCTTCTTGTTGGCTCCCTTTTATCTAATTTCTTTCCTTCCAGAAGATGCTGCTACAGCTACTCATAGCATTGATGACTGTGAAAGTGACAGAAACAGTGCTCATTTTTCTTAGCTGGAGTGGTATGACAGGAAAGCATATCTGCCTAGGACATTTTGCCCTGATAGAAATCCTGAACAGTTACTATAAGTTGCGTCCTCCCACTTGTATTACCTGACTAGTGTTTAACCAAGCTTCGTCCTGATCTAAATGGCTTGGTACAGCAGGTAATAAACTGATGTGGTTGTCCAGCACAAGAGCCAGTGCTAGGGAAGGAACTAAAATTCTCCTAGCCTTCTGGTAATGCCATGTCTGGTGTAACTGGAGAAGCTGACCAGTTCTCTAGAACTTTGAGGTGGATTTGCTTAAAACTTTTCCTTACAGTGAACTGTTAAAGAAGACCACAAGATTTTAAATTGCAGAGACGTCAGGTTTTACGAGAATATAAATTAGAATAATTAGCATTTTTTTTCCTTAAATAATGAAAGCTGAAGGAGACTAGAGATGGAATACAGGTCCGTAATTAAATCTCCTTCTGTCTCTGTGTCATTGCAGTCAGACTCTTGTTTCGATCTGTTTTAAGATAGCTCAGTAGCTTCCTGCAAAGTCCTCTCTCATCCATGGAAAGTTTCTTTTCTGTTACTTCACAGGCTGGAGCATCAGCTCCCGACTTCTCCCAGCAATCTCTTTGCTGTGGCTGCAGGTACTCATTTCTTTGCTGATCCCCTTCTCTTCTTGTAGCGCCTTGTAGAATCTGGAACTTTCACTTGCAGTTTGGCGATAAGGTAATACCACAGACAAGGTAATAACTGGAGAAATATTAAAACTGATTAATCCTGGGTCAAAATTGTCTAAATTTTACAATTACACCCAATCTGAAATGAAATGAGGTTATTCTTGACTGGTGATGGCTCCCATGGCTGCATTAAATGTTCTCCGTTCTACACAGAAACTCTCAGCATTCTTCCAGGCCATGATCCCAAAATCTGTGGTAGACGATTCCCCTAAACCTCATGGCAAGATTTTTTTTAACCTTAGTCTTTCTGAGTAGGACTATTTTAAGAGTCATTTTTATGATTCTTCTATTCCCATTTCCTCTCTGTTTGAAACTTTTGATGCTTTCCTTAAACTAGAGGAAGCTGTCAATCATTTTTCCGTTGTCCTCTGTGGTTGAAGTTATTCCTGCTGTGTAGTTCAATGCTTGCTATCAAACATTAACTAACAGAGTGACATTTTTAGTAGTTGTGTGTGGCCCACCTACTGCTGTTTTGAGTCCCTAAATCTGTTGCTGAGTGTGCAGAAAAGCCTTGTTATTGATTGCAACTATACTGAGAAGGGACTTATTGCTGATGGAAATATTTGCAATGGGGCTTTTTTTTTAATGGCTTTTTCCAGAGAAGAAAATGGTAAAAAAAATTCTTTACAGAAAGAGTATGCGTTTCAAGTATGTAATTGTACACACTATTAAATATAATTTATTCTTTAATCTTGATATTTTGAACAATTTTCAAATGCATTTCTGGGGCAGTGAATTCGATCTTATATCTTGTCCTTTGGAGGAATAATTTGCATTGCCAAATATGGTTTCTGAATTATCCCAAGTTAAAATTTATATTCTAGAAAGAGAATATTGAGGTTGAATTTTAGCAATATAAAACTAGAAGGGAAATTTACCAGCTGATCAGTAATTGCCTGACTGGACTTGCAGGTGAATTCATTATTCAGCACCTCAGCATTTTCGTAGCAGTATAGGCAAGATTGCTTCTTATTTTCCCATTCCTTATAGAGAAGAGATGATTGACCTGTTTAAAAGCCATACTGGAATTGATATACACTTGGGGATCTTGTTGGCTTTGTAAAGGGTAGTTACCCACTCATGGAGTGAATCATCATGTCAACTTGGAAATTTAAGAACAAGTTTAATTTGAATAACAGTCATTTTTAAAAAAATGCCCAAATGAAAACTTATTATAAAAGCAGACCATGATATGGGCTTTTGTATTTAGTTCAAAAAACAAGTGTGACCCACATTTTCTTTCACATTTCTTAAGGGAACTTTCATTCTAAAAATAATCTCCAAGTTGAATTTGCTTATGGACAAATGTGGTGATGAATATTTCAGCATTACCTGAATGTTGATCTTTAACTGAACAATAGAGAGAATAATGGTTTAGAAATTGTTTCAAATATAACAAAACATAATGTTTAGATAGCTGCATCCTCTCATTGCTTTATTTAAAATTAGCAATGATCACTCTGAAATAGATAAAACTTTTGCAGGAATTTGTATTTTTTGTTTTGTTTACAGAGTACATTTGCCAGCCTTCCTTTAGATGCATCTCCTGTTTTGCCTTTTTTTTTCTTTTCAAAACAACTTATAATATTAAATCAGAAAGCAAATGGAATAGTTTTTATATGTAGCAAGGCTTTTAAGTTTATTTTAAATTTTATTTTTCACTTGCTTGCATGTTGAAACTGCAGAAGTGTTCAGTTTTACCAAATGATTCAAAGTTCAAGCCAAGTACAAGAATCTCAAATTACATTTCTAACTACAGATTCAGAAAAAAAGGTAGTCTCACTGTCAAAGGTGATGAGCACCTGCTAGTGGTACAGATCTTGTCATCCATATGGTTTAAGACCCATAAAAGAGCAGCTGCAGTAGAAGGTATGGATTGTCCTTTGTGGAGAGCCCTGGGTCTTTGTCCTTACTTCTCAGGTAGAACCCATCAGCATTCTCCAACTAAAACCCTTGGTTCCAGGGTTGTGGCTCTCTCTTACCAGTATGTAAGGCTCATAAGTGAAACTTGGGTTTTGATGAACTACTTAAACCTTTACATTCAGAAGTGCTGTTTGAGGATTTTTATCAACCATTTCAGAATTGTGGGCTTTGATCTTATCACTGTGCCATAACCCACTCAATCGATGTTAAGACAGACACTGCGGTCAGAAGTCTTGTGACTCAAATTTAGAGTTTGATCTCACCTAGAGCGTATGTTTGACTACTAAGTAATAGGTTGAACCCATCTCTCATTTGAGATGGAGGTTTTGATCAGCTCCTTTCATTCTGTTCCTTTCTACATATACATGTATATATACTTAAGCTAAACCTGGTAATTATCTCTCTTGGCTGATTATTTTGGGGGCGATGATGCGAGAGTCATAAGCATTCATTTCTGTAGTGTTATCCCACTCCACCTCCTCACCATGTGTTGAATTGCTATGGTATTTTTGTTCGTCTCTTGTCTAGTCCTCTCCAGCCTTCTCTTTTCTCACCATGGACTTACAAGCTTATAAGAACTGAATCTTTGTTATTTTCTCCTTTCTCTTTTTTTCTTCTTCCTTCTAACTGAATGTGTGTGAGTGAAATGAGGGAAGAAGAACATTGGGCTGCTTACTTTGCGTTGGTGTTTACTATGAGTCATAACAACAGCTTGGTGCTCTTGAAAACTTTTCTGGTGGGAGAATCAACAGCATGGATGCAGCAAAAGAGACAGCAGAATGTACTGTACTTGCAGTTCTCTGACTCAAGGACATAATTTTGCATGATGGGAATGCATTTTGATAGAGGTTTGCACTTACTCATGCTATGGATATATAAAATTTCTGCTAAGGAAGCATACCTGGTTGCTCAAAGTTTGCCCTGGTTGCATTGAAACTGGGCTTATTGGGAGGGATTTTGGTGGTAGCTGACTTTTCATAGAGCTGCCTAAAATAGGCTTGGTGTGAGAAGTAAGTCTAGAATGATTATTTTTACATTGGCAGTGCATAGAAGCTTAACATGAGATGACGTGTTCATCATACTGCTCTCCAGTTATTTGCCTAGAATTACCGAGATTCGTACAGTTTAAGAACTATTTAATTCTAGTGCCTGGAATTACCTTGTTCCCAAACTGCTCACAATTTCTTACAGTTATATCAGAGACAAGGATTTGTTCTCCATTGGTACAGAACTGAGCATATATTAGGATCTTAAATGATGGGTCATACGCTACATGAAGACTATGCTGTCTTGATTTCTAGTTGAATGATCAACTATAAAATACTCTATTCCCTATTAAGTGACTGAAACAAACAGTAAGAGACAGTACTCAGCCCTGTGGCTGCAAGTCTATCTATCATGGTAATAAACAAGACTCCAGATCACTCTCTTGACGCAAAGTGCTATTGGACAATAATTTCCTGACTTGTCTGTGTTCAAAGAACTTAATGGCGTTACGTGCAGCTTCCAAACTTGGTTCCAGTTCCAACGCTTGGCACAGAACACAGGGAGAACAACAAATAGTAAGACATGATGTTAGTGTATTAGGGTAAGGTAGGTAATACAATTCAAGTGAATTGAGACAGGACTAAAACATCAGGATAAAGTAGAGGGATACAGCCCAGTGGTTCCAATTGCACATCATAACCTGCAGTTTTCTATGTAAAATTTGAAAAATTGTTTGAACAAAAATTGCCCACACATAGTGGGAAAAATGCTCACCAAAGAAACAGTTTCAGTGTTTGGCTCTGCTGGATGGTTAGTCTTTGCCAGTTCCACAAGCCCTGTCATTTTGCTGATATTGGTCTTAATCTACCAGTCGAAAGACTGGACAATAAAGCAAGGAGATGGGGGCTACACTTGTGTCCTGGTTTGAGGTAAAACAGAACCAACTTTCTGTTCAGTAATTTTATTTCTTAGCTAGGCCTCTTCTAACTCTCTGAAATTAACAGCATGTTGTGTCTGAAACAGTTCGTTCAGAGTGATAACACAGTTTGTGCCAAGGAATGGTATGCAGCAAGGCTCTTGCTTATACTCATTGCTATAAAAACCAAGGTCAGCTAGTTTTGTTATTTGCCCCATTAGAGGGTCAGAAGTCGAGGGGCGTAGAGGGGTCCCACCTGCAGGGAGGAGCGGACAGGACAGGTGACCAAAAATTGACCAACAGGGGTATTCCATCCCATCTGCCCCAGGCTCAGTATAAAAGCTGAGGGATCAAAGGGTCAGCTCTCTTCCTTCAATGGCTGATGTCCGAGGAGGACCCTGCCTGTTCATCTGCCTTTGATCCCGATTGGTGTCTTCCTGACTCCAACTCTGGAACCTGGTTCCCACTCGTCGCCGAGTCCAGCCGGGGACTTCCCCAGTGCCTGCCGGTGACATCATCGGGGAGCTTAATACGGTTTTGTATATGCTGTATCTATTTCACTATTTTCCTTTTTAGCTTACTATTAATATTTCATTAAAGTCGCTTAGTTTCTTCTAAACTCGTAAATCTCTTTATCTCTTCCCCACCTCCCTGTGCACGAGAGGCTGGGGGGAAGAATCTGTCGCCGGCCATTGGCCGATTTGGCCAAAACCACGACAACTTGTCATAATGAAGATTCTTTCAAATTGATGGCAGTGCAACCACTCTGCCTTCATACAGAAAATATTAACCAGGAATCCCAAGGAGCTGTTACTTTTATAGCAGAATAATGGTTGTGCATTGTGGAACTGCAAAATTTCACAATTTCCACAGAGCACATGAGAAATGACTGCCTGGCATATCATGATAGTCATGATACTTATGGATGAAAAAGGAAAGTAATTGCACAAATTTGACTGCTGAAAAAATATATAAGGTAACAAGTGATTTGTATTAGTACCGGCAGAATTGTTGTGGTTACCTGGCATTGCCAATTGGAAGCAAGAAGCTGGCTGGAGTATTGCCCCAGAACATACTGCATTAGAATCTGTTTTCAGTAATAAGGCTGAAGAGAGCTAGAACTAGAAATGTCATTGACTGATTAAAACTCTATGGGCTGTTTATGTTTCACAGTTAGGTGTCACTTTAGAAAAAAGTAAAATAGACCAAGAGCTGAGATAAGTATAGTATCAAGTTCTGAGTCTAAATGCAATCATACTAATGCCAGAATCACACTTGAGTGTGACTGATCTGAACTGCTTATATCAGCCAGGCAAAATTAGGGTGCATGTGAGGTTAATGACTGTGCTGAACCTGCTCGCAGATGTTTCAGTGTTGGCTAAATGTTAAACAGAAGAAAACAAACGTGAAAACATGACCTATGTCAAAACATTTAAACTCCTGTGAAAAAAGACATTACCTAGCTTCTTGACCCAGAAGAAAGATTGATCTGGGGATAAATTCTTAGACTGTGGTAAAATGCTCATTCTGCCACAGACCTCAAGTGTGACTTTAGATTCACAGAATTTAAGGGCAGAAGGGATCATGTACCTTGGCCTCCTCTATGATCCAGGATGCAAAATCTCACTCAAATGCTGCAACAAGCCTGTTTTTTTTAATTTTTTTTATTTTTAATTTTTGCCATGACATACTGTATAGACAAATACCTTGTCTTGATTTACAAAGAGTGGATATTAGCAAGAATTTCTAGTAAGGGCTCCTCAGAAGTTATTTGCCCTTACAGTTGCAATAGTATGCCTTGTTTCTAGTCCAGATTTATCTCTGATATTCGTTATGCTGAGATTTCTATCAGCAGTGTCTTCTTGATGGTAGTCCTTCTCTACTCTGATCAAGGGGACTAATTAAACATTCTCTTGGTTAGATTAAGTCGCTTAGTCATACTTGCATATTTTCTGAACTTGTGTCTTTCTTGCAGTTTTTCCTAAGTCACTTCCAATTCTTCACTTGAGGTGTGGACACCTACATTTGTCACAGCATTGCATTTGGAGCTTCAGTTCAGTCAGTTATCTACCATGATCCCCAGCATCCTTCTAAATTTGAGACTGAGAGTCCTCCATCTATTATGTGCTTTGTCATATGTTCTTTTTAACACTATTTGTATTTGGCTGCATTAAAATTGATGTTATTTAAATGAAAATATTTCATCAAAGCCATTCAAATCAATCTGATCTGTGGCCACAGTTCATTTGCGCTCTGTTGCCCTTTTGTCATATGAAAATGTTTGACCTTTTCTTTTGGGTTATTCATAAAGACATGGGTTCGCATGAGGCCTCATGGTCAGTCGCTTCCAGTCTTGACAAAAAGATTCTCTCAGCACAGTGGTCTGACACTTAGAGTTATTGTTGAGAGCTGTCAATCAGCCAGTCCTCACTATTAGAGTTATGCATTGTGCTATTATTCCTTTATCATGTGGAAGGAATCATTCCTTTATTGTATCTTGGAAGGAATAACCCCATATGGCAATAAAAGCTGGAGGACAACTGTATCATAGTTCAGGTAGTCAAGAAGTTGAACATGAGACAGCAGTGTGCCCTTGCAGCAAAGGAAAGCAATAGCATCCTGGGCTGTATCGGTACAGGGCTGTGTTAGTCCTGGGCTGTACCCCAGTACCAGAGAGGCATGCACATATTGGAGCAAAATACCAGAAAGACGATTAAAGAACTGGAGCATCTGTCGTATGAGGAGAGGCTGAGAGAGCTGGGACTGTTCAACCTAGTGAAGAGAAGGGTCAGGACAAATGTAATCAATGTGTCTAAATACCTGATAGGGGTGAGTAAAGAAGGTGGAGCCAGACTCTTCCCAGTAGCAGGGTGAAAGGCAATAGGCACAAACTGAAATATATGGAATTGCATGTAAACATAAGAAAAAATGGTTTTACTGTGATGGTGGTCAAACTGGCACAGGTTGTCCAGAGAGGTTGTAGGGTCTCCATTCTTGAAGGTACTCACAACCTGACTGGACACAGCCCTGAACAACCTGCTGTAGCTGGCCCTGCTTTGAGCCAGGCGTTGGAGTGGATGATGTCCAGAGGTGCCCTCCAGCCTCAGCCAGTCTGTGATTCTGTGAACTCTGGAATCCAAAGACGTGCTCTGTACTGGTTCCCTCTTAGTTTGTGGTTTGTTCTATTGGAGAATATTCTCTGAGACAGTGCCCCAGCCATTTTTCCTCAAAATTTTTAACTGTCATATATCTAATCTCACAGACTTCAAAAGTGTTACTTTTTTTAGTTGCTAATATCTTAAGTAACTTGGGACAGTCAGGAGATGCTTGTATCAATGTAAAACCAGAAAACACCACCATGCTTCTTCCCAAGAAGAAAACACTTCTTTTTGAATTAAATAATTCTGTTTGTTTTTTTTTTTTATGAAGGCCAGTCAGCTAGAGACTTATGCAGATAATCATCTAAGTCTGTCCTTTCCCAAAACTGGAGGTACAAACTGCTGTACTATATTTCCCTATCTGCAAAACATGTTGGTGTGTGCCGACTCTGAAAGGCTGTGCAAGATGAGAGTTCATGTTGTTATGTCAGTGTTTGAAGATAATTGAACACTAAGAGGACTGAGAATGTAAAGCAGAAAAAGGCAGGACAAAGTGATATTACCCTTCCAGGTGACTGTTTCCCTAATTGTCTGGTTTTGAATGTTTGCTGTGTTGGCTTGATCACATCTTGCCTCAGATCATCAGCTGTGTGGTTTGATAAGATTCCAAAATTTGGTGGTCTGGAATTGGTCTAATGGATTTATGTGTTCGTATGCAAAATAAAGTATAAAATGAACTCATCACTGAGGGCTGGAACAATTACTGTAGGCTGCTAACCATATGTGAGAGCAAAGTGCGTGACTTCCATATGATTAGAATGAATCAGAGGTAGCCCACTCTCAGTATTGCAGTGACACTCCTATGAAATGAATTTGTAAAAGCTGAGTGGAGCACATTAGATGGTGTTAACCATAGATCTTTTAGAATGAGGGTTGTTTCTGTTTACAGCACCTTGATTAATGTGTAGTGTGTGGTCTGTTCCTTCAGATACTTAGTGATTGCTGCATTTGAATGAAGCCATAAAGGAAAAAAAAAAGACACAGATGCTTTTCAAGTATATGAACATCAAATGGAGCTGAAGTCACCTAATATGGCATTTCATTATATCCAGTGGCTTGCAACATAAGAATCTAAATATAGAAATAATCAGACTTGCTTGTAATTTCACTAAAATAAGTGCCAAGGTTCCTGTAGTGTCTGAGGGGAGTAAGATCAGACCATTACTGTCCTCAGTCATTGTCAAACAATATAGAAAAGGACTGCTAAGTAATTAGGAGATTTGGGCTTTTGCCGTTTTTAATTCTGTGAAATTTGGGGTTATTATTATTTATGGCATTTTTTTAACTTTTGATATATGTTGTTATGTAAGCCCAGTATCTCATGATGCAGCAAACATGTACATGAGTTTGGAGGTCAAAGTGTTGTGAAAATACACTGGGTCTAGAAATTAATCAATGTACACAGATTTATTGGATTTGCAAGTATTAAATGAATTGTGATTTTTTTTCCTCTTACAAAAGCCAAGCGCAGTTTATTTTCATAAAGTAAATTGGTGTGTAACAGCCCACCTCCTTTTTTAGTAGTTTTCAAAAAGATGCCTGTCAAAAATGAGGTCTTAAACCTCTCTGGTGTTTCCAACGGAAAAGAATGGAACGTATAGCTGTTGTCAAGTGATAAAGGAGTACTGAATTCAAGCAAACAAACAAAAAGCCAAAAACTTCCTGCCACCACAGAAGCAGCAAACTAAGGAATCGAAACCAGAGCTAACTGAATGGCACTCAGAAAGCAAGAGGTGAAATTCACTATGCAGTCAACATAGTCAGCCATGCATTTGTCTGGCGCTCATTATCCTAAAGCAGAATTGAATTAAAGAAGTTAACCTCCCAGAGTTTTTCGCTAAATTGACAATATTTCGGTTTATGTGCCTTTCAGGTGTAAAAAAAGCCTTCTTTTTGTATCTGGCCTTTGTTTTTGTCTTCACCTTCTCTGATTTTTTAATCTTGTTTTCTGCTGTTTGTTACCACATAGGTTTCTGCAATAATTTTTTTTGTAAGAGAACCCCTCCCACTGAAAAGTAAATTTTCTGACTCATGTCATCAGCTTCTAATTATCCAACCAATATAATCTTAGTGTAGTATTAAACTTGGGTTTAATACTCTGTGTACATTTGTATAGGCAGAACTACCCAAGCTCATATATTGCCCAAGTCTTGGCATTTGGTATTCAGATCAGTCATTAAAAAAGAAGCAGCTGGACTGATTTTAGTCCTGTTTTACTTTGTGTTATGGGAATTGGGTGGCAAGTAGGGAAGGTGTATATCTTTGTTATAAAATAGCTGAAAATCAATGTAGTGTCACCATCATTTTAAGGTGGAGCAGCCCTGGAAGGCATGTTGCAGTGTGCAGTCCCTGTGGAGGAAGCCACCATTGGGATAACCTCTTTGTCCACCCTGTGTTGAGAGCATTAGTCATGTGCACCATATTTCATATGTTACTGCACTTAGAATAGATCCCTGTTGGCTACACATGTTCCATTCTTCATGTCTTCATGAAAACCAGAAATATAGCTGCAGCAGGTGTTTGGTTCATCACACTTACATTAATGTGTTCATTTTGCACCCTCATAAAGAAGTGCTTGGAAATGCATCCCTTAGATAATGAGAGACAGAGACAAGGGGTATATCGGGAAGAGAAGGCGGCTATGGGGACTCAGGAGTGGGAAGATAAGAGGAGGGGTCGTCTCTTGAGTAACCTTTATGTCAATCGTACATACTTACAGTCTGTGGTGGTAATTTTTTATAGTTTTTCACAGGTATCTTGTGTGATATGCATATGAAAATGTGTTTTAAACATAACCTCACAATGGAGGCACTCTAGAAAGTCTGGGGGATATAGATGGAGGGATAGGAAGCATGAGAAGGCTATACTCTCCAGGTATAATCTAACAGGTTACAGCCAGAGCCAGCAATAGATCTTAAATATCCTGACTTTAATCAGGTGCCCCATCCACAAGATGCCACCTATTTAGGTAATATTGACACATTTAGTATGAATATGATTTATCTGATTCATCAGCTTCTTCTGTGGTCCTTTAGTGTCTGGCACATTTACTCATGTTTACTCTGAGTCTGAATTTTGCAGCTTCAGACAAAGTTCGATATTGCTGAAATATGTACTTGAGAAAAGTCTCTCATATTAGTATTGCTGACATTGGGTGGCTCTAAGTCTTGTCAGGACATTTAACTTACTCAATTCTAGGTTATGAAATGAACTGTTTTTGAAAGATAACTTAGGTGTAATTTTCCAAGTTGATCTAACAGGAAATTGTTCTGAGCACTTTTACCTGTGCCTGACATCATATAGAAATGATTTAAACATCTGCAAAATCCTGATGCATTAAACAGAAAGAGATAACATTAAGGTTCTACTACTATGCTGTGTCTCAGGTTGTTTCCCCATGGATAGTTTAAACTGAGAAAGATTTGGCCAAAATAATCAACATCTTAATTTTTCTTTTCTTTTTTTTTTTTTTTTTCAAATTATTATTTAGAAGTGTGTCTACAGGACACAATTAGCAGAGATTGAATATACCATTCTTGCTAAGAGGAAATGAGAAACTGCATACATTGTTTGTGGAAGATACGCCTCTGGAAATCATAATTCAATACTGTTCCTGTTGAGCAGGAAGACTGCCTCTAATTTTGCTTGTAAATTTTATCCATTGGTAGAAAAGGCATCCCAGCGTCAATGGCAAGAGAAAGCAGCTGGACAGTGAAAGAGCGGCTGCCAGGCACACAGTAGAAGGCACTTCAGACTGTGCCACAGGAAGGAATTAAAATAACAAAAAATAAACCTACTGTGGGAGGAAAATATTAAACTCACTGAGGAAGTGGTGGCTTAAGTCTCCATGCAAAGAAAACAGACTTTTTTATCGCCTCAGGGTCTGCAGGGTTAATCTGTTTCTTTGCTTGTCAGTGTGTACTTCTTACAGTTTGCATTTATACTTAGACACGAATAAGATATTTTGAGAGTCCCTGTGCGCAAAAGTGTTGGTTGCCTGGGGTAGGTATGGTGGAATTCTGGGGGGAGTTGTAAGGCTTGCTTATGTTTATACCCATTGGGCCTTGAGATAAACTTCAAAGATAACATGTAGAACGTTGCTTTTTGGATTCAGTAGTTACAGATGTACTCCTAACGCCTGGGTTTAGTAGCAGCTTCCCAGGAGGAAATAATCTCTCTGATGCCTGGTTCACTTGAAGGCTTGAGGAAATAACTTTCTTGTTCTAAGCTTCTCAGCACCAGACATGACTTAAGGAGGGCTTTTCTGACCCAAAGCACTCTCCATGCAGCCTGTTTTCTGCTGTATGTTAAAGCAGCTCAGGGATCCCCCTATTTAACAGTGATATGCAAATAAACAAATCACTATTTGTAGAGAACTCTTTATACAGAAATCTGCATACAAAGATTTCATTTTTTCACTGGTGGGAAAAATAATCCAATCATACCGGTTCTCAGCTGACTTATTTCCTACCCTGCAACTAGTAACAGTGTTTGCAAAGCTTAGTTGTATCTCATAGCATGACAAATTATGACTGTTAGTAGTATAATCACAATATGGTCACAATATAGTCAATGTCTGTTGAACTTCTGAGGAAAAGATCTTGCTTTATTTGCAGATCAATACATTTCAAGGCTAAATATGTCTCTAAAGTGTAAGGCCGAATAAAGTATGTGTCAGCCCCTCTTGGAAATTATAGAGATGAAAATGTCTAGTATTTCAGGTAGTTACGGAGCTATACAGTGTACCCTGAGTACAGTAATGTACTACAGTACTTAGAAATGATGATGATTTTGCTTGGAGTGTTTCTTTTTACATGCAAACCCTCGTCTTCCTCAAAAGGACAAGGAAAGAAGAAAAAGCTAAGAAAAGCACAGAGGTAAAGAAAGAAACAAATTTCACATCAGATAAAATATATTTTTCCAGTAGTTACTTAAATAGTGCTGTATCTATGCTTTGTCTTTTCTGTCTCAAAGAGAAAATAGCATGTTTCACTTCAGTGGAAACTAATTGTTAAACTGACTAATACGTCTAATTATTAGACTGAGAACACAACTTCCAGCATAAGCTGGAACATGGATCTTTGGAGGCAATAAAATAAAGAATGCCAGAGAGAAAAAACAAAACATAACTCTGAAAAGACGTGCTGCCTTCTTTCAAGCCAAATAAATCAAAGCAACTACAGTCACATTGATCTGAAAAACACTGCTATTGCCCTATCCTGTGGATCCTTTGTAGGTGCATTTTACTGTCAAATTTATCCATAGGCCAAAACATTCAGTATGTGTGGCTTGCATTTCTGCCTAAAAACATGCATGTGAGATCCTAAAAGTAGTCTGATTTTCAGAGTCATCTGAAATTATAGTAAAGGTTAGGTGGACTTGAAGAAGTTCCTTGCTCGTGGAATTCAAGCTACTTGTTTAGGACACCAAATACTGGAATAGTAGCCTCTGCTGACGTACTTTTATTTTTGTATATGTTAGGGCTAATGTTTAGCCATGTAAAGTGATAGCTAATTTTTATGTAAATTAAAACAATTTCTGTGTTCCCACATGGATTTTTCCATTATATTCTCCCATTTGCCATCATATACTTCATTTGTAACTGCTGTAAAATTTGGTCTGTTTCACTGCAGGGCAAAAAGATCTTTGGTCTTTCACAGCAATGAACTGTGGAGTTAGTGGCGTGCCACTAAATAGCAGTGGTAATATATTACATTTTCTTTTTCTGCTTATGATTTTCATATATTCCTCAGACACATTTTTTTCGTGGCGATAAATCTCATGTGAGGTTGTTCAGTTTCCAGTTGATGGAGTGTTGGCCTGTACCTCTCTGCAAATACATGGCTGAAAAGAAGCATGGTAACATGGTAACATGGTAAAATGGTAAAAGAAGCATGGTAACATGGTAAAAGTAGCATAAGGTTGTAGCAAGGTGGAGATCCGTCTCTTCTCCCAAGTAACAGGCAATAGGACAAGAGGAAACAGCCTCATATTGCTCCAGGGGAGGTTCAGATTAGATATTAGGAAAAATCTCTTCACTGAAAGGGTTATCAAGGACTGGAACAGGCTGCCCAAGGAAGTGGTTGAGTCACCATCCCTGAAGGTGTTTAAAAGACGGGCAAACATAGTGCTTAGAGATACGGTTTAACGGTGACTTGGCAGTGCTAGGTTTACGGTTGGACTTGATGACCTTAAAGGTCTCTTCCAACCAAAAAAATTCTATGGTTTTATGATTGTATGATTCTACGAACAACCAGGCAAACTCTGCCTGGACAATGCTGTAAGCAGTCTCATTGGTGAGAAGTTCTTGGAAGATATGAACGTGGTGGAACTGGTGACTTTACAATCTGTGGAAAAAGAGAGACATCTGGGTGAAGGAAACCCCAGACTAGTGAAAGCAGAGACATCCAAATCAGACCAAGCACCCTGTGTTATGTCTGGTTCTTCTCTGTTATTCTACAGAGACTTTTATGGTTTTTGATGCCTTTGCCTTGTCTAAGCTGGTGGGAATGGAGAGAAAAACTGCCTGTCTTCAAGTGAGATAGTCTCCTGATGGGATGCATACTTTTCAAGGATTGTGCTCAAAATTTTATGGGCTGTGGGAAACACTAATGTTCCAGAAATTTGGCATGAATAGTGTGATATTACTGATACGTTAGGAGAGACTGTGTAAGGAGCATCTTCGTCCAGTCATCTGCTTCCTGTTTGCCACACAGATGCGTTTCTGGGCAGTTTCAGTCTGGTGGAGGCACTTCCCAGTTGATGATCGGTACAAGTGTAGTGTGTTTCTCAGGGAGTTTTCACTGATGCGTCTTTCTCAGGTCAGGTGTGTGCGTTTGTGTTTTTCCAGAGATCTAGAAAAAATTGATTTAGATTGAAAGTACTTGATTGCTCTTTGTACATAGATAAGATAAGAAGGAGGAGAAATGTGAGGGTAGAAATAAATGCAAAGGAAATTGTGACTCGTTCAATGTCTCTCTGGCACTTTATGGCACGTACTCTTAGCTTTACGAATTTAAACTCCTGTCGTCTTAATATAGCCTGTAATTATTCCTCAGGGTACTTCAATTATTGAATGCCTATTTAAAGTAACTAATAAGCTATCTGTGACAGTTTTGTGATTCAAGTTCTAGCGGCATTAATGTAAAGGTACCAGTTTTTTTCCTCTTCAGTTAATATCTCCCAATAATTTGATGAAATAAATAAATTTTTTTCATGATGAAGTTGATTTATTACTTGTATATTTGTGCTTGACTAGAAAAACATATTTATCTGCACAAGCTTACATAAATTTGGTAGACATTAAACTGAAAATTAAACAAGTTGTGCTTTTTTCTTTTGTTTTAATAGCTATTGTTTGGATTCTTGCAGTAGGGGCTAGGCACTGTTGCAATTTAAAATGATCGCAAACTACAAATTATCGATTAGAAATGTTTCACTGCATTGAAAGCTCATTTTCAAGATGGATACATTTGATAGCATGTCTGTATTGTGGTGTAAGTAGTACTTTGCTACAATCATGCAAAGCAATGATTGCTTTTTCCTATAACTGCAATTGGGAAAATTCCTTATGATGAAGCTAAAATCCCTGACAGGTGTGTTTGTGTATTATACATCACATATGTTGCATGAGCTCTTCCCCCCCTCCTCCTTCCCTAAATAGGTCTTTCTCAGACCTTTCATCAGCCTATGACAAAACTAGTAATGGTCAAAGTGTGGGCTCAACTGATGGGCATTGATAAGTATGGTAAGAACCATGTAACTCTGCAGAGAGCTCCAGGAAGAGATCCAGGTACCTTGCCCCTTTTGGGTTAGTTTAGCACCTGTACTGGGGTGACTGTACCTGTGCAGGGGGACAGCTTGTTGAGGCTGATCTGTGACTTTCCTCTCACTTTTCTTCACTAGTCTTACTCTCATAAAAATAGCAACTCTGGGATACCTGTGGTTCATCAGAAAATGTTTGGAAAATAGCTGTCTTCATTTCTGGAAAACGTGTAAGGTATTCTCCTTTGTTTTTACTTCTGGTTTCTCTCCCTCCCTCCCTCC
>VYZM01023085.1:174018-184943 GCA_013398915.1 Dromas ardeola
TCCTTCCTTCCTTCCTTCCTTCCTTCCTTCCTTCCAGAAATGGAATAGAATAAAAAGCTAGAGACATGACAGTAGAAAACAGGTTTGATTTTAAAAATACTGTATAAGGCTATGCCGGTGTGTCAGTAAGTGGCTGGCTGTGCTTTCCCTTTTTGTGCTGTCAGGAGGATACGAAACTGGTGGTGGCAGCGTTTAAGCAGCACAGAAGCTGGAGTATCTGCAGGAATAAGTTCTGTGCCTTGCAATGAACTTGGTTAGCCAAGTTGTTGAACAGGGTTTCAGTGCTTTTGGACACGAGGTCTAACTGTAGGAGCTGTTCCAAAGCAAGCACGGTCCTTGTAGAAATCTACAGGGATCAGCATTGGTCTTGCGAGAAGAGATTGAAAGAGATGGTTTTTCAGCCTAATGGTCACTGCGAAAGGCAGGAGGAGGACCTGGTGAGTTGCAGGTTTAAAAAGAAAGATGTAGATCAGAACTAAGGAGCTCATGAGGAAAGAAAAACCTTTTGGAAGGTTCCCTTATGAAGAAATTACATCTAGCACAGGAAAAGAAAGAAGCAAAATAATGCAACGGAATTTTAAAAATTCCATTATAGCTTTTAAAGGAGAGTGTTTAATTATCTCCAGCACATAGCATCATTTCAGTCCTAATTATTTCCTAAGCAAGAAGCAAATGATGTAGATAAGCATCACCTGTAATATTATTCCTGGTGGCAAAGAGTCGGAAACTTTCAAATGTTTCTTATTTTCTAGAGCTATAACAGGGCTAATCTGAGAACTGCAAAGGGAAAAAAATTTAGATTTTTTTTTTTTTCCAAAGAATTGTGACTGGGCAGAGACCAAATCTAAGCTGTAATCAGCAACTTGGGTTCTTCTGTTTGTGAAAGGTAAACTGTCCATCCATTAAAGTTTTATTTTCCTTGTGGGGCAGATCAATATCTGAATAATTGATTGGCTGACTAATTGAACAGCTGAATTATTGAAGATTTTAAATGTGAATTTCACGATGTGAAATGGTTAGAGACTGGGACAGGTGCCAGGGGAAGTTTTAAGTTAATGAATGAAAGTAGTCAGGTAGAGTTAGTCAAGACCCTTTACTGAAGTTAAAATTATGCCTGTCAATTCTTGTTCTGTGTATCTTCAAACTGTCCTTTCCATAAGTAATAAACCTTTTTTTCCCTTAGGCACTGGGGTCCTAGCTTTCCCATTTCTCAATAAATCTTGCTGCCAGCACCTCTCAGCAGACACAAATTTTCACAATGTCATGATTCCATTCAAAATTGTAAGACATGTCAGGGCCTGATTTTGCAAAACTTTTGCTCTTTTGTGATTTGACTGAATCTTTCCTGAAATCAGAAATCTAATCCAGGATTGGATTAGAAGCATACTGCTCCTGTGCTGCTCATTGGAGAAACCTTAAGTTTAGTATTACCATACTTCTCTTTTCCTAACCATTCCATTTGTAATATTTGTTAAAATTAGTATCTTGGTGTTGGCTATGTCTTTAATGTGCAGCCTGCTATTAGGAGTGGACCAAGACTTGGAAGGGACTTATGAGCAATTCTGTAACTGTTAAGCAATTTCAGTGATTCTTAAATTTTGTAAACCAGAGTCTGACCAATATTCTCAGCTAGCATGCACAGTTGTGTATTCTAGCAGAGGGTGAAAGGGAGGGACTGTGGTTGAAAACATGGACTTCTATTCTGGGGATCATTTATGCAAGATTTTCAGAACTCCCTCATGAGTGAGAGTTAATGCCTCTGTTTTACCCATATGAATTAGAGGGAAATTTTATGGTCTCCCTTGCATTTAGGTCAGCTCGTGCTTTCCACTATAAAAGCAATATTTTATTTGAGACCTCTCAAAGATGGCTGTTTATAGCTCATATTTGATGATCAGCAGAGGGATTTTCTGTTTTAAAACTCATTGTTTCTTGCTTCTCTCAGAAAGGATTTGTAGCTAGAGAAAATAATTGAATATTACAGTGTAAATGGTATACTACAAACACCACAAAGATGATAAACCAACAAATACACACACACACACTGCTAAAGGAATATCAAGTTTGCAAACTCGAGCAGTAGACAGTTAGGAAATGCCATATTTATGATGCATCAAACAGTGCACTGAGAAAGGGCAGACTCATGGGACAGCATTTGTTATTTAGTTGCATAAAATCGCATATTTTTGCAGTTTAACAACTTTAAGCTTCCTGGAACATATGTGTTCACAATGCCTTGCAAAAAAAAAAAAAAAAAAAAAGCTAAATCTTGCATTGTATGTGCTGTGGTCACAAAGGGCAGATCTGAATTCTCAAAATACAGGAGATAATGATATAGTACAAAAGCAATACGGAGTGATGAACTTGCAAAAGAGTGCAGTTTTCCTGTTTTTGTTAGTGATGTAGGCACTTCTGTGGTAATTAGTAACAGATTATTTTCTGGACTAACAAGTTTGTTAATTAAAGTATGTGAAAAGTGAACAATTTTGTAAAATTCACTTAGCTATTCTGCAGGTTTCCCTCTGGGAGCTTTCCAGTTAGGGGATTAGAAACTAAAGGAAAAGTAATCGAGAACTGAATTGTGTTGGGAAGGGTGATAAATATAATGGGGAGTCATAGTTTGTTTTGGGATGGTCTTAAATGAAAGTTTCGCTATATTAGATAAGGGATCACAAAATCCCCATTTAATATCATGTAAGGGAATCTAACATAGTATCAAATGCATAGTAGTTTTTGACATAGAGAGGTGGTTGTGTTGACTGTATTTTAGACATGAAGCTCGCCCTTTTTTGGCCTGAAGACATGTAATTCTTTCTCCTCATCAGAGTCCAGAGTGCTGGCTTTCAGTGAGTGATGAAGGAAAGGATAGAGGGTATTCACCTGGGTGCTCCGGCACCTCCTGATTTTTGAGTATGGTTGGATAGCTCTTGTCTGTAATCTTGTGAGACTGCAGCTTCATCTGAAGTATGCATGGCATGCTGTAAGTGAGAAGTGTTCCATAATTCCATTCTGAAAACAGAAGAGAAAATGTCTCCTGGGAACTGACACTAAAAGGACATTTTAAAGTTAGAATTAGAAGGTTTGTGGGGCTTTCTTTATTGCCCTGTATTGATGTGGTGCACAGCACAGCAAACATCTTGCTCATAGGCACCATTGCAGTAACGGTGATGCTGCTGATAATGACAGCAGAAGCCCAAGAGTGAAATTAGGTTGGAATTTCTGCTCACTCCTCTGTCACAGCATGTTCTTGAACAGTCAGCTGAATTCCTAAAGGAGTTTTGTATGAAGCATAGTGGTTTCCAACTTACCTTTTTTTCGAGTTTTCTCCCTTATCAGCCCTCTAAAAGGCATTGCAAAAACTACACAAACACTTAGCAGACACTGGTATTTTTACAGAAAATTTAACTTGCACAGTGCTATGATTTCTTTTGCAACTTCTGATTGGCAAAATTATTGGCTTGCCTTCAGAGAACATAGGACATAGTAAGATAAAGGTGAATGATAAGAAATCAGATTGTTTCTCTGGGCTAACCCGTGCTGGGGGTGCCGTTAGTGTATGCTAGGCATGCCTTCGTGACAAACATCTTATTTAATTCAAATTGCATAATTTGCACTATCCTACTGAAAGGCATTTCAGTGCAGAAGAAGGGCATCCATTGTAGAAAGGAGCACAATAACAGCTAGCCTTGTTTAAGTTCTATACATTCCATCTAGAAAAGTCCTCTGAGGGAAAAAAAACCCTCTCTTATAAGACTTGGGTGTATTTTATGAGTCTTTATGTATCTTGTATCTCACTATAAAAATTCTGTATGGTCTTAATTAAGAGCATAGAATATTAAAAAGTTAAAATGTGTTTCATTGTTGAAGGAAGATCTGCTAGTAAGTTTTGTAGTCTTGGAAAGGTTTATGTTTCATTCCAACACTGATTTAATAGTCCCTCAAGTAGATAGGTCATGTCAACATAATTGTGGAAGCTATAAGTTAGATAGATAACTTCATTCATAAACCTCAGAACCAGAAGATGGTGAAGACTGCACTATTGGGATGAAGGCCACAATTGGTAAGAAGTGATTTCATAGTAATGGTTTTCTCATTTTTTAAAATTCCAGTCATTCCCACCCCCTTACACGGTAGAAAAAATTAGACACCACAGACATCCATAAGTTTCCGTGCATTATAGACCCCCAGTTCCTGTTTCCTCTCTGTTGTAGATCTTAAGAGACCATTGAGTGTTAGGGTTTTCTTCACCAGCAAAAGTCATAAAAGACTCTTTCATTTAGGATTTCAGAGAACAGCGTTCCTTTTACTGACCTCTCCATGAACACCTCTAAAAGCCTTTCTCTCGAGTTTATGAAAACAGACCAAAAAATCATTCTTGTATATGCTCAATCATGGGTAAAAATTCTCTCTTGTCATTGGCTCCACAGAGAAAAGCTGATCTTTGCCACAGAGCTGTCCAGAGGGCAGGAATTCATTCTTAGTGATTTTCAAGGTTTTGCCTTTTGTTTTCATTCCAATGCAGGTTGTTATTAGTGCATGACTAAAAACCTTCCAGGTGCTTTTCGGAAACAGAATTACGATTTTACATTTTAGTTTGCAGCCAGGACCATTTAATGGAGGAAGGTTTCTTACATTCCACTAGTTCCTCTCTCTAGGTCACCACTGGCGTCAAAACCCTTTCCCAATGACACTTCCATATGTCTATGAAACATTTAATTTTCAACAATGCCACCAAATAGTTTTGCTCTTTACAGTCTAAGCCCTTGGAACAGGATGAATTGTTATGTTGAAAAAACAAATTCATGGAGATGAGAACCTTTTGGATTGTTTTGCTTTATTCTTAAGATGCAAAAGAAGCTATTTGCAGCAATCTCTGTAAGGAACAATATATGTATTTCTGAGAGGCCAAATACTCCCCGTTAAGGTTAAACATAAATGTGTGGAGGATAAAAAATTCATGGGGTAAAAGAAGGGTAAGACAAAGAACTGAATCAAAACTACTTTGTTACTGCTACTTTGAATGCTCTATTTCTAGGAGCTTGCCAGAAGTGCTAATGAGTCTCTAAATGAGTGTCAAAGTACAGATCTGTTACTTGAAACATGTAATTACCTGTATTACCAGTATATGTAATTGACAATTAATAACTTGTAATATGTATAGGTAGGTCATTTAGTTAAAATATATTACCTGTCAGATTAGCAATGAAAATACTCTGACGTTGTGCTGTGCAGGTCCAGGGCTGTATTACAGAATAATATATTTGGACTGGAAACTACACTATTTCAAGTAGTTTTATAAGTATTAAAGTATGTTTCCGTATTTCACAGAATACCCATGTAATGGTAATTCAGTTCTGGAAAAGAATATCACAGAATTATTTTTTGTTGAATCGACCATAAAAATTGTTGGAGCGTAAAAAATGATGTCACATTATAATATGTACCTGAGATCATCTCCCCAGCTGGTGTAGGATTATTACTTACTATATATTCTTCATGGTGTTGCTCAGTGTTTAAATGTCATAGGATTCCTGCACTCCTTTGGTGTGACAAAGCTTTAATCCTACAGATGTACTGCTGGCAGAGCTGTGAGTGGAAATCTAGTATAAACACACTTGTGCTAGTTTTGAACACAGTGGCTCAGGCACTGGTAGCTGTCTAACTATAGCTTAGACCAGAATACGTGCCAAATAGCTTCTAGGTGAGCTGGGTTGTGCCTCGTGTTGCCACAGCTGGAATGCTGCTGTAGAGCTATTGTAGACCTAAGTACAAGAGGTAGCTACCCAGGCCTTTCTACATTTCTTGTCTGTCACAGCAGGGGCTACAGTCTATTCCTATGGTTTATGAACTGATGTTTTGGACCAAGCTTTGACTAAAGTACCCTGAATGATTTGGGTTATCCTTCCTCTGTATGTTGTAATTGTTTGAGCACACCAGTGTTACCCACGCTGTGCCCAGCTCTTGGGAATTCAGTGTATTTTCCAGGTACATGAGAAACTGTGGGGAGGGTTTTTTTTGCAGTATTATTGTTTGTGAAGTAGGTGGTTGAGCAGGACCTCTGAATCAGTCCTGAATATGCATACAGACATTTCTCTTCCACAGTCAGGGAAAGAGAAGGAGGAAATGAGTGCCATGAGGAAATGAGAAGGAAACGAGATGTGTTGGCTAGAACTCACTACACACCACTGACCAGAGCTATATATCTGTGCTTATTCTTATATGCTTAATCCAAAAGGTATGGAATACAGCAATTAAATTGTTGCCACCTATATTATTCCACAGTCATTGATAGAGGAGTTGTATTCTCTTTCTGTGCTGGTCTTAGGAGAAAGCCTTTCTTTTCTTAATATTCAAGAAAGCTACAGATTTCTTCAAAAATCTATTAGCTACACCCAATTCTGTTCCTAAAGCTTCAAGTTCCCCCAGGCTTTCCTTAGAGAGTCTTTTCTGTCTCTGGAGAGATATTCTCTGTGCTTCAGCCTTTAGACAGAAGTGATATTGTTATGTTTACTTAATACTTGACCTATTAACAAAGAGCATGATTGACTTTCTACAGCACATGCTGAGATGGGGTCCTTGGGTCACATGAAGAGCAGAGTAACACCTGCCAGGATGGTCTGGTGAGGTGGATGTACACATACATGTATAGGCTAGGATACGGAACTATGAGAGCGGAGTATTGAAGAATGGATTACTTAAGAGAGAGCAACTCATCCTGGCTCCATTGAACATAGGACTTTTTATGACTCCCACTTGCCTAAAGCTACTTCTCCATCACTTTCCTGGAAAATGTGCAGTGAATTGATAGCGTCTGTCAGAATGAATCAGCAGGTACCAGTTAGCTGCTCCCTGAAGGGCTCATGCATTCGAATTCATGGTAAAGGGAGAGCTTGGCTGAAGATCCCTGGCACATGTTGGAGGTCTTTTCTCTGCTTTGCTCCCTAGCATGAAGAAAAAAAGAAACAGTATCTTAGTATTGCTAAAGGTAAAGTTGAAATGGTAGTTCTATTCGCCAGAGCCCTGTATGTTGCCCTTAATCAGCACTGAAGTGTCTGTTAACACCACTGGTGGTCACAGAGTTTAAAGGTGATACAGACTTTCACACTTTTTACAATAGTTTGCAACTTCTCTGAGAATAGGATCTCCTGGGTTGCAGGTCTTCAGATTTACCCTAAGATGTGTGTCAGAAAGTTCCATACAAAGCTTTTAAAAAATTTGTTGAATGGCATCTTTTCGAATCATAGAATCATAGAATGTGTTGTGTTGGAAGGGACCTTTAAAGGTCATGTAGTCCAACCCCCCTGCAGTAAGCAGGGACATCTTCAACTAGATCAGGTTGCTTAGAGCCTCATCAAGCCTGGCCTTGAATGTCTCCAGGGATGGGGCCTCCACCACCTCTCTGGGCAACCTGTTCCAGTGCCTCACCACCCTCCTTGTAAAGAACTTCTTCCAAATGCCTAATCTAAACCTACCCTGCTCTAGTTTAAAACCATTGCCCCTTGTCCTATCGCTACATGCCCTTGCAAACAGCCCCTCCCCAGATTCCTTGTAGGCCCCCTTCAGGTACTGGAAGGCCGCTATAAGGTCTCCCAGGAGCCTTCTCTTCTCCAGGCTGAACAACCCCAACTCTCTCAGCCTGTCTTCACAGGAGAGGTGCTCCAGCCCTCGATCATCTTCGTGGCCCTCCTCTGGACCTGCTCCAACAGGTCCATGTCCTTCTTGTGGTGAGCAGAGTAGAGGGGCAGAATCACCTCTCTGGATCTGCTGGCCACGGTTCTTTTGATGCAGCCCAGGACGCGATTGGCCTTCCGGGCTGCAAGCACACATTGTTGGATCATGTGCAGCTTTTCATCCATGAGTACCTCCAAGTCCTCTTCTGCAGGACTGCTCTCTATCACATCGTCCCCCAGCCTGTATTGATAACGAGGGTTGTCCTGACCCAAGTGCAGGACTTTGCACTTGGCCTTGTTGAACTTCATAAGGTCTTATTATCTTATTTATTATTCTTTCATATTTGAAAAGGTCTTCTCTACTGACATCAGTCTTGTGTAAAATTATAGTTACATCATATTACCACAGGAAGTGCCAGTGTGACCCATGCACATGTTTTCTACTAAATTGTGATTATTTAGCATCCTAAGTGCTACCATAAATAATCAAATTTCAAATAAATAATCTGTAATTGAAGTCTGAAGCACCTAAAGATGCTCAGCTCTTCTTCTAATTAGGTTATATATAAATTACCTCCTTTTTATTTAGAAAGAATATCAAGCTGAATTTATTAATTGTCCTTAATTCATACCTCTTCCAAAACAAAATGTAAATGGCAATGCAATCAAGTTCTGTTTTTGACCCTCTTATTTATCACTGTATCCTAATTTTGCTGGTCGTCTTATTGTACTTTGAAAGATGTATTTGGGTAAACGCATTGTATAGAGTACTATCTCTCTTTTTGTATGCATGCCACATGAAATGCTAGATTATCTATCCCACTTGTGAATCCAAACTTACTTCTCAATGCTGTGGAGAATTTTCCTTTACATTCTTACTGTATGTATGAAGCACTGAACTATGAAGCATGATTCAGGGAGGGGGCCTTGGCAGATCGTCTGGTGCAGGCTCTTGTCTGTTAAGTCCAGTTTAAACAGCCACCATTTTCTTTTAGGTTCTAGGCATAGTTAGGGACACCAAGACAGTTCTTGAACTAATTGGCATGTTTTGGGAATAATGCTAGGAAGACTTTCTAGACACTTGAATCACTAAACCACTACTGTACCTAACATAGATCACCTCCATCGCCTTGCTTACCCGGACAGGGAACTTTCATTGCTTTCATAGTATCTCATTAATAACAACTGATAGGAAACTGTCTGAGGAGTACCAGTCCACAACATCAACTTTTTAATTTACATGGTTATCATAAAAATTGCAACTTAGAATCTACTATATGCAGAAAAACTCTTGACACAAACACCTTTCTCCACAAAATCAGAAACCCTTTAACACACCGCAAAGTCCCTGATTGTATCTGACAGTCTGGATGTTTATCACACCTGCCCATGAAAAAATGATCTTATCACCTGCCTCAGAAACTCAAAGAGAACTTACATTAAAGCCATTCCTCCAGGCACATAAATCATTTTTTTGAATAAACCCACTTCCTGTCACTAGGGTGAAAAAAGAAGAGTCTTGCAAAACATATGAGAAAATGTTGCACAGTGTCTGATGCTGAAATCTCTATTAGAAGCTGTTGGCAATTTATGTAGAAGAAAATGAGACTTAAAAAACATTTTCCCGGATTCCGTCTCCCACTTTCCAGCCTCCCAACCTAGCCAAACACGTTACGAGGAATGAACTTTTTGCAGATCAACAAACACTAAATGAAACCAGACCTTGTAAGAGTGACAAACATATTTCCATTGCAGTGAAATTTCTGCTTTAAGGGCACTTGTATGAGTCTCTCACAAGAGTGTTTCTTGTAGTGTATTTCCCTCACCGCATTCTTGGAAAGTGTGAGTGAAAATGGACAACCTCTCTGCAGCAGAATACGTTCACATGGGCAATTGATAAAACCCAGAAATGAGTAGCTATAAGCGTGAATATGGTTTCAGCGAACAGCCTCTCCATATCTGACTGCTCCATCCTGATCCTTGATAAAGACTTACAGAAAATAATCTTAAAAAATGAAGACTAAAATTTGTGATATGGATTAATAAAATTGAAAGCTCAATCGAGATATTGTTTTCATGACCATGTCTAATTTTCCTCCTATACTGTCTTTGCTATACCTTCCCTCTTTTGCTGATGCAATGTACTCCCTCAGTTTATCTAGTCAATTAGTTTAGTCTCAGCCTGCATTTAGTTTGATGTTTGTTCTACTGTTATCATATCTAAAGAAGGGCTAATGTGCCCAAGAGATGTCCATCTTTTTGCAATTATATCACTTAGTCTAATAAAGAAACATAACCTCTCCCTGAAAATCTTCCATTAAAGGTGCTTGTTACCACCTAATGGCAACAACTTCATTTTCTTTCAGTGGTGTCTTCCAGTGTTTTACTATTCATAGAATCAGAAAAGCTTTCTTCTAGAGGTCTAACCTAAATCTCATTTGATGTAATTTAAGCCTCTTAGTCCTCTCTATGTGTTCAGTGGTTAGGATATGGGAAAGCAGCAGTCATTTGCATCTTTTAAGAAGATAAAGGAAAATAGTTTCTAGTTAAGAAAATAAATTTGTTTCAGGTTTTGTGGTGCTTAGTGTAAAAGGTTGAAGGTTGCAAACTTGAAACTATCTGTTTCCCAAATGGCAAACATCTCAGCTTAGTCTGACCGATAACCTAACTTTCAGAGTATCAAGTAAACCTTAAGCAACAGCCAATGCAGTTTCTTCTTTTGTGTACACCAACAAGGAAACAGCATCATTAACTGTGAAATGCTGGATGAGAGAGAGACAGAGAAGTGTGGAAGGTTCTGCCAAGAAACTATCAAGTTGAAGATGGACAAAGTGCACTGGGTACTCTATAAACCACAAATGCATAGGTTGTAAAGACATATACAAAGAATGCCATTAAGTGTGTAATGTAGAGTATTCGACATTCCTGGGTAATTAGTAAAGTAGAAATGTATCCCATAAAGGAGAAAATTACACTCTGATATACAAGTGCATTAGTCAATGTTCATGAAGTATCTGCAGATTCTACTATAATGTGATCTATGTCGTGCAATTTATTACTTTCCAAACCTAATTCCCTTTTATTTCAATAAATATTCTTGCTATTCAGACATCGTTCTCTCCTTCCAAAAACCCTACTGTAAGCGTGCTGGAAATTAAAAGTTTGAATAGGCAGATAGTTTGTCTACAGGTATTCCTTCTGGATTGAAACTTGACATTCACAACCTTCATATAATAAAACTCTACTTTGTCTTTT
>VYZM01023085.1:185000-216346 GCA_013398915.1 Dromas ardeola
TGGGGGGGTGGGGAAGAGTGAAAAGAAAAATCATAAAAGGAGAAAAGGACAGAAAATAATAAATCTAAATTATTTCTCGAAATTTTGTCAGTGAGTTATCCTACATACAGAAGAGATTATTAATAGATCTGATCAAAGGAAATCCATTGTGAGAATCTAGTAATCTATAATGATTAGATGATATGTCCTAAGAAGACAGCAGCATATTCCATTGCACTGAACACAATGAGGGATATTACAAAATCTGATGACAAAGATTAATTCTCGTTGTTATCCTAAAGGACGTTTTTTCAGCTGTTGCTATTTCAAAGAGTGATTCATTTTCTTTCATGGGAGTTAGAGTGGCTTTCTAATATGATAATGTCTGATTTTTTTCTTCTTTGGTTTCCTTAAAAAGCTATGGCTCAGCTCTTCTGATAGTGGAAAGGCAAAATTAGTCTGCTTTTTTTAATATTTTTGTACAGTTAAAAAAAATCCTAATTTTGTTATAGTAGAAGATTTTAAAAACAGAGTTATTAAAGCTGCAATTATGCAGCAGCATGACTCAAGACAGTATTTGGAGGGCTGAGGTCTCCACCTCTTGTGGTTGGTAGTGTCACCACAACCATTTAAGTGGGCATACCTGTTACATAGCTATTTAGAGATTGAGGCATTGTTTTCAGGTCACATGTAGTGGAGATGTTTGCAAATGTGGTGGTGGAATTCATTAGGCAGTTGACAAAACTGCAGTAATAATGTCACGGAAGATCATTGGCCAAAACTGCTCTCTGACTTTGGATGCTTTTATTTCAAAATGCCCAGTTGAATGGGCATGCTACACATGACTTTTCAAGTTTTTGAGTGGTTGAGTGTATTGAGTACTCATTTTGGTTATTTTTCAGAAATACCGATCACCCATAATTTTCTGTGAAGGTTGCAGCTCCTCAGGTGGTGGGAGGGCAGCATATTCTCAGAAAGGAAACCCATTGCAGAAAGAAAACGAACTGTTCTCTACCAGAAAATTGAACAGCATGTGGAAAGCTCATGCAAACAAGAATTAACTGCAAAGGAGGGGACAGATGGGCTTGGCAGCCTGTCCTTAAAATGTCATCCAGAGAAAAAAAAAACCTCCTAACTTGGAGTGCATGTGAATGGGAGTGGGAGATTACTGGAGATTTCATGCCCAGTATATTTATTTTTCAAAAAAGAAAAGCTTTGTACTGCATTTCCTTTATTTTTTTGACAACTGGTTGAAATTTTCTTGAACTGCTGCAGATAGGGCTGAACACAAAGATTTCACTTTTCTTCATTCTACTTAACAACAGGATACACATATCATACCTACAGTTCTCTTTGTCCAACCTGAAGAACAGAGCAACTGGTTGAGAAGTTCACCTTCAGAGCCATTGACCAGCTCCGGCTGCTATTCTGTCTATCTGGCATTCAGTCGTATGTCTGTGCCAGACATCTACCTGAACGACCCAGGACCTAGGAATATTCTAGAAAATGGAATTTTTTATTCTTGTGGTTAACCTTATGTGGTGTGTTAACCTTGACCGGCTGCCAGGTGCCCACCAAGCTGCTCTATTACTCCCCCTCCTCAATAGGACAGGGGCAGAAAATACAACAAAAAGGTCATGAGTCTAGATAAGGAGAGTGAGACCACTCAACAATTACCATCATGGGCAAAATAGACTCAACTTCAGGAAATTAATGTAATTTATTGCCAATTAATAACAAGACTAGAATAATGAGAAATAAGAACAAATGTAAAAACACCTTCTCCCCACCCCCCTTCTTCCCAGGCTCAACTTTACCCCCAACTTCTCTATCTCCTACCCCCTGAGCGGCTCAGGGGGATGGGGAATGGGGGTTG
This sequence comes from Dromas ardeola, assembly GCA_013398915.1. NCBI lineage: Eukaryota > Metazoa > Chordata > Aves > Charadriiformes > Dromadidae > Dromas > Dromas ardeola. The sequence continues at coordinate 186,856 of VYZM01023085.1, forward strand.
TGGTCAGTTCATAATGCTTTCTCTCTGTCACTGCTTCTTCACCATGCTTTTCGTGTGGATTCTCATCCATGGGATACGGTCCTTCACAAACTTCTCCAGTGTGGTCCTTCCCACTGTCTGCAGTTCTTCAAGAACTGCTACAGCATGGGTTCTTTCCACGGGCTGCAGCCCTTCAGGAACTGACTGTTCCAGCATGGTTTGCCTGCAGGGTCACAGTTCCTGCCAGGAGCCTGCTCCAGTGCAGGCTTTCCATGGGTCACAGCTTCCTTCACGGCACATCCACCTGCTCTGGCATGGAATCCTCCACAGGCTGCAGGGTGGTTATCTGCTCCACCTTGGTCCTTTGTGGGCTGCAGGGGGACAACTTGCTTCACAATGGTCTTCTGCAGGGCCTGCAGGAGAATCTCTGCACTGGCTCTTGGAGAACTTCCTCCCCCTCCTTCTTCGCTAACCTTGGTGTCTGCAGGGCTGTTTCTCACGTGTTCTTATTTCTCTCTCCCAGCAGCTGTTACAAAGCTTTTTTACACCTTCTTAAATATGTTATCGTAGAGGCACCACCAGTATCACTGGTGGGCTCAGGTTTGGCCTGAAGGAAGTCTGTCTTGGAGCCAGCTGAAACTGGCTCTGTTCGAAATGGGGGCAGCTTCTGGTGTCTTCTCACAGAAGCCACCCCTTCAATTCCCCAGCTGCCAAAACGTTGCCACATAAACCCAATATACCTTAGCTCTTATTCCATCCGTATTGATACTGTCCATAGTCTATAGGAAAATACCAATAACAATTCCTGTCAGATAGCAAGATATAACAAAAGCAACATACTTTAACTGTTGTGTACGTGTAACATGCCATTATATAACTGCTGTGCTTAGTTTGTGTGTAAAAAGCAGTTTACTGCAAAAACAAATCTATTAGTGTTCATGCGGTAATGAAACCAATAACAGTTTTTCAATCAAGAACACAATAAAACCAGCCAAAAAACAAGTAAACAAATAGAAAAAAGTACCCAATGCAAAAAAACAACAGTTAAGACAAAGAGCAAAAGGCATTTTCTTTTGCATTTCCAGGAATCAGAGATGAATAGAAACTGACTGCTGAGGTCAGTTCCTGCTGTAGAGTCCACATCAGTTTTGGTAATAAATAATAAATGGATGTCTCTGCTCAGGAAGAATTCATTAACAGCACCTTCATAGCCAGTCATCCTTGGTGATGATCAAAAGACAATTTTCTATATTGGGAAAAGATGCTGTTAAGGTGGAGTAGCCAATGGCCTAATAAGTCAAAGTATCTGTAGGGTGGTGCCAAAAAGGTAATTTCCTATGGATGGTCAGAACTAATTGTGTGATAGGAGCACAAAAAAGGGTGAGGAGCTGCTTTGCGTGGAAGGGATCAACAGGTAACGCCGGGAGTTATGTTCCTTCTTGACGCCAGGGGCATACAGACTCTGTTTTGTCTGCAGGGATAGGCAAGCAAAGCCATGGCCTGTTCTCAGGACTCTCTCTGCCTTATTTTATATTTCTCAAAGGTGGCAAAGTTTCGGGAGACACCACGGAGCCTCCAATGGTAGACTGGCAATTCTGCTTGTCTTTCTTGAAACTAATACTATCTGAGAATGATGCTGATGGAGGAGAATGAGTTGACAGAGACTGGGAGAGGTATGAGCTAAAGTATTTGTTTTGGTGTTGCATGTACAGAAAGCTTTGAGGGTTTTCAAAGCAATTCAAATCAGTGTTGACTTCTCCCTCTGCTTCATGTGTCACGTATCAGTTTTTTTTCTCAGATTTGCACCAAGCTTTTTACTCCTATTTGTATATCTACATTCAGATTATGCACCATCTGGCTTTTAATAAGGAATGAAACTTAAAATGAGACTTTGAATGGATAAGGAATTGTTTAAAGCCTGGCATATTTATAAGAAATTCCCACCAGACAGCTACAAAGTGGCACAGTGGCAGTCACTAATTCTTCACATATAGACTGCTTTTAACTTAAATTTTCTATTACTAAGGAAGCTAATTTTACATAAAATCAGAGCTTTTCTGTGTGCTGTAACTAGAACAAAAACTACTGCATTAGTTAATCCTATCTGAATAGTGAACTAAAGGAGTCAGCAAAAAAGGAATAGAAAGAAACATTTTCTGGTTTTCTCCTGTCTCCAAGTGGGAGAGAACCTATTGGGCCTTTTCATCATCATCTTGCTTATTCCTTATAATGTGTAGCCTGCACCTAAGCAAATCCATACACCCTCCTTCAGGCACATTTTTAATTAAAGGTTGGATGGTCCATATTTAAATGTGACTATATGTATGTAAAGCTTTAAAAATTACAATAGCTCCTCAAGCTGAGAATTTTCGAGATACAAGATTTTTCTGGGATAAATATAAAGCAAGACTAGTCAGGCATATTCTTTCCCATGCAGATTGTCAAATGATATGGAAAATAGTTCATATTTGGTAAGGAAGTAATTAAAAAGGGCATAATAATAAATTACAGACTACAACTAATGCAGCATACCAACTTCTTCTGGATATTTCTTCAGGCATAGCTCTGATCTACTCATCTTAGAGTAAGCATTGCTACAGGTTGGTGTATATTTATAAGCCTGATCAAATCCATTCATATTAATAAAGAAACATTCAATATAGTCTTTTAAATTAGTATAGATCATCAGTTTTTGCCCTTTCTTTGAAAATCAGTTGCACAGAATTTATAGAAGTGTTAATTTATTGGAAGTTGTATCTTGAAGAGGAATAGGGTGTTTTTTTTTGTAATGAATCATAAATTTCTTAAGATATTTTTCAGAGTATATTTTCTTTTTATTTATTTAGCGCACGCACTAAGCTTATGGAAGGAAAAGCTTTAAAGCTTGGAAACAAAGTAATTAAAACTAATTTATGACTGAGCTCTGGAATGCTGAAATCCCAATTTAAAATGGTGTTTTATGGTTATTGATAAAATGGCAAGATGGAGGAGAAAGTACCTTGGCTCTTGGCTCGGAAACCTCAATCTTGATGAGTTCATTCTTTGCCTTATTCTCTGTTACCTACAGCCAATCCAATCACTTTCCAAAGTTGCTCAAGTCTCCTGGTGGTTTGGATTCACTGATATGCTGATGGTTATATCAGTTTTGTTCCATTCATTCATATAATAGACTCCAGCAAGCATGTTGAAGTTGCCTAGAAAGGTATCATTTCTAAGTGACCTGTTCAAATTTAGCCTTAACAGGTGCGTTGTGTGCAACATGGAATTTTCTAGATGTCAGGCTGGAGAAGGAATAATATCACCTCTTTGGCAAAAATGCAGAAGACTAAATGCTGCTTGCAAACAGATGTCTGTGAATTTTGATAGATTTACTTCTGTTTAAAGTCCTTTTTCAGCATCTCAGATTTTCAGAAACAGACTCAAACTATTTTACACCTGTATTAAAGAGACAATTTCTTCAGCGGGGTTCTACAAAGAGGCTGCGTGCACTGCTGGAATGTGCACTGATCCTACTAAAATTTGAGGGGAACTAAGTCTTCAGTTCTAGGCTCTTCAGAAAGTGTAGGTTGTCTATCACCTGATGCCACTTAATGACTTATCTGAAGTTAACAGGTAGCAACCTCTGATGGGTGGATTGCACGCGGTACTTGGCTGTTCTCTCTGAGAACATTGTGGAAGATTGGGACACTAAACTTAATAGTTTAATCTGTTCACTCTGAATTAAAATGCTAATGTAACCACAGCCTGTTTGCATCAGAAAGGGTCTTACAGATGTTCTTCCACACTATGTAGCAGTTAAGGGGAAAGGAAGGGTTGTAGACTTAAGTTAGGATCTGTGAGAATGGCTACATCATGCTTTTCATATTCTTTGCAAACTGGGTGTACAACGTTTTTCTCATGGCACAGAGACAAGAAGGTGCCATGACCATAGGACTGATTTGCTACATGTTTTTCATCTTTAAAATATAGAGAGTGGACCATACTCAAAGGTCCACTTGCGCTGTTCTGTATTCTTCCATTTGTGACACCCAGTGTTTTCTGTATTGCTGCACTGACAGTGGTACTCTAGTAGCAACGTAGCTCAATGTAAGTCTTGCTTAGTGGTGACCCTTGGTTTATTCAGTCTCTCATCTAACACAAGCTCTGGGATATATTCATATTCTCATGTTCTACCAGAATCATTGCTTTTAAGCATTAGCTAAGTAATTACTCTGATTTTTGGTAGTCCGTACAGGGAACGTAAACAAAATACGTAGTCTGTGAACTACAGAGAATGTACTCAGTTGCTTGAATGACAAACATGCCTGGTTCTTCCTCAGATCCCTGCATTTCAGCATTTGGGTCTGCAGAGCAATGTCCTGCAATAACTTCAAGTAGTAAAATTTTGTTTGCCGTGGGCAGATGAAGTCCTAAAAACCCACTTGCATATGCAATAGAAGGCTAGAGAGGGGAGAGTGACTGACTTAATGGCAAAAAAATTTCTCAAAACAAATGCCTCTGCTGAAATTACAGTTTGTTTAGTATCCTGAGTTCTGAACTGCCCTCCACTAGTGTCCCAATAGTCTATAGCCTTTTAAATGAAGTTCACAAAGTGAAATTGTTTTTCTCTTCTGAACTAAGAAACCCAGGAGGTGTCGTGTTAGATGGAATGATGACAGTGGACTTCTAGTGGGATAGGTGAAGTGGTGGAGTCTAATGGCAAGGGTTAATATTGTTTCAGCTTTCTATATTAATTAGTACTGGATCAGTTATCTTATCCATGTTACAGAGTGAAATTATGATCAAGTTTATTAATTTCATCTTCCTTTTCAAACATAATTCAATTCCAGTATTAACTTTTAGATTTATACTTGTGAAAAAAAATTTACATAAGTGATGTAACTCTGTGTATTTTCAGATTAAAATGTTAGGAATCTATGATAAGTCATTTTTACCATTGTTTTACATTTACATTTGATGAATTTCAAAGAATATTTCCGCTTCAAAGTGCATCTTTGAAAAGCAAATATTTTCTCCTATTAGTTTTCGGTGTCAGAGTTTAAATGTCATGATTTAGAGAAGCACAGTTGTATTTTTAATATAAGTGGAGATATATTTAAATAAAAATGGTCTGACTTTTATAGAAGCACTTTAACATAGTCAGTTTCACCTTTTTATGACAACTTAAGTGATTTAATCAAGTGTATATTTCATTTTAACAATACTGGATAGGGAAGTGAGGGAGGTTCTTTGTGTTGCAAAAATGAGAGGACTGTTTTTCAAATATCTTGTAGTTTTACAAAGAAGATTTTTTATCTGATCAGGTCACAGCCTTTTTTCAGAAGACCTGAATAAACCTTACATAGTCCTGAATTTTAAAGTAAGGAGAATCATGGGTGCTATGTGCTCCACTCTTTGGCATTATTGAAAACAATGTGCTTTATCTTATTTTTAAATGTTTATTTTGTCTGCGATGAGGTCATTTGTGTTAAAAATAAATACTTTTTCATAATGGACATCAGACACCACAATCCACTTGCAAAATAGCTGGCCTTGTCTATGAGTTGCAAACATACCTTTTATATGCAACCACAAGAATTTATTTTATGAGCTGTCTTTTCCAGCAACCTCCTACTATGTCTTAGAAAACAATCCCATTCTTCTCTAAAAGCACAATATTTCTTCAAATGCCTTAATTTTTTTTCATCAACAGATTGATCTCCTGGTAAGGTTACTCACAGACGGTGAACTACATTGATTTGATTAAATTGTTAATGTGAGTGCGGTTGTCTAGCTGGAGATGGGGAAAACTGCAGGGGAAGAGGCAAGAATGTTGTACTTTCTCTCCAGTTTTAAGACCCTACCTCTGATAGCTGACACATCAAACACCTGTTCAATAATCTTTATTCCGAGGTGCCTTCTTTGAGAAGTAGAGTAGGGCTGATGCAATTAGTCCCTTGCCTTGGAGGTCTCCTACTCAATTTGGATAGGACCTAATGTCCAGGGTGGTGCAGAACAAGGAGAATGGGGTAGATTCCTTCTACTATGGCACTGAAAAAAAAAAAAAAAGAGAAAAACCTTAAGAGGAAACCAGACATCTTTGAACATTGTCTCACAAACCAGCCCTACAACTTTTCATCTGTTTCCTTCACAATCCAGATACCATCTCCCAAAGTAATGCAACAGGTATCTTATTCCAGTATAGTGGACTGTACAGCTGTACGCATATGAATCCTTATGTGCTTTGAAAGGTCCTTTTAAAAAGCAGAGGAACGGGTGCCACTGCTGCTGAGGGTAGCACTGACTTGCCCTGTCTTAAGATGGAACTTGATTAATTTACAACTGAGATCATACAGCACAGTTGTTTGTGGCAGCCAGCGAGAAGGGAGATAAGAATTTCACACTAGTAATCTGTGACCTTTGACAAATCTATTTGAAGTTGGTTGCAGAGAGTGGAGATTGTTAGCACAGATTGCTATGTTGCTGCCCTACTAACACCCATAGAAGGAAATATATAGTGAAGGTGTTGTTAGCTAAGCCAAAGCAAAATATCTTTATTTATAAAATAACTGTAGTTTTTAACCAAACTCATTCAAAACATGCTTTGAACCATGCAAGCAGAGTTTAGATGGCAATGATTAGAGCTTCACAGAGTACTGCCATTGTGATTTTTCACCCAAAAGAAGAACAATAAAAAATGTGAAGAAAATGATTGACTTCATTCACGGCATCAGTATTCATCAGTGATGTGAGAAGTCGGGCAAATTATATTTGTCATCTTTTTCCACTTTAACTCGAATTATGACAATTTTGCATTTCCCTGTAGTTATGTGGTACTGCTTTTAGGTCAGAATGATGTTTAACATTGTTAGTGTCTGGAGATTACATTCAAGTGATTTCATGGATGACACAGTGATCCGGGGAAATACTGAACAACTCCTAATATCCTCTTCTATAAGTTTTGAGTTTCCTTGAGCCACAGGTGATAGTTCATCTCCAGAGAGCTGCACTTTAGATAAGCCACCTGGCTTTTGTCACCTCCTGTCACCTCCTTGTAACTATTAATTTGATAAGAGCAGAAAAAACATATCTAACTTCATCATCTTAAAAAAAAAAAAAATGATGCTGACTGAAGAAAGATTGCTTCTTAACATCTTACTAAAAAAAAAATCCAAATATGTGAGGGCAGTGTAATAACTGTAAAGTAAGTAATACATGGCCTTTAAATGTCTGAAGAAATTCTCTTATAAAGGGGACATAGCACATACAGCTGATGACTTTATAATAAAGAAAACAGGAGATGCCCTTTCTCTGACTAATTTTGTTTCTTAAAATTTTCCTGTCATGCTATTGTGTATTGGCATATTTGGAATTTATAAGGAAAATAAATACACAGAGAAAATGTAGGCAACCAGCTATAATTTCAGTGTGACCTTAACTTGACTTATGCTAGTAAAATGGTAGTAAAAATGATTGAAAGGAAGAGAGAGAAGGAGGACTATGGAAACTATGTCCAAATATAATTTACTGCCACATACACTGTAAATATCTCCAGACTCCACACTTTCACTTACCTATAAATCGAGGTGTATTCTTCAGTTCTAGGCAGTGTAGCCACTCCAAAGAAATCATAGAGCAAGGTGGAAGGCAATTAGAATCTGGTAGGTAGGTGTCTCATCTGAGCTACAGGAGACTTGCTTTGTGTTGTTTTGGACAATTTCACTTAGGCCATATTTTTTCTGAAGTCATGAGCTGATTAGGGCTATACCAGCTTTCAGGGGAATGGTGGTTACCACTCTGTCAAAACTGGAATATTTTTGGACCTCTCAAGTGGGTAAACAGAAAACTCGGGGGGTTCAAAATTGATAATCAGTTTAAGAAAAGTGACCTCACCTTGTTGGGTTGAAGTTGCCTGGATGTGTCCACGAAGGTTGCTCATTTTTCCCCTTTTCATGGAGACATTGTCATGATCAGTACACTGGAGATTGTGAGGGACCTGGGGATACGACGGGAATGTGGCCTATTAGGTAGGGTTAATATACCTGAAGTTAATGTTTTGAGCTTTGTGATACCCTGTACCAGTGTCATACCCTCTAATTCTCTGGGAATGACTGGAGGAAGTTTGCAGGTTTTGTCAGAAACCTTCCTTTTGCAAAAGAAGAAATTATTGTTGTTGTTATTATTTTGCATTGTAATGTTTCCCAATGCACAATAGTCAGCAAATTGCACAATCTGTGCACAGATAATCTTTGGGCACCTACAGTACTGCAGAGTTTCTGTGGATAGAGAAGTCAAAAGCTCTAACTTTTTGCCGTCACTACCCCATTCACTCAGTAATGATGGAGTACAAATAGCATTTCCCAGAATCTCATTTTCCCTTCTGAATTGTGGTCAGTATTTCAGACTGAATTCAACTTTGGTGTCCTTTGGTTTCACACACGCTGTTGTATTGCTCTGCACAGAGAGACTGACACTCAGCAAGGAAGCAGAACCTGAGACCCAGAGAAACAGTTTCATTGCTCTCTGATAATATAACCAGCAAGTTTGCAGATGAAAAAGCCAGCCATTTTCTTGTCCTTTCACATGCTGAGACAGTAGCAGCTGCTGGTTGGAAACAGAAACTACTGTCATGATATGCTTATATACAAAAATAAGTGGCTGTGCTCGAGAAGTTTATATTGCCTGTTTTCAGTATGGGGAGTATTTTACAAACTGTAGTGTGTTTTGGAAGAAACTTTCCTAGTTCAAATCTCTGTATAAAATAGTACTTCCTGTAGCTGTAAACTGATGTGTTGAATTCACTATTCCGAGAGAATTAATGGCAACTGAAATGAGATAATCCAACCATACAGTATCTTTGCCATATCCTAAACTCATTTACTTGAGGAGTTTTGTCACTGTAATTTAGGAATGGCAACCTGAAGGCTGTTTTACAGCTTTTATAAAGATTTGACCCTATGAATACTTCCTGTCTTTGATTGCAGCATCATGGTATTTGCGCTGATCAGTTTTACATTATAGCCCTTAATTTCATAGACTCTGACTGTTCTGAGCTTTTGAAATACGGACATACTGAGTTTTTGAAATATCACACTTCTGAGCACTGAAAATCTCAGACCTAGACTGGACCTAGGCTGAATTTTCAGGTGATTACTTTTCCTGCACAGGGACTATAAATTATTTAAAAAATATATTCCACAGAGTTTTTTATGTATCTTTATGTAATTTTATTAGAAGCTTGATAATATTTTTGGAAAGCCTAAACTGATTAGTTTCAACAGGATAATTAGAATAATAAGTAGGTTAAAAAAATCTCTGACACTTATGGTATACTAGATTTTATTTTTCTTAGTGCCCATTACGCAATAAGAAAATCAAGGTAAGTTGTTGTACAAAACAGCACATGAAAGCAGTTGATACACTGCTTGACTCCAGGTTGTGGTTCACATTACACTCTTATTTAAATTGTTACACAAGTGGTTCATCTTTTTCAATATTCTCTCTTTAATTTACCTGGCTATATATAGGAATTTTCTCCATGCAGATATCGCCAAGCCTTTAGCATACCCAGAGGAAAGGGGTAATATTTTGGAGGTCTTTCCATAACTATTTCAGGCAGCCAGCCCATTTACTGGGGCTTTGGGGAGTTTAGAATTGCTGAAGCTGTTGTAACATAAGTGGAAACCTAGCAATCACAAAGTCTAATTAAATTAAAACTAACATTAAAAAAAAAAAAGGCGAGAGAATATGTTGTTATGTCATCTTGCTCCTTGTTTGCGGTGGCTTCAGCTCTCGCAAAGTTCAGAATGTCCGTTATGAAGTACAAAGCATGCTCAAAGCACACTGACAAATATGCACAGATGTTCTGCACTCACTTTTGCACATCTGTGAACCACTGCCCATGAGGGGCCATGCAGTGAAGGGCTGCGTCCTGCTGTGTTACAGGGCAACTGAACTTTAAACCCTTGTGGGCTTTAGGCTGAAAAAGCAGCACTGATTTTTCTTTTTAGACGGGCCTAGTGAAGGAATAAATGCAATTGTTTCAACAGTGTTACACTGGAAAGTGATGTCTCCTTCATGCTGTTCCCAGTGAGATGCAAAGCAGGATTTTGCAAAGCAGAATTTACCTGACTGCTTTGTGATGGGTGACCTCAAGTAAACCTGGTAACCATGAGTAGATCAGTGGGTTCATCCTGAGCAATATGGCCCTCAGAGTTGAGAGGGTGTAAAACCTAATGACAGGCTTATTAGGGTGCTGAAAGACTTTGTGGAGCTTTGCATAGGAGTGGAAGTGCTAAACCCTGTATCATGACCAAATATCAATAATTATTTACCACCTACTTTAATTCCTCTTGCAGTTGTTGTTCTTCGCTCTATGTCCTAACCTGTTGTGTACTGTTGCTAGGTACTCTTAAGTGCTTGTTCCCCAAGTGAGGAATTGTGGAAGTGATAACTGCAGAACAGCGATGGTGGCTAATAAAACTGTAATTCTAAAATGAGCCATGCTTTTGCTAGCTTATTACTTTTTCAGAAATTCTTCCTTTGGGATAAAAAACTGTTGAGTCGGAAAGGGATAGGGACAAACGATGCAGGTTTAGATACTAAATGAGTACGTTCAAGGAATGTCACCTACCAAAGAAGTCATTCCGTGCCTAATTCATGGCTTACCAGGATATCCCACCTGTCTTTTTTCTTTAATTGGAATGAGGTGCACAGCTGCAGGGAAGGAGAGTTAGGATCTAATATGGACAGATGCCCCTGACAATAATCATGTGAAATAATGGAAATAATGCTTGCTAAAAGTGTCTTTATTTTTAATTATTGCAAAATCTTCAGAAATTCTCTGTCACGTGAGTTTGATACTTAAAGATAGGTAACATTAAGCACTGAGAAAATCATAAGTACAAATTGAAATGCTTCAAATGTGTGTCCATAACTGCTGTATGCAAGTCAGTATCTAGATGCTATTAATTAACCATACCAAAAATGCTGTAGGTCACATCTTGCATTTACTGTTTTGAAGAATCATGACCAAGTGAATATGAATAAGATGCAGCCAGACAGATATGAGAAGAAAACCCAGGTGTTGAAAACGGAGGCTGTTCCTCTCATTGTAGATAAGAGGAGGCCAGGCTGCAGCTGAAAAGAGAAAACACTTAAAAGGAGAAAATTAAACAGAAAGATAATTATATAACAATTACAAGAAACGAGAAAAAGACGTGAGTTTATATTTCAAAAATTAAGAAAACCATATGCCAAAATACTTCTACTGTCATTTGGAAAGTGGATTGATATTTTGTAAGTGCGTGCTGAAAAGGAAAGATTGCTCATCTTGGGAGAGTTTTCCACTTTGATTTTTGTATGTCTTGGGTGTTAAGAACTCAAAAAACCAGAAGCCGCAGGTCACTCGATACTCCTAGTAACCAGCTAAAACATGCTTACAAATACCTGTTTGTGGAGCACCCACTACTACAGACTGGTTTGAGTGGGGTCCCACTGGTGACAAGTTGTGTGTATCTTGTCATTTTGTTGTATTAAAACTTCTGTGCCAGCAGCTATCCTTGTATATAACCGGAGGAAAGCAAAGCTGTATTCATTCATAAACATGGATGAAACTCCCTGGTATTTCTTTATAATAAAGTGTAGACAGGTTGTTTTTGATTGCAAAAGACTCAAGGACTTTGGAGACATATTGAACAGTGAGCCAGGGAAACATTGCACAGCATTTGCCTGCAATCCCAGAGGAATGCTGGAGGGCCTAGATGGATAGCCGTGAGACAGGGACAAGTCAGTGGGACAGACTCTGACTTGGGAAGACGGATAGCAGGTGCTAGGTATGGATGCACGCTAGTGCAGGAAACTATTTTAATAATTAATGATGGCCATAAGGCACAATGTGGCCCTATTACAGCACAGAATAAAGTAATTATGTAGGCTCTGCTGCAGAATATTGATTGACTGACTTGATGTATAGTTTGGGCTTTATCCTTTGAGAAGTGCTCTATGTGGCTGTATTTAAAAACAAAGAGTTATGTTTGTGTGCTTTTGGCCACCGTGGAATTTATAAATTATACAAATTTCCAAAGCCATTAAAAATCCAGTATTGCTAGAGAACAAAGATATAAAACTAAGATGGAGGATAAAAAGGTGCAAAGACCCCCAAAACCTGATGTTTGCTGAAAATGCCAGATAGGGTGTAGGGTCATTGCTTAACTCTGCCCCTGACTGTAACTGCATGGTCTATATATCCTTTGTTTCTTCCCCTGGCCATGTCCTGTTGGCCGAGAAACATTTTTGAATTTTGGATAAAAAATTTCTGCCACGTGCCAGTTTTTCCCTCCTCTGTGTTATTTTCAAGCATGCTTCTCAATAGCTATCAGTATGCATTATTTTTTTTTCCTTATGGGAACAGTCTAGAAATTAGCTTTGGAGCCCATGGAATAATGTGTGCAGATCATTATCTATGTAAGTCCCATTTAGTTTAATTGAGCTCCATTTAAACTTAAATATGTTGTCTTGAAAATTGTTTTCCGGAACTGTCCTCAGAGTATTTTGGAAAGGATTCCATGCTTGAAAAAAATCAGTTCAGTGTTCTTAAAGCTCTGCCTATGGGAAGCTACCATGCTCTTTAATCATTTTCCAGGGCGTTTCCCCCCTACTTTTTATGGAGTTTTAAGGAGCTCCTTTTGTTAAGAGCATCTCAGCACTTATAATGAACAAGTTGAGTAATACTCTGGTTTGTTTGCTTCAAACTGGAGCAGAGTTAAAGCGCCATCTGCTTCAAGGAACTAACTGGTTTTGCTTCCTCTTTGAATAAAGAGAGAGAATAAAGGTTGTTCTGCTTAGGAAGTGTGTACACTGTAGTCTTCACTGTGTGCACAATTTGTGAAACCATACCTGAGCTAACATTAGCCTAAGCAGCTTCAGTGCTGCCAGCACACCATTGAGTCTTGGCTGCAAACTCCCAAGTAGGGGAGGCTGTGAGTTAATATTGTGCTGACCTCCATGTTATAGTGACCACACCTCCCTGAGCTCTCTGAGGGAGAACTCGATATTGTCCCCAGGAGGTGCTGTCATGGCCACTTGAGATGCCGTTCATGCTTTGTGTTGAGGGTTTAAATGAAGCTTCAGGATGTAGTTCCAAAGCTGTCTTCCACCCTTGCTGAAGCCTGCAGTGCTTGTATCTTCAAGCAGCTGAATGCAACCAGCCCAATCTCTCTTTTCCAGTACAGGAGCAAACTGTTTGTAACAGGAACATGTCATGCCACGACGGAAAGAAAATGAAAAGAAAGAAAGGAGCTGGGTGAAAGTGAGTCTGTTGTGTGGATGGCACCAGAGGCTTTTCTTTTAATGATGCAAATGCTCCCCAAGGATTGTGCTGGGGACCTCTTAGAATGTAGCATGGTGCCTCACTCCTACCCACTTTTTGCATGGGCTTCCTTTGCATGGAAAATAAAGTATGAAATGAAGAACAGAATTGGGTCGATGTGTGGTCAGCCCTAGTCCCACCATGAGACAACCAAAGCATATTAGTGGCCCCTGAAAACTGGGAAGCGTATTTTTGTCTAGTAATATAGACTAGGTTAGTCATATAGAACATAGCTATGGACTCCTTTGGTTTCTTTTGTAATTACTGTTGAGAAATAGGCAGGTTTGATGAGCTCATCTGAACTACTCTTTTGGAGATGCCTGTCTCTCTCACTGAATATAAAAGGAGTTTGGGCAACCAAACTCTCATCATAGGTACCAAAGTTAGGTAGGATGATCTGAGGCCCAGAGAGTCCTTCTGTAGAGCCTGAGCAAGTGCTCTATCCTTTGACAATTTCGGGAGTCTTAAAGTGATACAGAAAGCCTAGATCCCAGGAAAGATCCCATCATACATGAGAATTAGGAAGAATGGTTCACTCATTATTTTTCTAACAGAAGGGAAAAAGGGAAACAGATGCAGTCCTCACTGAAATTGTATATAAATTGTATTTTCCAGAAACTAAATAAATAAATTGATGATCAGAGGGCTGGCGCACCTCTCCTATGAAGACAGGCTGAGAGAGTTGGGGTTGTTCAGCCTGGAGAAGAGAAGGCTCCAGGGATACCTTATAGCAGCCTTTCAGTACTTAAAGGAGGCCTACTGGAAAGATGGGGAGGGAATCCTTATCAGGGAATGTAGTGATAGGATGAGGGGTGATGGTTTTAAACTGAAAGAGGGTAGATTTAGATTGGATATTAGGAAGAAATTCTTTCCTGTGAGGGTGTTGAGGCACTGGAACAGGTTGCCCAGAGAAGCTGTGGATGCCCCATCCCTGGAAGTGTTCAAGGCCAGGCTGGATGGGGCTTTGAGCAGCCTGGTCTAGTGGGAGGTGTCCCTGCCCATGGCAGTGGGTTTGGAACTAGGTGATCTTTAATGTCCCTTCCAACCCAAACCATTCTGTGAAATACTATTCTAACTTGCTGGTGGTGTGCTGCTATGCAATCTTTTGTGATATAAAGCTTTAGCCAGAGAGGACAGGAAATTAATCAATTCTAGCATGTGAGTGTTGATAATTGTTTTTGCTAATATGAATTTGAATTGAAACGTGCTGCAAAGAATGTTTCAGTTATGGGAAAGATCAATCCACTCGTGAAGCACACAACCTTGTTAATAAGTTGCTTCCCTGCGAATGGCATTTCACTGATCCTTTAAAAATCCAGAGGCTTGTATTTTAAAAACATTGATGCTGCTGCAGGCAAGGTGATTGCAGCTGTTATTTCCTCTTTATGTCAGGGGAGGATTTGGCATCAAAAACCCAGAGGATTCCTAAACTGCTTCGCCAATGCCTTAAAAACAGAAAGTCCTCATTGCATTCACAGGAGGAAAATCGCTAAAGTGGGAAACTTCCCCTTTGTTAATCTGGCTGATGAATTGGAAAATCAAAGCAATTGTAAATGAGAAATGTTGCCTAGTTTTCTTATTTTTTTGAAATTCTTTACACCCTGCATGCTTTGTTCACATTTCATACATTCTTCCTGGTAGTCATGAAGGATAAGCTGGGAGACTGCTAAACTGCAATCATGCAACTTTATGGTTTCTTTCTTAGTCATCTGATGTTTTATGTGGTATCAAAGATGTTTATAAAATGGATGTCTAGCCTTTCTGAAGCAGAGCCAGCCTTTTCAAACCAAACAGATGTGCTATTAGTACTAACCATAATTATTAAATAGCAATTGCATTGCCTTCAGCTTTAATAATGTTTAAAATGCAAATTGTCAGGAAAACTACCAACAACAAAGAATACTTCTCACATAGTGAAACATTCTTTAATGCTGAAGTTACAATACAGAAAACCATATCTCCAGCTGATCCACACTTAGGGAAGTAAAAAATGCACAGCTGATTTTCTGCTGATTTGCCCTGGTTTATTTGAGCTGACACAATGGAAAGGTCACTCAGGTGACTTCAGGACCTGTCACCTGTGTTAACAGTTTTAAAGCAATTCTTGAGAGAAAACCTCATCAAGGATGTGGAAGAAAATAGAAATGAGCATGAGTTGCAACATGTGTTTCTCAGAGAGAGACTATTGCTCACTGCTCCTGCTGTTTGTCTGAGAACAGACAGTACCATGTAGGAAAATTACTAAAGATGGAGAAGTTGTGTCAAGCATAAAAATTCTTCCTTTGCAAAGAAGAATGTGTTTCATTCAGAGCAACTCCAGTTCAGTAAACTTTTGCTGAATTTAGAGGGAAATACTGGACAGCTCTGCTGATGTTCTTGGTGGATCTGCCTGGATCTGGAAGAACCGGAGAACTGGAGTTTCCCAGCCCTGTGGCTCTGGGAGCAGTTCCTGTGACAGGAGAATGCAGGGACTGAAGATCCCATAGATGTGTGGGAATTGCTCATTTACTCTGTTTCTTATCAGATTCTTAGCTTTTGTAGGTGGTGGTGAAACTGACTGCCAAAATGTTATGTTTGCTGTTTCACATTGCTGGCTTTAACAGATTTTAAGTGTTTGCTTCCAGAACTGGAGTGAGAGACTTGGGTGATGAGGATATACCCCCATAACCAGTTCTGTTTTGATTCATTCTTCTTCTCCCCTGCCTCTATACAGCCTTTATTACTTGCTGAAGGCAGTGTCTTTCTTTCCTGCCCTTCATCTTCTCTTCCAGCTTCTTAGTGTCATGACCTCCCTTTCCCCTTCCTCAGAGGCTCCTCTGGCTGCTGGATGTTGGTGATAGGGGTTATAAGAGGCTGGAGAAAGCTGTAAGAGCCATGGAGCAGGGAGGGGGCAGATGGCTGTGGTAGTGAAGGCAGCAGCAGCTGCTTTGCAGTGACTCTCCCCTGTGGTGCAGAACCCCTCCTTCCATGGTAGAGCAACCTCTTGCCATAGCTGAAGCTGCATCCTTTTGTCAAGAAATAAACACAGGCTACAAGGCCTCTGTTTCACTCACAGCTTTGCTGCCCAGCCTGTCATAGCATGCCACCTTGCAGAAGGGAGTTTTACAGATGAATTCAGAGCACTGGGAGTAGGCTGCATCCTGACTCCTCTCCATCACTAGAGACATATCTCCATGGCCAGATGAGAACAAGCGTAAGCATTTTCTTACTGCTCTAGTCCAGGAGCTATGTAGTTTTATGAGCATGCGCTGTGCCCAAGCAAGTGTTTACTGGCTTGTTGACAGCATGGTCTGTAGGCAGAGTGAATTTGGGTTTGTCTGCCATCTTTCTTTGTAGAATGCTCAACTATAGTCACATTCGTTTTCCTTCTAATTTAGCTAAGAGGGTAAAGAGGAAAGCAATAGGAACTGCTGGACCCCTGTCTACATGAAGAATGTTTTTGGCATTAACACCAGTGCAGCTCAAGTGAGTGATTAAGTCTAAGTGTTTGAGAAGTGTTCAGGATCAGAGAGACGGGAGTGTTCATCACTCATAATGGGATGTATTGAGAGGAGATAGAAATACTGAATTACAGACAACAATTTTGCCTGGTGCATGAAAGAGTTTTGTTCCAGCATGGGGGAAACAGGACATCTCTGCACAAAATGAAGTGCCTGGAGAGCAGGTGTTCACGTAAAACAGAGCTCTGTGTCTGTCCATGCCCACAAGTAGGAACCTCCACAGACCAGTGTATCAAGAACATTAGCAAGGCAAACTACAACTTGATTTCACATGTGTAATGTCTGAAAGTGTTGTCAGGCTTTTTTCTAGCTTTGAAGAATAGATGTGATTTAGCATCTTCCATAGGGGTGAGCTGCTGTGTGTAATGGATGCCTTGAGAGTACTGCTTCCCGGTGTAACAAGTGGTACACCAGCCCCAGTATTGATTGTCTTAGGCAGAGCTTTCTGAGCAAGCAAAAATGTAGAAGATGTTACATTAACAATATATCTAAAATTTAATGACATTTAACAACTGTTGTCATGATCGCAAGTCTTTGGTTGTTATTTCTGTCTGTCTTGCTAGTGTCTTAGATTTTCTTCCTTTGATTAATTAGGATTTGTCAGAATATTAAAGGTGAAGTTGCCTACTGTTTGTACTCCTTGCAACCCTACTGAATTATCTTGTCAGATACATCTTCTTCCCCATCCTCCCCAACAGCCTGAGACAGTTCATCAGGTTTGGAGTGAGGCTACTTACAAAATATGTTTCTCATGTTGATACTGCCCTGAGAGCAGGACCATGGAAACATGAGTATGTGTGACTATTGGTAGCAATTAATTAGTAATCTATACCCAATTTGAAGCTCAGTTTAATGTGTCCAGCATTGCTTTCCCCACAGCGTTACCTAAACTTCTTCAAAGAAATCCCAAATGAGTAGGTAGGTTTCAGCAGAATATATCTGGGACACAGCTGGGCCTGACCTTCAGGCTTGAAGTTGAACAGGCTTTCTGCTTAGAGTAAATGATGAGTGCTGTGTGCTTTGTGCCTCCTAGAAGACCAAACTCATTCTCTTTTAGTGAAACTTTCCCACCCCGTCTGCATAACTAAACATTCATTGAATGGGGAATGGACTCAGCTGTCCTGCTTTCTGTAGTGAGCTCCCTAAAAACCAGACAGAGGAATCTAGCTTGCTGTCTCGAGACTATATTTTTAGGGTAAGTGAGACAGTGTTGATAGAAGCGACTGACAAACCCCACTACAAAGACCCTGTAGCCAGGAGCAAGGATCATTCAACTCATGTAGGGGACACCAGGCTGGTAGTCCTTCCCCCATTACAGTTTAATTATTTGTGTAGCTTCAACAAAAGGGACTAAGACTGCCATATAAGTCGCCTTTTTTCAGAGGAGATTCCTATGTTTTTATAAAAGGAAGTGATTCCAATTGTTTTGATAATAATCTAGTTTTCTAATTTCTTTTCAAATTCAAACAATTACCTGAAACAAAATGTACAGTATGTCCTGGTCTTGGACATACTCTCTCTAATTTTTCTGTCCGGAAGGCAGTGTCTGTACTTGCTGGCAGTTCTGTGAACTGATGTATGAGATAGATATATAGAAAGTGGTTCAAGTGACAGCCTAAACATGACTATCTTGATGTAAAGTTTCACTGTGTCATGCAGTACAATATTGAGATCCTAAATCTAATTATAAATTAAATAATCCAGTCACAGATTTTGTGTAGCTGTAGTACCTAAATATTCTAGTAGCTTTACATAGCTCCCAAATAAATGTAGATTTTCAAACTCATATTAGTGCACATGTAGTTAGTGCAGATTTTTTTTAACCAAAAAACTATCTGCAGAAGGAATCAACATTTCTTTCTAGTATTATTTGGAGAGGAGCTATCTTTTTTTTTTTTTCAAGTTTAAACAAAACCTGACCAAGTTCTGGTCAGAATTCCAGCCCAGTAATTTTTCTACAGCAATCTACCATTATACCTGAAAATATTAAACTAATCTCTGATTTCTACCCTAGAAAATTCCTCAGGGGAAAGATCCTTTGTGTCTCCATGAGAAACAAAAATATGAACAAGCCAGGTTCCTTCCATCTGGAAATGATCCAAAGTTCCTAAGGATTAAGCATTGTAGGGCAAACTTTTGCAAAGTTTGCTGTATCCTTATTTACAATGGGCTTTCATTCCTTATCTTTATTTTATACAGGAACAAGTAAAGACAGTGCCAAATATATTTAGTTTTCAAATAAACTGATGGAATAGAGCTGTGTTTAGGGCTTGGTTAAAGAGAGTATTTCATCTGAACTGAGTGTGTTAGCAGAGATGACAAACTGTTACTTATGACTTCAGTCAGAGTTATTGAAGCCAGGCTGAGCAAGTGTATTGACGAGGAAAGTTCCCTCTCAATAAATATGTAAATGTGCATGCGTGTAGTTGACGAAGATGGGCAGAGATAGTGTCTAAGCTAATAGATGGCTGATTTTTACAGGTAGCAGTTCCAACTCAAGCATAACATTTTCCTTTTTGCTAGCATGCTAGAGAGTTTGTGTGCTCTGACCTTTACCTGATCGAACTTTATGGCTGTGCGTGTCCCACTGGTGTTAGTGGGAAGAAGCACTGCTAATGGCCTCTGTCAGTGTGTTTTCACTGGAGAGACAGCCAAGCTAGCTGTAATTAAGATAGAGTAGCAGAAGCAATCTAGCTGTGGTTGTAAAGAAACTCTGTGCTTCTGTGGGAATAGTGCTTCCATCAGACTGTCCTGCTGGTTTAGAAATAGCTTTTATGCTTTGCTCCACCAGTGCTTCCCACCTGGTGATCCAAAGATGCTCCTCGAGACATAGACTGTGGTCTGTGAAATGACTGGAATTGCTTTATTTTCTTAACATAAGTATGCATTTCTCTACAAAGCAGTGAGAGAAAATAAAAGGAATGAATGAAGACTCATAGTTTCCTCTAATTTTTGCTTGGTTATAAAGGAGCAATTGCAACAATACAGTGAGTCGCTGTGGCACAAGATGGGCAGTGATTTCTCAGGTTAAAGGAGGCTGAGAAACACTATTAACTCTATGCTGTTGCAAATAGTTTGTATCATATATCCTGCCTGAAGGAAAATGTATTTTTAAGCCTGGCTGTGAGAGAGGAGGAGTGACTGGATAGTGGAAAAAACCTCTTTGTACAGTTATAACAATGAAGAGCACTCCTTGGAAAACTTTTCAGAGATTTTATTTTTGCATTAAGGACCATACAAATCTAAATGCAGAGTGGCAGGTCGGAGTGGAAACAGTGACACTTTGTGAGCCTTTTCTGGCTGTCCTTAGTCCTCTTACCATTCTCCACTGAGCTGTCAGCTCCTGTGGCATTGAACTATCATTTCCAGGACCTCTGATTTGGTGGAAGGGTAGCCATTCCTTTGAAGGAGAGTAGGACTTATGCCAGTAGTTCAGAAAGGACCACAGAAAATTGCTGCCTACCTCAGTCTAATTTGCTGCCAGGGCTTTTTTCCCTAGCTATTTTTCAATGGGGTGTGTGATTAGTGGGCAAACAAAGTTGACTTACATTTACAGCTTGCATCATCTCTGCCGAATACCAGGAATCCCCAAGGCTCTGGCACTGCCCTCGGTGAAACAGCAGGCTTTTCTGAATGGCTTGCATTTCTCCTGCCATTAATTCTCTTTTAGCTTTTTCTGCTTGTCTGTTTCCCTTTGCTCATCTGGTAGCCTAAACTAACATTATTTACCTCCCTCAGGTCTTTTTGATTTTAGATTTTTCCCTGCGATTAGTCATCTGTGTCAAGAGAAAACTGAAGCAGGTTTACAGTATTGCTGGTGCAAAGGTTGCTCATGTAAAGAAGAAAGATCTAACTTTCCAGTTCATTGACAGCATTATGGAAATTTGCCTTTTGAGGAGGTTACTTGGAACGCTTTTTGTTGTATTACTCTCTCTTTGCACCTTCTCTCAGTTTTAACCTGAATATGTCGTCTGGTGCTGTATCATGTGGGTTAGTGCAACCCGTTGCAGAATATGTTGCACATTAAATCCAGAACACAGTGACATTTAGGCACACTTGTGTGCAGATCCTGCAAAAGGATAAGAGGTCTAAGCAGCTCAGCGTTTTTAATTTTGAGCCAGTAAATGGCATTTCTATTTATTGTTTATCTGCTGTCAAATTTTAAAGGCAGTGAGCTTTTCCTCTAAATGTAAACCTGAAGTAATGAACTATGGGAGACTGAAAGAGAAGATGTTCCATGGGGGATCAGACTGTTTTGGCATTGTCTGTAGTAT
Organism: Dromas ardeola; assembly: GCA_013398915.1. NCBI lineage: Eukaryota > Metazoa > Chordata > Aves > Charadriiformes > Dromadidae > Dromas > Dromas ardeola. The sequence goes on from VYZM01023085.1 coordinate 207,957, forward strand.
CATAACAGTGTCAGTGACCAGTAGCAGAAAGGTAAAGTAGAAAAAGGGGGACTTATTTTATAGTAACTTTAAAAAGTAACTTTATGGTGACCTGAACAAAGCAATCTTGGCTCACGTCTGGTGCTTCCAGACATTATAATAATAACAGCTTTTAGAGATAATATGATTTTTCTTTTCATTTAGTAAAATTCAAATGCATAAAAATTTCCCCTTCATCCACATCCATGCCATTAATCTTACTCTCAGTCTGGACTTATTGGTGTAATGTTATTGTCTACGTGTTGAGGTAGAGGTTATGGGAAAGTGAAAGCACAGAAATGTTGCTAGGCTTGATGACTCCTACGTTTAGCACACAACTAAGTCACTCACAATACACGTACCACAGCTGACAGGAAAACTTAGTCCAAATCAGGGTATTTGAGATTGTGCATGGTACCTGATAATTGGCATATATCCTTTATGATGTTAAAATGGGTTGAACACAGCTCATGTTTTATAGTTTTAGGGAACGGCCTCTGCCCTTGCTGTGTTCAGGCTCTCAGTCTTCTCCCTGGTGTAGCAGCAGGAGGAAGGAGCCGTCTGAGAGGTCCTGCACAGCCTGATTGTGCTAAGTTTGGCTCAGATGTCATTGAGCCATGTAAACCCATGGGTATGGGTTTTTTCTTGTTTTCCTTTGTCTCCTTTTTTGTGCATATTCCTCAAGAGGAGGTGCAGCGGGTTTCCTCCATCCAGTCTTGTTAGCTTTAAAAGTCCAGAGTGGGAGGCCTTGAGAAAGCCTTTGTTCAAGGTCCTGGAAATGGCAAAGTCATGGGTGGCCAGCAGTACTGTGTTCACGGTCTTAGCTGGAGGGCTAGACATGAGTATGGATGAATGATGAGAAGGATGAATGAGGAAGAGGTTCTGCAGGACACAGGACCTCAGTAGAACAGATACCTCTTTGTAGAAGCTTCGCTATCCATCTTTTAAGCTCTTTTTTGCTATTACATGCTTGAAGACAGCTGCCCCATCCCCATGAACTCCCTAGTGGGCTCCTACCCCTAGGAGACTACTGTGTTGTTATTGCAAAATAAATACAATTTATTGCTATTTGCATCACTTTTTAGTTTGTATGTAAAATTTTTAGTGTACTGTGCAAAACTGTCCAATTATTTCATAATCAATTGACATTGCCAGCTTTCTTGCCTTAAACTGAGGAGCCTACGCAACATAATTTCAGCCTAATGAATTCCATAATATTCTGTGCCTTGACCCAGAAGTTCCTCTTACCCTACTTTGCCCTGAATTCCCATCTCCTCTGATGTCCAGAACAGAATGTCAGTTTGGAATAAAGAGATAGCAAAAAGTATATGGAAATTGGAGGCGGTGATGAATCCAAGGGCATAACAGCCTTCTATTTCTGTACTTACTGAAAACGGAAGTAAGCAAGCCAAACCAAAAGTCCTCGTGTTTGAAAGGATAACACCAAAAATTGCACAGCATGTAGGGGTGGTATTGCAGTCTAGTGGTGCTCAGGGCAGACAGCATCGGATGTTGTAGGAAATAGAAAGTCCACAGAAGATGCTGAAGTTGTATCAGGCTCTACTGCTTTCTTGTTGAGGTGGGTGTGTTAGAGGATGGCAGCTGAAACTTCCTGCAAGATGGTTCTGCTTATGGCTGCAGCTGGCAATGTCGTAGTGCCAAAGATAATAAAAGATTTAATCTAGAGGATGGTTTGGCACAATAACAAATGGGTGCAAAACTGGCAAAAAGGAAAAAGATTCTAACCATTAGTGGCATCAGGTTCTGGAGCAACTCTTAAGGTGAGGCACTGAGGAGAGGAAAGGGGATGTCAGAATTTCTGAGTGGGGTGTTGTTGCCATTTGATGGATACTCTAAGGTATTAAAGGTGAGGCACTGAGGAGAGGAAAGGGGATGTCAGAATTTCTGAGTGGGGTGTTGTTGCCATTTGATGGATACTCTAAGGTATTAACAATGGCGTTAGTAAGGGACAAGACTCTGAGGCAGGGACTGGATTCCCAACCCCTCTTCTGTGTTTTTGTCTGTTTTTCTGGTTCTGACCCTTTCCCAGTCAGGATGGCAATAATGATCAACCTTTTCTAATTTTTAACAGGGAAAGGTACCTGAACTGTGAACCAGCCTCTGTGTCTTTGTCTTAGGCATCCAGTGCTGTAACAATATAATGCCAAGATACCTTAATAAGCCCCTGTTTCCTGTCTGACTCTGAATCATTATGATCAATTCTGTTGTTTAATAGGTCTTGGAACAAGACCATTTCCTTTCTATCCGCTTACCTAGCTTTCCTGACAGACAGGGGAACAGGTCTAACTGGCCAAAAATGTGGCTTATGTCTGACATTTATTGTGATAAAATGTGACATTCTGAAATTTGCCATTCAGATCTTGTAGAAATGCAAAATGATTTGGGTCTGGCCACCCTGGAGACTCAAAGTACAAGTAAATGTGTCCATACTTGGGTGGGTTGTTAACAGCTCAGTAAAAATTCAGGTGGAAAAAGACTTTACTTTTTACGATGCATTTGTACATTCTTGTATTTCTGAAATGCTTATTTTTCAGTTGTAAAGAAAAAAGATGTCTGTATCCTTAGTCTCTTCTCAGAGAATTCTCACCCATTTTAGGTCAATTTTGCATAATCCAGGGAGATGCAGTGGCCTCCAGTATGGCGTTCAAATGCTGCACTTTCAGATAAAAAGCAAGACTTCTATTAACTCAGTAAAAGTCAGTATTCAACAATAGCTCTTTTTTGGAACCACAATGAAATATGCCTACTGTGTCTAAAAAAATGGGTTATTTTAGCTCCAAATTGCCATTTGCCTCCTACTCAGTATTCTGACACTTGGGATTATTTCTGCTTCATCCTTGAAAGCTTTCCCAGTACATATTAAGCAAACTGAAACTCATAACCAAAGTCCTGTCCTTGCATGACTTTCTTCTGTCATTTAAAAAAGCCAAACAAAAACCCACCAATGAATTTGTTCCTCTTTCCTGCACAAGGTCTATGTAGCTAGCGCCTTAATGAGTCATCAGACTTTTCAACTGATAGATTATCAATTAGATTTGTCTCTCCCCACCGTTTTTTACACAAGTACAAGTGATCTATGCTGGAATGTTAAACATTTTATTTTGAATTTATGCCACTCCACAGTAGGTCATCTTAATACCAGTTACTTTATAAAGTCCAACTGCATTAATGCATGTACTTCTGGTGGTGTTCTGGTAAATATGTTTGTTATGTGTCTGGCAAATATGGTAAATATATGTATGGTCAGTGCACCATATAATTTTTTTTTTTTTTTTTAAGGTCTCTAGATCTGTGCCTGTGCTCAGACATTTGTTTTCTCATCCAGTTTAAAACTTGGGTTTGCCTTTATCCCTTTGTGACTTTCCAGGGAGAGTTTCCAGAGCTGTAGTTATGTCAGTTCTTTAGGTCTGGTGCCTCAAGCCAAGACAATCCTAATACTTCCCATATAAGAACAGAGATGGGAGAGTTGTACACATCAGAGCAGAATCCCATTTTATTTATTGCCTAGCATGCCCATTCATTTTCAAAGGTCCTTGTAGCTGACTACTCTGCTATCAGGACTGTAAACCTAAAAGGATTGTGGCTCTGAATTCAGAGAAGCTTAGAAATACTTGAATAATTTCATTTACTGTCATATGAAGACAATGAAAAACTTATGTTTTTGGAAGAGGTGTTCAGTTTGCTGTTGGATAGTGTTGCTGATCTACAGGAGAACACAGAGGAAGGCTGTCTCAATCTGACATAACAGACAAAGATCTTCCTGAAAATTAAAAATTTTCAAAATCTTAATATTTAAACATTAAGGAAATGTTTAAAAATAGCCATACTGCTATTTTTCATGCTGCCCTCTCAAATTTGAGTGAAACAGTCTCATAAACATTAATATGCTAATTCTCAGAGTGATACAGCTGGGAAGAGATGAGGAGGAGAGGAGTCCCATCCTTGCCCTCATAGAATTTAAAGACTTCTTCTTAGATAAAAATAGAAACAATTAGATAGTGTTTGGGAGTTTCTTTTTTCAGATTGGACTTGCATTGGAGTGTAAGAGAGTTAGGGAGCCACCTCTCACTGAAATTCAGTGTGAACTGACAACACCATTTTCTTAGCCTCCTCTGAAAAGCCTAGCTTTAAGTCTTCATTTTTTTTCCCCTTTCTTTTATTTTCATTGCTGGATTCAGAAAGCCCAAATAATTATTGTCTTCCTCCTCCTATACCCCTCCTAATTTTTTGAAGAGACTATGATTTGTACTGTCATGGAAGTGCTACATTTTTATGAGTTATGTTCTTTCTCCGTGTGTGTGTGGAAGGGAAGAAAGATCATCTGGGAGGGTGCATAACTTGTTTTCTCACAGTTGCTGCATTTTGCTTTCTTAAAACTGTTTGCTTGGGCTGCTCTTTCTTACTGTGTGTTTAGCATCCAAAGTAAATTTCATACCAATCATTATTGTCTAAAGTAAAGGTTCTGAAGAAATGTGCAGAAGTTTAACATAATTTCTGTTTTCTTGCAGCTTAGTTAACGCACCTGAGGAAACCAACCCTGGAAGCCTCTGTATTTGATTGAGAGGCTGGGTTCTTTTTTTCTGTTCCCTGGCTTTCATTTCAGACAGTAAAATTCTCCCTACAAGCAGACTACAAGAGCCAAAATTCCCTATAGCAGATACACACAACTTCATACATTTGGATAATTGAGGTTGCTTAGCTGACTGACTGTTATTTACCTCTTCCTCTAGTCAAAATAAAGAATGAAAAGATTTTCAAGATGAAATTCTGCCTTCATTTGAAGGCCGCTGTGAGGGTCCCATTGCCTTTGGCTGGGCTAAGATAGCTCTCTAAGCATTTTTAATCATTTATTCTCTTTCTGATGGTTTCAAGCAGGAGAACATCACAGTCAGTAAAAACGTTCCACAAGACTAGGAAATGGCCTGGGAGCAATTTGATCACAGAGAGGCACGTGTTGATGTTCCAGACCTACTACAGGCAGACTCTGAGAGGGCTTTTTAACCCACCTTTATACACATTTATACTCTTAAAAAATCTCAATTCTATTGAAATAATGATATGACTGCTAACGACATGCACAGAGATGTATGTGGTCCTCTGCTGTACTCCCCTACTCTTACCACTAGTCATTTATACCTGCCTTCCTCTGTCACAGGATGATGACATTAGGACCAGTCACATGATGTGACTTAAGGTTTGGAATAGTGGTCTCTTGTAAAAGGGCTACTGCCTTGTTGTTCCTTGCAGATCCTTTTGCTATAGAGCAGTGGGGACTTGAAGGGAAGGTCTGAATACTGCGTAGTCACAAGGGGATGTCCTGCAGCAAAGATTCTTGGCAAGTAAAGATAGCTGCTGTGGGTGACAGATCCTTGGGATCACGCTCTGAGAAAAAAGAAGTAATTGGCAGAAATTATCTTTGAAATAGGAATTTTGCTGTTCTCTAGCTTACTGTGAATCTTGTTATAGCCTAAAAAATTCAGCCAGTGCCTGTGGCTGTTATTTCCCAAGGGTCCTAGCAATTCTAGCCCTCTGTGAGCAGGATTCAAATTAAAAAAGAATAAACACAGGTTGTGAAAGAATTCTAGTGTGGGTGGAAACTATTGTTGTTTACCTTTTGGAGTCATATTGACATTTTTCCTTAATTAACAAAAGATTAATATGAGAAGTTTGTTGGTTTCAGAGACTACTAATAGAGAGATTTTCTGGAGAATAAAAGATGCTTTCTGCTTTAACCAATTGAAGCCTCAGTGCAGAGATAACAGGCTTGTCACAGAGAACTGGAATTACAGAGCATGCATGCTGCCATGCTCATGGTTGTGACCTGAACTCAAACCAGACAAAGGAGGCTGATTCTACTAATACAGGTTTTCTCATGAAATTTTATTGGACTGAAAGTCTGCGTGTGCTTCATGGCCAGAAGGAGGGTAATTGATGGAGGTCAGGGAGTTCAGTCAGTAATTCCTATGGGATAGTGCAGCTCATTAAGCTTAAAAAGAGTGGGGGAGTTCCAGGCATGACAGTTTCTGGCAGTCTCACTTGTGTTTGTCACTTGACGAGTGCTGGATGTGTTCGCAGTTGAACTTTCAGTAGTAGCTAATTCAGTGCTGAATCAATCACTAAAGCTTTCAGAGCAGTTGGGCTTTTGGAAAGGAGGAAACTGAGGAGGGAAGGACCCTGAAAAATAAAATAAAATAAAGGAGGAGGGAATTCTCAGAGTCTAGTCCCTGACAGAATTAAGATTACACTGTGTGTGTGGCAGTTTGAAACAAAGTGGACTAAACCAACTCCTTTTCTTGAAAGATCCTTAGAATGAATCCCAACCATGTGCTTAAGACTTTCTGTTCTCACTGCAAATGAAGCATCAGGGAAGGTCAAAAAATCTGCTTGCAGAGAAGTGTTCTAATTAGTCACTTTCTGCATCCCCACGGCACTACTTTTGCAATGACATTGAGGCAGGAGTCAGGTCTGTCCAGCAGCATCTCGAACCATCTGCTTTCGTATGGCTGGTTCTGCTTCATTTATTTTGACTCCTCTGCATTCCATCTGACTTCCAAATTTGTCTTTGGCTCTGGCTATCCAAGCGCATGTCTAGACATGTGAATGTGCTCTGGTAATGATGCATACCTTTCCTGGGTGATGATGTAATTTTTCCCATCAGTCCTAGTTTTGGTGTAGAATTTAGTACTACCGATCATTCAGACGAAGCATTGATAACATCTGCTCATCCTCTTTTTTCCTAGTCTTGTCTCTATTTCCAAGGACCATCTGTTCCAGAATACTTGCACTCCTCTGAAACGGCCCTTTTCCTTTTAATTTTTGTTTCAGAGTTTTATTCCCGTCTTTCCATCAAGCTCCGTAAAGCTATATGTTATTCTGGTTCTGATGACTGTCTACCAGATTTGGATATTTCTAAAATGTCACGTTCTTGTGATTCTGTTGTGCCTTAATTCTCTTTCAGTGCCTTGCATTTACTTAGCCTTTCGTAATCTCTGTGCTCCCAGAAACTCTATTCAACACTGTTCTTGAGACAACTGATAATAATGTTTGGGTCTAAAAGTGGCACTTGTAAAATCTGTATGCTGACAGATTTCCCCAGGGTAAAGTGTAAACTATATATGCAGTTATATTCAATGAACTACAGTGTTGGTTTGTTTCTTTTTTACAGCTCTCCTATCTTAAAATAAGTACATCTTTGTCTAATCACTACTAAAAGGATTAGTGCCATTCCACAGGATGCAGAGGCTTTTTGTAAAAAGAAAAAAAATTCAAAAAATTCAAAAAAATCTGTTCTTCAGAAATATTTTCAGAACTGGATGACTATTGAAATTTGGTAGACATGTTCTAATATAATCTTGATTAAGCCAAGATATGATGCTTAAAAATTTTAAATTTACCGGAAAGTTTTTTTCCTGCTAAAAGCTGTGTGTTAAAGGCTCTTAATTTACCCATGAATCTTTTGATAGAGAGAAAAGCATATGTTATCTCTTTCACATTTCACATTGGTTTTGCTTATCAGAGAGAAACTAGGCTTCGTACCCGAATAGCATGTTTGGAATTCAGGAGAATTGGGGCTCATTCTCAGGGTAGCCTGAAATGTGCTTTGTGATCTTTGGCTTGCCATGCACTACGTCAACAATAGTACTATCTTCAACCATCAAATGTTCAAAGGTTTGTTTCCTTAACACTTGGAAGATTCTGCAATGGAATGTCCTGCATGAGGCTCATGGTTAATGATGTCCAGGACAAAGAAAAGATACTGTAATTCTACATCATGTTTTTTTCACCTGTTCTTGCAGGTAGTGTCCTCGTTGCATCCCAGTTCAAAATCCTGTCTGGATTTCTCATGTTCATTTCAACTGGAATAAATGCCGTGAGTTTAGTCACAGAGAGGAAGTACTCAGAGTGTTCTTCTTCAGGCAATTCATTCAGATGATTAAGTTAGGAGACTGGTCTCCTTAAACTCCCTCTGTAATCAATCAGTGGAGTGGGAGGCTCCTCCAGATGACAGCTGATAGCAGGAGCTTAACTAATGTGTCTGTAGCTATAACTGTACTGCTAAAAACAGGGAGGTAGAATAGATTGCATCCACATTGCTTGTGGCAGATTTTTTCTAGCACCAACTAGGCCCCTTCTGATAGCATGGAACATGGCTGGATTGTCTTCTGGCCAGCAAATAAGAGCTAGATGGTCTTAAGGCATAAGAATTTTTACCCCCGGTTCAAATTGTTTCCGATTGGCTGTGACTGACTCCCATACTGGTACTTTCATGGGCATGTAGCGTTTGATGAATGTTTGTTGGTGAACCAAAGTGGTACAAAATATGACCACCCACCTGACCAGCAGAGCCAAGC
>VYZM01023087.1:0-112307 GCA_013398915.1 Dromas ardeola
GCACGCCAGGATCTCCCTTTGGGCAGGGACGCCTCTCAAGGGTACTCCTCGAGATTAAGAGATTTCTTGCCACAGCAGATCCTTGGTAAGTGACTAATAGCATGCTAAACTCTGAAATCTTAGCTAAGTGGTATGAAATGATTGATTGCGCATATGTAATCCTTTAGACATAAACCATTGACCAAGTCTGGCGCTAGGTTTGGATCCAGCTGCACCTAGACTCCTCTCTGAGAAGGAGTTTAGAAAGCAAGGGGGTCCTTTCTGAACCTTGACTCAATGGGAGGGTCTCCTTAACAGTTCTGCCGGACCCTGTCCTCTGCGCAGTAAATAACCAGGTGTACCTTGCCATTGAATTTTGTTAAAACAGTCACATTTACTATCAAATTTTGTTAAATCCCTGTTTTATATCAATAAATATTTGGCTGCTTCTCTCTCACGAGTGAAGTGCATCACTCCATCTGCAACACACGTTAGCCCAACTTTCAGATACCAATAACTCTTTAGGATTTAATCTCAAAGAAAAACATGGTTTATATTAAGTTCTATTATATTAATAATACTCTTTAATGTAATGTCAAAACTATTAAAAATATACTTGATTGAAAATTCAGACATTTTTCATTTATACACACTCATTGCGTGACCTCAGTTTGTTCTGGTCTTGTGTCTCCAAAGAATAAACACGTATCTAGAACTCAACATACTAAGCAGAGTTCAATAATCCACCCTCATGATGCTAGTGAAGAGTTGCCTGAAATAAAGAGAAATGCATCATTTGTAGTGTATCTGATGGTAACACTGCCAGCTACCAAAATACAACTTTTTGTGTGATGCACGACAGGGAAGTAAATATTTCAGAACACTTAAATAACACACTTTCTACGTAGTATTTGATTAACAACAGACCTGGCCAACAACAGAAATAACTTGAGTATCACTTGAATATTTGATACATTTTGAAAGAACATATCCATTAAAACCTGGTTAACTTAGGAAATTTAATCAAGTATCTTCTATTTCATTACATTCTCCTTTCCACAATCACTCGTCCATTCCTGTCCCCAAAACTTGACCCACAAAAATGTGTTTTGGAATTGCATTGGAATCTGGTCAGGAATCTCACTGTCAAGGGACAAAGCTCTGAACAAAAGACATGAAACTGTCAGGTGAATAGTTAACTCCTTTCAAATTACTGAGGTTTCTAGGTGCATTTCTCTCCAGTCCCCCTGTGCAGTTCTGTCTTTTGTACTAGTCTCATGCCAATGTCCAGCCAGTTCTCTCCTGAGTCCACTAACTGTTCTATCTGCTCCAGGCTCTGGCATCTCTTTTGGTTTACACTTTCCCAGCCCGTCGGTGGCTCTCAGTTTTCCCCTAGATGTGAAACTGTTCAGGGCGTCTCTAATCAGTCGAGAAAAGAGCAGATTTGCTCACATGGTCACCCAACAGCAAAACCAGTGAGGAACTACACAGCTACCAATTGGCAAACCTGTAAGTTACAGCACTGGAGCAACAACAGAAAACTAAAATTGTTTTGGATATATCCATCATAACTGTAAGGACTGGAATTATACAATACTCCTCAAAAGGAGTCGATGCTCTTTATGCAGGAAACCAACTACCTGCTACATAGGGATAAAAGGTTTGCCTGGTTTCAAGTTTTGCTTGGACGATTAATTTTCTTCTGCGTTGCATTTTTTTCTCTATTTAGTAGCCTTGTTCCCGTGAATTGAGGATTACCACCATCCTTGTACTTACTAGTCACTTGCTGGTTCACCAGTAGAGTGGTAAGCGTGGCTCCCTAGAATAGGAAACGGAATGTTTGTAGGGTTTTATTTTGCACTCAAGATGATCCCTTCATGATGGGGTTGTACATGCGTCTCTGGCCAGGGCAGCCACGCTCCTCAACTCCCTCAGGCACCTTCCGGGAAACCTCCTGCCACCAACATATGGCATGTATGGAAGTAAAACAAAATATGTCTGCCCGCCGGCCTAACCGTGACTGTGGTGAAGCTTGTGAAGGGTTGCTGCTCAGCCTCCCTGAATTCCCGGTCGCCGCTTTTAGCGCACAACATTCTTGCGTATGTTTTTTGCAGAGATGCGGAGCAGCCAGTGGTCCTGCAACTGCGCACGGCGGAGCTGGGAGTGCCGCCTGGCCTTGGCGCCTCCGGTCAGAAGGCCGAGGGGAGGGCGGCCGGGGCTCCCCCGCGGCCGGGCCGGGAGGTGCGGGGCGTCCCACCTACCCTCCCGGGGCCTGCGGGAGAGGGGCCGCCATGGCGGCCGGCCGACCAGGGACGGGGCGCGGGCGGCCGTCACTGTGGCAACGCGCGTGAGGTAGGCGGTGTTGCCTAGCAACCGGGGCCCGGNTGGGGGAGGGGACGAAGCGGGAACCTGCCGTGAAAGCGGGCCTGAAACCGGCCAAATGGAGGGTCGAAGGGCGGGCTGAGGCGGGAGCGGTGCAGGAAGGTGCTGGGATGGCGCTGGCCTGGCGCCGCGGGGCCTGGCGGCGGCCGTCCCTGGGGACGTATCCCCCCAGGAGCCGCTCGTCCTGCCAGTCTGTGGTGTGGTGCCCTCGTCCTTCCGACCGGGCAGCACTGCCGGGGGCAAGCCGAGGACCACGTGGTGATGTGAAAGGGCAGTACGGAACAGCCCTGACCCAGTTGTGGTTTTCTGTGGTTTTTGTGAAGATGATCCGAGGGCTGGAGCACCTCTCCTATGAGGACAGGCTGAGAGAGTTGGGGTTGTTCAGCCTGGAGAAGGGAAGGCTCCGGAGAGACCTTAGAGCGGCCTTCCCGTACCTGAAGGGGGCCTATAAGAAAGCTGTTTGCAAGGGCATGTTGCAATAGGACGAGGGGCAATGGTTTTAAACTAGAGCAGGGTAGGTTTAGATTGGACATTAGGAAGAAGTTCTTTACCATGAGGGTGGTGGGGCACCCAGAGAGGTGGTGGAGACCCCATCCCTGGAGACATTCAAGGCCAGGCTTGATGAGGCTCTAAGCAACCTGATCTAGTTGAAGATGTCCCTGCTTACTGCAGGGGGTTGGACTAGATGACCTTTAAAGGTCCCTTCCAAACCAACACATTCTATGATCCTATGGTTCTATGATGATTCTTGGTGTTGGCTGAGATCAGAAAGAGCTCACTGAGCCTATCATGCAGCCGAGTTGCCTTCCAAAATCATGTCACTGGGTCAGTACTTTTCTTTTTTTCAGTAGCATTAGTCATGCCGATAGGTAAAAACACAGTTCCTTAAAACAATGTGTTTACAAAGACTTGCTGAGATCCAGACTTTGCATCCCAACAAAAGAGGCCGCAAGTGAGAGAGGTCCAGAGGAAGCTGATGGAGACAACCAGATGTCTATATAATGACAGTTTATTTTCTTTGTTTTTCTGTGCTAGATGTTCTGAAAATTTGCAACTGGCTCGTGCAGAATGAGCAGAGAGGCAGGACACAAAGTGTGGACTACAATGGTAAATAATTATTCATGCATATGAGGTGTCCCAACCAAACTAAGGCACCCCAAACGTGGGTTTTACACAAAGTTCTTGTACCTTTGAAGTGTTCAGCTACAACACAATTTGAGTACTCATTAACACAACACTACTGATTACTAATCATAGTAAAACTTTGCAAAGCAATGATAGTTCTGCAGCCTTCTGGCTGCTTGTCTATTGATCCCGACGTCAGTCTTGCGCTAGTTACTTATCTATGATGCCAGACGACGCTGTGAGGGTTTCAAAGATGCATTAGAGGGGCTAGGATGCTGGCGTTATCTTGGCTGTCCAGGGGTATCTTTATTCTTCATGGACAGCTCTAAGCTTCCAAGAAGCAAATTTCTTATTTCCAGGGCTGGGTTGTCCTCCTGGTCCTTGCAATGAGATGATGTCCATTAGTTTGTTTTTCTTAAGCGTGCACAATCACAAAGTCTCTGGTAAAATGCCACTTCCTTATTACATTGCAATGTATAATAGAATCATAGAATCAAAGAATGGTTCAGGTTGGAAGGGACCTTAAAGATCATTTAGTTCCAAGCCCCCTGCCATGGGCACGGACACCTCCCACTAGACCAGGCTGCTCAAAGCCCCATCCAACCTGGCCTTGAACACTTCCAGGGATGGGGCATCCACAACTTCTTTGGCCAAACTGTTCCAGTGTCCCACCACCCTCAGAGTGAAGTAATGTGAACTAATGGGAACTAACGTGACTAATACATACTAACAAAGTTAATATAGTTTCATCCTATAAAGACTGCTTGATATTATAGTTAGGGAAGGGAATTTCTATAACATAGACAATGGGTCAGAATGAGAAGGTGTAATACAGAGTTCTAGTGATGGCTTCTACATTGATTCCTCAGCAAAGACATTTGGTCGTTATGATAGACACATAAATCTTCACTGAATATGAATGAACAGTTAAAAAGTAAGATGGAAAAATACAAGAAGATGCACAAAATTGGAAGAAAAATTACACTAACAGTAGTAGAATATTAGCCTATATGTATCTCTGTATTATATTCTGTCATATGAAATAGTTTCCAGGTGTGATACTTCGATCTCAAACAGGTACACCATTACAGAAATTTGAGTTCAGAGATGTCTGAAAACATTGATTAGAACAAAAACGAAAAGTTAAGAATCTTTTGTTTATAAAGTAAGTGATAACAGCTATGAAAAACACGGAGTGGCACAGAGATTTTGCGCTGACTTTCCATCTGTCCTTTCAAAAAACATGTCAAGGGCATGTTGTGAAAACTGAATGACATGCACTGTGGATGTACTAAATTACAGCAGTCAGGAAGCCTAACGGGGTTGTAGTCTCCGTATTAGAACTGCCTGGTGCAGCCCATGCTCCATCTGATGTGAAAGAAATTGTTCCATTATCACGTGTTGCTATCATCACTGCAGCTTTGCTCAGACCTGAATTATTAAACATATGCAATTTGTATATTACATAATAGAAACCAGATCTACAAGTTCGTAAGATATATCAATTAAAAATGTATCCACTTTCAATCTTCTTGAGTTCAGTTCTACTCTAGGCATTAAAATTGCCTCTCTGTTGCATCCACAAGAGAAGCCAATTTGGAGCTTTTTCAATTACTATCAAACTGCGCAATGGGAAAGAATTTTCTAATTGCTTTGTTAAAATCCCTTCATGGCAATCTGAATTCCTGGCACTAGATCTCCTCTACAGGTCTTCTGTTTAGCATTTTAGAATTGTCATCTTAGTATAAACTGTCCTACTAATTGCGAAGTGAGTATGTTAAGGAGCAGCTGATGAGGAGCCATGTTAGAAGCAAGTATCTAGGCAGACTCACTGCCATGGTGCCCCTTCATTGCCCAATACCTTTTCTGCAAAAAAGCAGAAACTATCCCAAATTCTTCAGACACTAGAATTTTACAGTTAAGTACAAATCGCTGTGGTTTTAAGTTCTTTTTATGATTCATAAGCACACTTTATAGCATTTCGAAGGTGTAGAATTTTATTCCTAGTTTCTAGTTGATGTGGTAAGTTCTGGGCTCCCCCGTTCAAGAAGGACAGGGAACTGCTGGAGAGGGTACAGCAAAGGGCTACGAAGATGATTAGGGGACTGGAACACCTCTCTTATGAAGAAAGGCTGAGGGAATTGGGTCTCTTCAGTCTGGAAAAAAGACGACTGAGGGGGGATCTTATCAACATTTATAAATACTTAAAGGGTGGGTGCCAGGAGGATGGGGCCAGGCTCTTTTCAGTGGTGCCCGGCAACAGGACAAGAGGTAATGGGCACAAACTTGAGCATAAAAAGTTCCACCTAAACATGAAGGGGAACTTCTTTACTTTGAGGGTGGCAGAGCACTGGAACAGGCTGCCCAGAGAGGGGGTGGAGTCTCCATCTCTGGAGACATTCAAAACCCGCCTGGATGCATTCCTGTACAACCTGCTCTAGGTGACCCTGCTCTAGCAGGGTGGGTTGGACTAGATGATCTCCAGAGGTCCCTTCCAACCCTACGATTCTATGATTCTGTGATAAACTTCCCCGGCTTTCTGTCTCCTTGTTTATCACTACCACCAGAACCAGTTGGTCAAATTATGGTCTGCTGCATTAAAAAAGAGTGTATGCTATTTTTTTATAAGATATATGGAAGAGAATAAATCCGTCTGTAAAGAGACCATGTTTTACACTCACCTTGAGTTTAAACTGAAAACATGTCTAATATCAAGCACAGAACAGCAGCATTTTTATAGTCAACTGTGCGACTGAAAGCACCACATTGTATTTCATATATCCAACATGTGGCATGCATGTGCCCTCTTTTACTATTTAACAGTGCTAAACAGTTGAATGAAGGTGCGGGTTTCCCCTGCCCCACACTTTACCATGTGTACTGATACGCTGATTTGTTAATATATAATTCTGATTTTGTAAATGATGTCTGTTAAACGAGAAGCTGCTGCCCGAGCATTCACACACCATTCAAGGAGTTGCACACAGACCATCCGAGTCTTGTAACTGCTCAGACCAGGGTGCCTACCCAGCGGGTGAACCCAGAGAGCCAATGCGTGCCCCTTTCGACTCCTCACACACACACACTTACTCTTGGGTGCTCTCCCTCCTCCTTCAGGCTCGACCCTAGGTTTTCCACAGCAGTTTCAGGTGTCAGATTTTATAAAAGGAAATGATTTAACTGAAAGGTACAGCAGCACGGTCAGCCCGGGCTGGGTGCCTCCAGAAAGGGTCGTTGAACAAAGCAATCCCTGGGAAATTATAACTTTGTGATCTATACACCTGCCCCTCACGCACTGTTCACATGCTATTCATGCGTCTTTTAGTTCAACGGTGATTTTCGGTCTGCGGTCTTCTAACACCTTAATGGATTCTTTCTCTGTGTCCAGGCAGGCAGGCCGTTGACTGCTGTTATCTTGTTGACATGCAGTCTCTGCTGGTGGTTGTAGCCTCCTTATCTTCTGGTTTATGCTTCTTGCGCACCTCCGCTCACTGGCAGAACATGGGGAACTGAAAAGTCCCAGATTTAGGGAAAACACTACCAAAACATCAACATTTTTCTTATACCGGAAGACTAAACACAGCACTGTACCAGCTGCTAGGAAAATTACTACGAAAATTAACTCTCTTGCAGACTAAAGTCTGCAGCAAATGTAGCTACTCATGCTAAGTGAAACTAAACAAACAGCATAAATCACACCATATTAAACCCCTAAGTAATTTACTCTAATTAAAACTTACTTCTTTAAGCTAAACAGCTAATATCTTTTAACAATGTCATAAGCTTCAGGGTAGTGAGAAAGCAGGCCTGTAGATCTTGACACCATCATCATTTGCACTAACAATAAAACATATTAGGAATAAACAGGCTATGGATCCCTGATTCAGCACACTTCTGGCTTAGCGAACTGCTTCTTGTCTCATTTTATAGCACCCATATCCATATCTCATGCACTGGTGGTGCAGTGCTGTTGCCTCCCCTCACTCTGGCACCCGAGATCTTGCTTATCAGCTGTGCATGGTGTGTGGTGAATAAGGAGTGGGAAAGAGCCTGGCACGACAGGCTGTGTCCATGGCACATGTCTCCCAGTGCGCTCTTCTTCCCAAAAGCCCATTTCCCGGCTGCAGCCTGTGATGTGACTATCATGGGGAACTTGGCATGGGACAAAAAGTGTCACGATCTTCTCCTTTGATCCACAGGGTTTATCGCAGATCGTCTTTGCAAGCTGCGGAGCCTGTGCTTGAGGAAAACAGTTACCTACTGGGGGGTTTCAACTCTAGCTGCCATGCTGTGCACTAGGACAATTACCAATGATGCTATAGTCCTGAGCATCCTAGGCTGGGTTGCTATACTTTAGGAATTAAAAGCTGTTTTTGCTATTTGGCTGCAAAAGTAATGTGTCATTTCTCAGGGACGCATAACTAAAGTAGCCACCTTCTTTTATGTGAAAAGCAACACTCCTCCCTGTTTATACTAATCAATGATTTAATTGTATTTTTAGGAAGCACAAATATGTGGGGCCCGGTTTTGTGGTTAAAAACCAGTATAGAGATCTTCCTTATTTTATCTTTCAGTTTTAATTTCAAGATGGAATGTGACTTGAATGCATCTTCGGTAAAGTGAAAGATTAAAATAATAAATAGTAGAATTATACTGATTAAAAGTAAGATCCAAAGGGAAAAACATCCTATTACAGTATCTTATAAAGATGTGTTACAACAAGTGTTGGATTTACTGTAAATCTCTTCAGAAAAAAACAGAGTTAGTATTTAATAATTCTCAACTTTGCAATTGAAGGAAAAGGCTAATTTTCCATAATTTTTGTTCTGCCGAGCATATTTCGTATATATGGGTTTTTCAGTTGCCCACAGATTCTTCTTCTTAATTATTAAAAAAACAAGAATGGCACTAGTGTGGGAGAGAAAGAGGAAACTTTCAGAAAGTGAAGAAAGTTTCAAGCTTTTTTATGCAACGGTTGCACTTAAATGTTCTGTTTTGAAAGAGTACAGGCTTGATATTTGGTTAAAATTCATAATACAATGACTGTAATTACACTGAAATTATAGCATAGTTACACCAGTAATTTTTTATCCTACAATTACCACAAATCCGTGTAACCACAAAGAGCATGGCTGGGAATAATTATAGTGGGAACACAATGGTTCATGTGAACACAATGTACATCTGAGCTGCATATACATATATACATACATGTGTAGAGATGTGATTGTCTGTCTGTCTATACACGTATGTAGAATTCAGATGTAGAATAGACACACACGTGTTGCGTAGAATTTGAGTAACTGGAATACCTGTATAGTTAGTTCATATTTGTATTGGCATAATTAAATCATTAAAAAGCATGACCTTACTGTAACTGTGTGTCAACTGGACTGAAACTGCACTGTAATTAATTGCTGCGTGATTATATTGATATCCCATACGCTTGAAACACAAAACATTTTAACTCTCTATTGCAAATCATTTTAAAAGTTGACACAGCGACTTTATTCTAAACTCAGTTTTGCAATTGTTTATAAATGGTCATGTGTTGAAATGCCACATTTTTTTTTAAAAATTAATCATTGAATTATTCGAGTGTGATGAAATGATTCCAAACTTGGTTTTGATGCTTTTGCAATTCAAAAATAGGTAAGATGTAGAATTTTAGGTTTGTAATACTAGTTTTCTATAAGAAATACTGAGAAACCACTACAGTTTGAAGCTATTAGAAAGACTAAGAAATTAAATAGTCCACATTATTACTGGCACGTTTCATATTAGCTTTCACAAGAAACTGTTGAAAATATTTAAGTTTTTACAGTGCATTAATGCTTTCACTATAAAGTGTAAGGAATGCTTATAATCTAAAGAACGAGAAAGATGTGAAGGAGAAAAAAGACAAAAGGTAGAGAAAAATAGTAGCGGTGATTTTTTTGGTTTCATGATTTCTGTCTCGGTTTTTCAGTTTTGGGGTGTGGCTTTGTCTCTGTGCTTTACATGGCAGAAAAACAGAAGGGGCTGGTTGGAGGAAACACAAGGAGGACAGGAGGCTGTGAAGGACCATTGGAGGCAGGAAGTGCAACACTGATGAAAGAGGGAATTGAGAGCAATACGGGAAGCAGTCCATCAGGCAGGGTCAGGAGAGTTTAGAACAGAGTGTACTGTGCAATGACATCATCAGTGAGCCCGCTGAAATGACTTCTGTGACTATGTCTGACAACACCAAACTCTGGTGGAGTCCTTAGAGGAAAATGTTTATCCTTCCCCTTAGATCATATAAACACTGAGTGATGGTGGGGAGGAAGATGACTGCATGGAAACTGTGTCACTGAATGATGAGGTGTGAAACGATGATTTATTTTTTTTTTCCTACAGCAAGGCTAAACTACAGCTGAAAATAGAATGCAGTGAAAAGGACTTGTTTGCCAATGCCCCTGCAATTCTGCTTCTGTATATTTGGTAATTAAAGTAGAAATGTGTGGCTAAGTAAGTCAAGATATGCATTTACCGTTCAGGATGCCTTTGCAACATCATCTCTGTTGTGAAATCCCACTGGTCATGATAGTTCAGTTTTAACAGCATGTTTGTCTAACTTCTCTCTTCAGCGGCAAGAAAGCTAATGCAACTTTGCACTCTACATACTCTCCTGCATTATATTATTGCATCTGTAAGTGGAGAGTTATATATTCAAATCCCTTCCACAGCTGCATGCCTGCACAGCAGTATGGCAAGGTAGTATTAAATACTTGGAATGAGACTCTCATTAGTGACTTTTCAAGAAGACTCCCTTTGTAAGCTACCAAGCTTAGTCAGTCAATTAACTTCTACGCCTACATTCTATTGTGCTCACCTTAACCTGCATGTAATAAAGTCAGGTTAATATACCTATGAAAACATGTATCTTTGAAGTACCTGAACCAAGTAAGGCTTAGCAAAATTTATGACCATTATACCACTATATATGTATTCATCCATTAACAGACTTGTATGTTCCTAAGTGAACCTTCAGTAAGTGTCTTGCATTCATGTGGTAATAATTATTGTATGGGTGGGTCTGTTTTATGATGGCATAAATATGTAATGCGATTGGTATGAACAGTGTAGACAACTGAGCAGTGTTACAACAAATGTGTAACCCATTTCCTCCACAGACCAATGATTACAGTGCATAACTTCTAATGCAGGAAAACTGTCATTCTGAAATGGAACCGTGTCTGAGGTGGAATGGTGCAGGGCAATCACATGATCGCTCCCTCTTTTAAAGTACTTCAAGGTTCTTTTGTTATCAAATTTATTAAAATGAAAAGCACAGGAAAAAAGATCTAGTCTTTTTGCTGAAGCAAATGGGTTTTCCTTGGCAGTCTCCTGCATAGGCATGCTAGTTGGTGAGAACTGGTTAACGTGAAACCCAACATAAGATCCTTAAATATGAACAGCTCACTTTCATAAATATCCAACAGCAAGAGGCAGAGAAGAGGGGAAATGGAATGCAAAGACAGACTGCACTGTGCTGATTACTGGATTTAACATTTGCCTTCTGATCTTAAGATGACAAGATGTTTTTAGTTTTGAGACTGCCATACTATAGACAACAAAAAGTCTAAGTGCTTAGGAGGTGAGATCTGTTTAAGAACCTAGAAATACAGTGACACTATCTGTATGTGTACCTGAATCCATGTCACTTTTTCTAGAAATATTGTTTGGGGGCAAGGCAGCAGCTTCATCTTGATACTACAAATGTAATTTGTCTATCTCCTTCCAAAGAAGTGCTTTGCAAGAATTGATTTTTTTCCCATGAAAAAAAAAACAGAAGATACATTGAAATCATTGAATGTACATGACAGAAAAAAAAACCCCAAACGAAAACAAACCAAAAACCAAACCCAATTCTGGAAGGCAGTGGTAGTAACGCTGCTCAGGTTCTAACATCAATGGACTCCTCATAAATTAACATGGCTAACAAAGAAAAGACTTGGAAGACATTTAAAAACAGACCAGTGAGCCAAAATGAAAGTACAGTAATTCACATTAGATCCCACTTATTCTTTATAAAGAAAACCAAAGGAAAACTGATGACTCACAGTTTCAGGAAATGGCTGTATAGCCATTACCAGATTGTATCAAGAGGAGGAGGAATGACCTCATTACATCTGAAGACCAACACAGAAAAGACCTGTGTAACCTTCCTGCTGGTTTCTTGTTTCCCACAGCAGCACTGACAAATATATCCAAGAAGCTGGCACTGAATCATCTCACCTGTTTCAGTGCTGCACATATGAGAGCCCCACAGGAAACAGGGTCACATTGAATCCATATATGTTTCAGATAAGCTTCTGCTGGATATTGCTTTCATCTGGCATTCCTCCGCACCTGCATCAGTTTCTCTGTTTACTTGTGTACAGCTTTCTTCTGTCCTCAAATCATCTTCACCTGATGTCACCTTCCTGTTCTAAATGCAAGTGCACCATGCAGTGTAAGTGTCTGCAGTTACAACTTGTTTACAAGTATTTGCAGAAAAGGGTACAGACCTCCTTAGAGTGGCCACAGTTTTCTCTCCTTCTGTGCTTCAGTATAGCCCTGTCAGGATGCCCTGGACACATCCCTGTTCTCTTGAGAAAGGATCACATCCAATCCTAGCTGAGTAGCTTCTGAAATACTGAGACCTGCAAAGCAATTGGCAGCGCCAACACTGGAGGAAGGGTATTTATGGGACATGGACAGGGGCCACTACAAAGCAAAGGGTCACTGGCAGGACTGCAATAGGGGAAAGTGCAACACCAGCACTTCTGTTAATGCTGTTGACATGATCACTCATATTACGTGGAACAAATTCGATGTTAACCGCAAAAGCCATCAGCAAACTACAGCAGAGGTTCTATAAAGTTTGAAGTTGGCATCACAAAGTATCCAAACAAACTCAGCCCCTAATGAGTGGTTCCTGTCAATGTGTGGCCCAGAAGTTGAGATCCAGATGCTACAGATACTCCTGCAAACCCGATGAAGAGCCAGCCTGGTATTGGTACACAGAGCTCATCTAGCACCACTTGCTGTGTTGACTTTACAGAGAGTGCTAAGCTGCCTCATTCCTCGTAGTTTTTGAGTGCTGTCACACTTGTAAGAAACATTTAAGTACTGTTTTTGCAGAGGAATAACTAGCCAGTCTGCAATGAAGTGGCCAGGGAATGATTAACAATGCAAAGGCTTATCGGGAGACATACAAGAATGCTCATCCCTTAGACAGAGGAGAAACACCCCCTTCCCCCATCCCTGGAGACATTCAAGGCCAGGCTTGATGAGGCTCTGAGCAACCTGATCTAGTTAAAGATGTCCCTGCTTACTGCAGGGGGGTTGGACTGGATGACCTTTAAAGGTCCCTTCCAACCCAACACATTCTATGGTTCTATGATTCTATACCAGATCGGTGGTTCAATGGGAGGATCAACGTTTAACTAAGACTGGCAACCTTGTGTAGTATTACCAAAAAAGGGAAGAAATAAACAGGTGAAGTAAGAGGTGTAGGTGGGGAGATGGGGAGAAGTAAACAGAGGCGGAGCAAACGGAAGTAGTTTTAGGCAAATTGGATAGGCTGTAAACCCTGAAGTACCTCGCCAATGGGGAAACAGGGAAGGGAAACTTTGGCCAGGAACAGGAAATAAAAAGAAGCTATTTCAGGAACTCAGATGCGCCTTCTTGCTGGGTTACCCGTTCTTGCAAGAATGTTTAAATAAAATGTGCTTTGTATCGATCACTGCCTGGGCCGTTGTTATTGGTTAAGAAGGAACGTTTCTCACAGACTGAGAACAGTTAGCCTCTCTCTGCATGCTCAGGTTGTCTGCACATATTAGTGCATGAAAAGCTGTGTGCACCAAAGAATCACTTTTTCAACATGCTCATTTCCCAGAGATATATCTTGCAGCCTTTGACTTTGCGGAAACAAGAAAAATACATGAAAAGAAGAAAAAAAAAGGAAAAATAAATGTGCTTACAGTCCTTTTATTTACCTTTCACATTTTAGTATGCAAACTGACAAAAGTAGGTCTCCTCAAATGCATTATAAGGCACTCACTGCAATTATTTATATTTTACTTCTGTGTATATCTTTCGTGTGTGTGTGTGCCCGTTAAACTTTAGCAAATGCTTCACAAGACAAATGTTACCTTTTCTAGGTTGCCCACAGTGTGTTCTTGCTAATTCAGCCTAGAGACTTACACCTTGCAAACAGCATCATGCATATTTCCAAAAAGACCAGGGACTTCTAAATGAAGCCATTCTGCCATCTGAAACGCATCTCAAATTATACCTTCCACCCAGACAGCCTGCAGGTCTGAGCACGCAATTACAATCATGGCTGCAGATTCCTCAGATGCTCTCCAAGCGAACACCGACTCTGTATCGGCTTGAAGGTTTCACAGAAATGAGCTGCAAGTCAAAAAAAAAATGTCCTTTTCAAGCACACTTCAAACTGGGAATAGGAATCATCAGAAAGTGATAAAGAAAAGCAAATTTCATCCTTGCAGGTGATCGGCCTAGTATTTGGACAATAAGGATTTGTGGGTTTTTTTCTTCCTTATTTCCACCTGCATATGCCACTCCTGATAGAGGCTGTCATCTGCTGAGTACCTGATAAAGCTCCAAGGAAGAGAGAGGGATGAAGGACAAACTTGCTGAACTCATATCTGCATCTCAACAAAATGGCCAGAAAGCTGACAAGTGAAGATGACAGGTATTTCACAGCCTTCCAATTGCAATTCATTCAGTATATATCTATCCTGACATTTAGAAAAGTTTTTCTAAAATGGTTAAACATTCTTAATATGAAACTACCTCCTTCTCTTTCCACTTTGTTACTTCTTGTCCTATTCTAGTGGACATGAAATAAAATAATTCTTCTGCCCCTTTTTGCAGCAACTTTTTCAATATTTGAATTGTAACCACATTTCCCCTCATTATTCACTAGACTGAACATGTCCAGTTATTCCAAACCTGGGTTAAGTTTTCTAGATTTCTTACCATTTTTGTTACTCATCTTTTGGATTTTCTCCAACTGACATGTATGGTGCCCATATCTGGACATATTATTTTATAGCAAAGATTTTAGCAAGCTTTTCACTTGTTGTAAAGTGAAAGGAAGTTCTGTCATTGTTCCCTATTCACTTTAAATGATTATTATTATGTTGAATATAATATTTTTATTATGTAAAATTCTTCTTAGGAATTTTATTGGGAGTTCACTGATGTACAGTTTCCCCCGATTGCATCCATTTCTATTTTAAAATTGTTTCTTTGGTTTCCTTGGTATAAGTACATTGTTTTCCTATTGCTGAAACTTCATCTCTTATCGAGAAGAGTAACCATGTAGCTGAACAGGCAGAAATTGTGCGTATCCATTCTCAGTGGTGGATTAACCTTGGCTGAACGCCAGATGCCCACCAAAGCCACTCTATCACTCCCCCCTCCTCAACTGGACAGCAGGGAGAAAATATGACCAAAGGCTCATGGGTTGAGATAAGGACAGGGAGATCACTCATCAGTTACCATCACAGGCAAAACAGACTTGAGTTGGGGAAATGAATTAATTTCTCGCCAATCAAAAGTCAGAGTAGGATAATGAGACATAAAAACAAATCTTAAAACACCTTCCCCCCACCCCTCCCTTCTTCCTGTGCCCAACTTCACTCCTGGCTTCTCTACCCCCTGCCCCTGAGCGGCACAGGGGGACAGGGAATGGGAGTTGTGGTCAGTTCATCACACATCTTTGCCACTCCTTCCTCCTCCCACTCTTCCCCTGGTCCAGTGTGGGGTCCCTCCCATGGGAGACAGTCCTCCACAAACTTCTCTAATGTGGGTCTTTCCCATGGGCTGCAGTTCTCCACGAACTGCTCCAGCATTGGTCCCTTCCGCAGGATGCAGTCCTTCAGGAACAGGCTGCTCCAGCGTGGGTCCCCTATGGGGTCACAAGTCCTGCCAGAAGACCTGCTCCAGTGTGTCCTCCTCTCCACGGGGTCACAGGTCCTGCCAGGAGCCAGCTCCAGTGAGGGCTCTCCATGGGGTCACAGCCTCTTTTGGGGACATCCACCTGTTCTGGCATGGGGTCCTCCACAGGCTGCAAGTGGATATCTGCTCCACCGTTAATCTTTATGGGCTGCAGGGGGACAGCCTGCCTCACCATGGTCTTCACCACGGGCTACAGAGGAATCTTTGCTCTGGCGCCTGGAGCACCTCTTCCCCCTCCTTCTTCACTGACCTTGGTGTCTGCAGAGTTGTTGCTCTCACATATTCTCACTCCTCCCTCTGGCAGCAGTTTTTTTCCCCTTCCTGAATATGTTTTCAGGGGCACTACCACTGTCACCGATTGACTTGGCCTTGGCCAGCAGCAGACCTGTCTTGCAGCTGGCTGGCATTGGCTCTATCAGACATGGGGGAAGCTTCTGGCATCTTCTCACAGAAGCCACCCCTGCAGCCCCCCCCAGTACCAAAACCTCGCCAAGCAAACCCAATACAACAGGCTGTTCAATAGATCCAGAAAGTCTCTCCACCTTTATCTTCTAGTCACAGGCTGGTCTCTCTGCCACAGTTACTGAGCAAAACACAGTAACAATCTGTCACCTAAAGCATAGAATCATAGAATCACTCAGGTTGGAAAAGACCCTTGGGATCATCAAGTCCAACCATCAACCCCACTCTACAAAGTTCTCCCCTACACCATATCCCCCAACACCACATCTAAACAACTCTTAAACACGTTCAGGGATGGTGACTCCACCACCTCCCTGGGCAGCCTATTCCAGTGTCTGACCACTCGTCCTGTGAAGAATTTTTTCGTAATGTCCTAATGTCCTACCCTGTTGCAGCTTGAAGCCATTCCCTCTTGTTCTATCTCTAATTACCTGTGAGAAGAGACCAGCACCAACCTCTCTACAGTGTCCTTTCAAGTAGTTGTAGAGAGTGATGAGGTCTCCCCTCAGCCTCCTCTTCCTCAAACTAAACAGTCTCAGCTCCCTCAATCGCTCTTCATAAGATTTATTCTCCAGGCCCTTCACCAGCTTCGTTGCCCTCCTCTGCACTCGCTCCAGCACCTCGATATCTCTCTTGTATTGGGGTGCCCAAAACTGGACACAATACTCAAGGTGTGGCCTCACCAGTGCTGAGTACAGGGGGACAATCACCTCCCTACTTCTGCTGGTCACACTATGTCTAATACAAGCCAGGATGCCACTGGCTTTCTTGGCCACCTGGGCACACTGCTGGCTCATGTTCAGCTGCTTGTCAATTAGAACCCCCAGGTCCTTTTCTGCCAGGCAGCTTTCCAGCCACACTTCCCCAAGCCTGTAGCGATGCATGGGGTTGCTGTGGCCCAAGTGCAGGACCCGGCACTTGGCCTTGTTGAAGCTCATACCGTTAGCATTAGCCCATCGATCCAATCTATCCAAGTCTCTCTGTAGAGCCTCCCTATCCTCATGCAGATCAACACTCCCGCTTAACTTGGTGTCATCTGCGAACTTACTGATGATGCACTCTATGTCCTTATCAAGATCATCAATAAAGATGTTAAACAGAAATGGTCCCAACACTGAGCCCTGAGGAACACCACTTGTGACCAGCCGCCAGCTGGATTTAACTCCATTGACCACCACCCTTTGGGACTGTCCATCCAGCCAGTGCTTGATCCAGCAGATCATAGTATGCTCATCCAGGCCATGAGCAGCCAGTTCTTCCATGAGAATTCTATGGGGAACAGTGTCAAATGCTTTTTGAAAGTCCAGGTGGACAATATCCACAGCCTTTCCCTCGTCCAGTAATCGGGTCATCTTGTCATAGAAGGAGATCAGGTTCATCAGGCAGGACCTACCTTTCGTAAAACCATGCTGGCTAGGCCTGATCCCCTGGTTGTCCATTATACGGCTTGTAATGGCGCTCAGGATGATCTGCTCCATGACCTTCCCTGGCACCGAGGTCAGACTGACAGGTCTATAGTTTCCCGGATCCTCCTTTCTGCCTTTCTTAAGCAGTTACTGCTCAGAAATTATCACCTGATCAGAAGGCCCTCCACCTGCCCAACGGGTTTGTAAATGTATTGTATTGTCGCTCAGCAGATGATCAGTTTGTAGCTGAGCAACTCCTTTACTTTTCATAAGATCCATAAAAAGCTGACACTTTAATCCATAGGAAGTGAGTAGTATGCTGAAACCTAAGTTCCCATATATATTGTGTCTCTATATTTGTACACTAAAGAAAAACAACTATTAGTACCGCAAACTCACAGTTCCTGACAACAGGTTTCAATTCAGTCAGCTAAAAACTGTCAACACTCATAACTGGACTTGTGGCTAGTGGGTGGCAGTCATCTAACTTGTTCTTAACTTACAGTCCCTGACTTGTTTCACACAGGGTAAGAAACAACTCCCTGATAATAATTACTCCTGGTCACAACTGGCCACAGTTCCAAAGTCACTCAGTGTCCAGCATCCAGAAAATGTGATGATCTGGCCATTTTTTTAGGTACTTCGCATAGCTTTAATTATTTTGAAAATCTGCCTTTGACAACTAAGTGCTATTTAAACTTATAAGTAAAATCAGGCTATTTTATGATCTTAAATATTAAAAAAACCCCAACCCAACAACAGGATCTGGAACGCTGGCTGGCAGATTTACAGATTAAAGAATTTGCTTTATTCATTCTTCTGATGGAAATGATGTTATGATGAGCCTCTCCTAAATATGGAGAATTCTGAAGAAAATTAAATTATATCCATTCTCGAACATCTAGGGTTCAAACCTCCTGCCTTTTGTTTCCCTAAAATTGTTCTTTCTGTGCTGTCAGTAGAGAACTGAAAGGGAGAAGTTTGAATGCTTGGGGACATATTTGTTCCTGAACTGTCAACAGTATCTGAAGACAGTCAGGAGACTAAACAATGGAGATTACCTATCAGGACGAGGAAGAAATTGTCAAAACCAAAACCTACGCAATTTCCTAGCATGCTCATGTCCTCAGCTGATGATGCCAAATCCGAACAGCTCATGTTCACTCAGCATTAAAGCGTGACAAGTAAACATCATGCTACAATTTCAAGATGTCCTTGGCTGAGATACCCTGCTAATGCAAATTCAGTGGCTAACTAACAGCATGGGAGACATGGTGCTTAGCAGTAGAAATCTACTGCAAAACTATATGGATCTATTTTAAAGCCGGTGCTAAAGTAATTACATAGAATTCAGAATTTACAGTATAAAAACCAGATGGAAGCCCTTTCTATCACATAATGCAATGAAATCTGTTCTTCATCCAGCACAAGCACAACCCGCAGAGGCTGAGGCTGGGTTAAGAGAAAGACACTGAAAGCTGAAAGAAATTCATTGATCTGATGCCTCTCCTTGACAGGGCTGTGGAACAAGAGGCAGCCTAGCTGGATGAAGCCAAAAGAGATGAGATGGATAATTTTCTCCAAGGACCCCAGCTGAAACCTTTTCTTTGCAGTACAGAGCTCATTTCAGCCTCTGCATCGTTCATTTGACCCTCTTCAGACCCCTCTCTGTGTGACTTCTCTTCAGTCCAAAGCAAACAGTCCTGTCCCCTCAGATGGGAGAGGTAAAATCTGCAGCCTAAATAGAGGTCTCCTGACCTTTGGTTGTGACTTATGTTTTTCCCAGGGACATTGCGTGCATTTGATAACTGGCATTTTCTAACAAAGACACATTTTCAATGCTGCTGCGAGGGAAGTATACTGAATACGTCAAACAAGAACCGTCATCATTATTTTCATCTGGACCTTCCTCTTTCTGAGACTGACATATAAATGAGAGAAGTTAAGTCAGACTTCATCTCTTCCCAGTGTTTCCAACTTTACTTCCTTTACGCCTGTAGACTGAAGCACAATACCTACAAAACAGTTTGATTTTGTGGGGAAAACAAGAAGCTCCATCTCTCCGTTCTCCGTTCAGTCTCATACTCTTTCACACGCCACCCATGCATACACACACGCGCACACGTACACTCCCCATCATGGCAATGTAGGCCCTCCATAGTTACAGGATGGCTTTCCATCTTGTCTCGCTGTGGAAAAATTCCAGGTCCAAAATTTATCAAGCAATATTTTGTAGTTTTGCTGGCAAGAGGAAGGGCGGATAAGATTTTGGTTCCTTGCAGTGCAAAGATTGTTTAAAAACATATTTCCTCTGATTAAAAATTACTTCTGACAACCAGTGTTCACCATTCCAGGGTAGCTAAATTTGCTGGCACTGCAGGGCTGAAAATATAGTAGAAAGGGTAGAATTCTTCCTAAATGGCCCCAGGAGAGCTTAAAGAGCTGGAAGGGTAAAGTGTAAGATCACCATAATTAAGTGGTATTATATTTATTTCTAGCTCAACTGAGAGAGATTACTGGCAGGGAAATGTCAACATTTTGAACTTGTGAACTTACTGTTTTATGCACAGTCAGAATCACAGCTTCCCTGATTTGTATTTTCCTACTGTTCTACTGACGGAAAGACAATTTGAGAAACAGTACAGTTTGATTATAAAAAGCTGCAAAACTGACATAGTAGCATCACATGTAGGAGTAGTACTTGGAAAAAAAGACTTCAAGATTGGCTGCGTAGATGTCAGTTTTTCTCTGTTGTTTTAAAGTAGTAACCAGCTTCACATCACCCCAATGTCAGCTATCTGTAAAGTCCTCAGAAGGCTACTGAAGATGCCTATGCATAGCTTGTAGCATGGAGTGGATGCTGGGGCTTTTTGGAAGTGAAATGGCAAACCAGATTATATTGCTGGAGCTCTACAGATCTGAACAAATCTTCAACTTTTTTTTATCCTTGTGGTTAGGCCCCACGTTCTTTTCCACGTGAATCATGGCTGATACTGTTGGGAGATGCTTCTGATTAGTGTCCTGACAGAACCTCTCAACACATACAAGTTGTGACCATGAATCAGAGATAATTATCTGTCATACAACGAAGGTGTACAAGGCAACAGCAAGAGCTGGACAGTGGAAAAAGTTATTTGTGTCACCACCCAGTTTTAACGTTTATTTATTTTTAATCGGTATTTGCTCATCACCTAAACTTCATGGTGTTCTCTTCTAGTTTCTGCACCTCTCGTCAACATAGCAAACAGTAATCAGAAACAAAATAGCTTACTCCTCAAAAATGATGGCTCCAGATCTTTCCTAGCAGATGCCATTCTTTGTCACTGGGTTTCCCTTTTTTTTTTTTCAGGACACGGTGTTTCACCAGTACTTTTAGCACTGGGGAATGCTTGGGAGTGTAAGCACCTACAATGTGGAGTACATTGCGTTCAAGTTTGCAGGACATCCTGTACATGCTCTGTTGACCTACATATGCCTTCTGGCTCTTGCACAAGGACACAAGGCAGCTCTGTTTCCTGCCATGAGTCATCATTCAAGAATGATATTTAAATAGGAGAAAAAGGAAGAAAAAAACCAACCAACCATGAACAGATTCCAGAGAAAAGCAAGTAGCAGTCTGTGGGTTTTACAGACAGAAGTAGTTTTTTTCCGTTTTGTAACCATCTTGCTAGGAAATCACAGGAAAGTCAGAGTCTTGTAGTTTTTACGATGCTACAACTAACCCGAGTGGAAAGACTGCACAGAAGCATAATGTTGACATTGGCCCGCAGTAGATATTGTTCAGGTGTTTGTCTCCACTAGAGTTTCATTGTGAGAAATTTTATTTATACGCACATGCACAACCCCTTTTTATCCATGAAGATAACAGTCTTAATTTAAAGAATAAATGTTTAGGATCTGGATCAGTTGTGTGAGGAGTGCGTACATTAACCTTTA
This sequence comes from Dromas ardeola, assembly GCA_013398915.1. Taxonomy (NCBI): domain Eukaryota; kingdom Metazoa; phylum Chordata; class Aves; order Charadriiformes; family Dromadidae; genus Dromas; species Dromas ardeola. Next base: position 21,288 of record VYZM01023087.1, read on the forward strand.
CAAATACCAGGCGCCTCAAGTTAAATGGGCATTAGTTAACTTGAGGTAAAGTCAAGTGAAGACAAGCTCTGTTGGGAGGACGGGAAGTGCTAAAAGAGACGACTTCTGGGTGAGTTAGTCTGCATCTTGTACCTTCCCCTGAAGAAACCAACAGTGATTACTATAGGAGACAGCACACTAGATTAAACCACTCTAATCTGCCAGAGTAATGTTTTCCTTGCTGTAGAATGCCCAGAGAAACATCTTTCTAGACCCCAACTTTTCCTGGTGCTTTCTGTTTTGTTTCTGTCAAAGTGTGTTTCTGTCATATAGGCAAGATCATTTCCTCTCTGGGGACTATGGGACGGCAAATGAAATTACATACTCTCTTCAATGTTGTCAAAATTCGGGAGAGTTTGTTGTGGTTTGGTTTTTTTTTTTCTACTATCATTTTTGACAGGAACAGGAAAAAAACCCAGAGGGAAATCTATGATAATTAAGATGTGGGGGAAGGGAAGAAAGAAGGTGAAGAACAGCACAGGGAGGAAATGGGACTTAGCTGGCTAAGAAAAACAACTAGAGCATGGAGGATAAGCAGCAAGAGGTAAAAGGAGCAGTAAAAGGACTTTCTCATGCTCTTGCTGTGAAAAGGCAGGATAAGCATTTCACAGGTGTTAAAAAAACTGAACTAAAAGTATCAGTAAAACAGAGTCTGTCACCCAGATTTTTGCAACCATTCTCAGGCTAGGAGTGACTGAAACTGATTCATTTGCTCGGTGGCTCTCGGCAGCCTGTGAAAAACGAGCCTGATGGTTATTTTCTGAGGAAGTAGTGTTCATATCCTTCTACTTCACAGGTTGTTAATCAGTCCTTGAGTTGGCAGTCTCTGGTAGAAGGCCTATTACAGCAAGAGCACAGAAACTAAACTGCTTTTTGCTTTAGTAGTGGTCTCCTGGGCTCAGAGAAGAACCACAGGGGGAAGGAAGAAGTAGAGTGGGTATAAAAGTTCATAGGCTCCTACCCACACCTCACCTCTTCTGAGATAGACAAAGACTTTCACTGTCAGTTATCTATCCAAGGCAGAAGATTCTCTTTCAAAAACACCTGCACGAAAAAGTATCTTATTCTAGTATTATTAACACTCAACTGGAGGGGGAGGACACCACCAATTAGTTGTACCATCACAACACAGGTTGGCTTTGGGGGTGAAGTCAGCTTAACAGGGCCGCAAAGGTCAGCTGCCTGGAATGGAATGGAATGGAATCGAATGGAATAGAATAGAATAGAATAGTTTAGTTGGAAGGAGATGTTCTGGTTTCAGCTAGGAAAGAGTTAATTTTCTTTCTAGTGATTGCTGTGAAAAGAATGTCAATAATACCTATTGTTTTTAGTTGTTGCTAAGTGATATTTACTCTATTCAAGGACTTTTTTCAGCTTCCCATAGAAGAATAGACAGAACGATGGAATGGCCAATGAAATATTCCATACCATAGATGTCATGCTCAGTATACGAATGGGGGCTAGCCGGGGGGTGGGAATCGGCAATCACTGCTCTGGACGGTTCCAATTCACTGGGCAGTGAGAGTGATCTGTGTCGTTATTGTTACTATTATTATTGTTGTTATTTTTCATTTTCTGTTATTGTTTCTATTAAACTGTCTTTATCTCAACCCATGAGGGTTTTTTTCTCCCTTTCACCTCCTTTTTTTCCTCCCCCACCCCCGCCTTTTTTTGGGGGGGGAAAGGTGGCGAGCTGAGCGAGTGGCTCTGTCATTCTAGTTGCCAGCTGGGGTAAAACAACAACAGGGACCTACAACAATCAGCTAGTCCAACTGCCTGACCACTTCAGGGCTGACCAAAAGCTGAAGCGTGTTATTAAGGGCATTGTACAAACGCCTCTTAAGCACTCACAGCCTTGGGGCATTGAACACCTCTCTAGGAAGCCCGTTCCAGTGTTTGACCACCCCCTCGGTAAAAAAGTTTCCTACTGTCCAGTCTAAACCTTCCCTGGTGCAGCTTTAAACCATTCCCATGCATCCTATCACTGGATCCCAGGGAGAAGAGATCAGCACCTCCCTTTCCACTTCCCCTCCTCAGGAAGCTGAAGAAAGCAACGAGGTCGCCCCTCAGCCTCCTTTCCTCCAAACTAGACAAGCCCAAAGTCCTTTTGCTGCTTCTGACAGGACATGCCTTCCAGCCCTTTCACCAGCTTTGTTGCCCTCCTCTGCATGCATTCAAGGACCTTCACACCCTTATGAAATTGTGGGGCCCAGAAGTGCACAAAGGACTCACGGTGAGGCCGCACTAATGCTGAATAAAGCGCGATAATCACCTCTTTTGAGCATCTGGTTATACTGTATTTGATGCACCCACCCCAGGATGCTGTTTGCCATCTTGGCTGCCAGGGCACACTGCTGACTCCTACTGACCCTGTTGTCAACCAGCACCCCTATATCCCTTTCTGCAGAGCTGCTCTCCAATTTATACTTGTGCACAGCATTTTGACTTGTTAAATTTCATCCCATTAATCACAGCCCAATGCTCCAATCTATCTAGATCCCTCTGCAAGGCCTGCTGTCCCTCAAGAGAGTCAACAGCACCTCCCAGTTTGGTATCATCAGCAAACTTGATGATTATCAGCAAACATCATCTTGCTTATACCCCAGCTGTCTGCCACCCTTTTCACTGTGCTGATAAATGCTTTATGGAGATGGATTTTACCCCAGATCACAGAAGTTATCAGTCTGAAATGTAACTTTACAGGGGGGGAAATAGGTTGTAGGTTTTTTTCCTCACCTCTTCAGTGACCTAATTAACAGTGCAGCTCCACACACCATTGTATTGACTCACTGAGGAGGGATAAATTGCATTATCAAGGGAGACACAGGAGGAATAAACACCTTGAGGGTTAGGATCTGATGCTAAGAAGACAGTATTTGGAAGGACTGCTTTGGGTCACCTGCTGGAGGGCTGGCTGTTTGTGGGAGCACTGAGAGAAGCTGCGTCAGATGAAGCTGCAAGGTCGGGAGGAGCTCTGCGCCTGGCTCACCACACCAGCCCTGCGCTTGGTTCTGGTCACCAGCAACACTATTGTTTTCCTAACAACCGTTTCCATGGCACTGTCATGCCGACATTATTAGTCATCCTGGCTGGAAAAGGTGGTGTCAAAGGTTCACACTCCAGTGCCAGTCACCTCTGGTGGGGGAGGGCAGAAGCTGGTCTCAGAAGGCATCTAGGCAAGGACTGGTCTGATGAGGGTGGAGCCTCTTTCAAGAGCTTGTAAGCACAAAGTGCATCTTCAGCTGAACTGGATGCTGGTACCAGGGAATGAAGTTCTATGCATTCAACCCATTCCTTCATCGGTAGCGGTAACAGTAATGTGGTTTCATTTAAAATACAAGATGGCAAGAGCTTAAGCCACAAGGCTTAAGTTAGAGGCATTTCTGTTGGTAAGGAACCATTCCCCCTATTCCTTGGCATTTGAACCTGAAATCAGAAACGAAAGTAACAGTTTCTGCCATGTATGTTTGGAGGGACAGGCCACAAGCAGCACTATAGAGAGGCATTCCTGCTGAGCAAAGATAGGAGGCCGCCAGAGCAGCTCTGGAGCATGGTAATGTGTGGGAGTTGCTAGAGTTGTTTAACAGGTTTAGCCGGTCCAGACACAACACCCCTGGAGTCGTCAGCGTTTCAGTCACATTAGCCATCACCTCATGGCAACTTGTCTTCTTGAAGCAACTTGTCTTCATGGCAACATGTCTTCTTCCCCACCTGGAAAAAAGATGAGGCAAGGCTCCTCCGTATGCCTTCGCATACAAAGATCTGTGCATGGGATTTTCCCTCCCCACTTGCTGGGGGGAGTTCCTCCTTCTAACAATAAAAAGCAAAAAAGATAAAGGCAATAGGAAACCTGTACGTACAAGCCCAGACTTGTCCTCTCTAAACTGTTTTGGTCTGCTGGGGCGAATTCCTCCTTCTAACAATAAAAAGCAAAAAAGATAAAGGCAATAGGAAACCTGTACGTACAAGCCCAGACTTGTCCTCTCTAAACTGTTTTGGTCTGCTGGGGCGAATTCCTCCTTCTAACAATAAAAAGCAAAAAAGATAAAGGCAATAGGAAACCTGTACGTACAAGCCCAGACTTGTCCTCTCTAAACTGTTTTGGTCTGCTGGGGCTGGGAGGCGGCACTAGCACTGAATATTCTCAAGAGCATCAAGCCAAAGACATTTGTGACTTAATAGTTCTAGACCCAGGCCTCTTCGACATGTGTGAAACGTGCTCCGGGGTCTCTGGCTATCTGATGCCTAGAAGATCACTCCTCCATGGTCAACTGCACCCTCAGACCTCTTTCAGTCACCAAATGGATGGGTCTGGCTTTAAGCTGGCTTCAGAGGCAGGGGAAAAAGAAACATGGCTTGCAGACCTCCTCTCGGACACCTTGCCCACCTCAGGCTCTAACTGAGCTGAGGGACAGCCTGGCCCAGTTTCGTATCCAAAAGCCTTGCTTAGATTCAGCTTTATAGCTTCTAAGTGGAATGAATAAACAACCACCCTTTGACTGTCAAATTTTGTCACTTAGACTCTAAGTAAATACTTTATTAAGACTTGTTTACACATGAAGCTTTTCCTGATTAAGACCATGTGTGGATACTTTTGTTCTGAATAAGCACTACCCATATGCAGTTATTTCAGAGCAGCCATTGCACTTTTAAATTCATTGCCTCCCCCTACTCACATTAACTTCGAAGTGCTGTTAAAACAAACATGTTTTTGAGAGCTTGTCTACCTGCCAATATAACACAGAAAATTGAAGACCAAATGAGTGCTCTTCATGTTAGTTAAGAAGGGTGAGAATAGCTGTTGTGCTCTTAAATTCACACCCCAACTTGTTTCACAATATTTCATTTACACAGGCAGCCCTTGACCTTTTTTCTTTTTTCTTTTTTTTTTTGCTGTGTCACCCTAAAATGCCTAGCTTTGGCAGGCAGAACTCTCTCCATTCCACATTTTCCATGATGACATGATATAAAGAATGTTTATCGGACAAATATGAGTATTTCAGGGGGAAAAAACATATTTGAATGGTTATTTGAATAAAAATTCCTGTACAGGAGCCAATGCCATTTGGCTTAATTACTTCATCTATTTATTAATGTTTAATGTTTAGCTTGTTATATTGCCATCATCTCACTATATCCAGCCATTTTTCTATGTAATTTCCCTTGCCTCATCACACTTAATTCCATGGAGAGGTTCTCCTGCAGTTAAAAGTAAAACCTATCTGGGAATCAAAATATATTACAAGCACAATGTGCACACATTGACATAGATGCTGTAATGATGGTTGATGATTACTGGTGACTGAGTATTTATTGCCAAAAAAATGATGTAAAGCAAAAATATTCTTGGTGTTTATAAAACTTTTGTAAAATTGGAGCATTTATAATTTAAGATTTTTACACCGTTCTTCATAATTTCTTACAGTTTGACTGACTAAGCTAAAGAAAATTCAGCCCTCCCAGTCTCCGGGACCAACGGAACCACAGAGCCAAAAAGTCTACGAATGGATTCAACTGCGGTGGGAAGGGGCACTGCTGCCAATTTGTTTTTCTTCAGAGGATGGGCAAAAAAGACTCAACTACTGACGCACATCCTCTTGCAAAGTCTGCTGGTACAAACATGTAACTATCTTCATATAAATTTCTTAGTAGAGACAAGACCTGCTGTGAAATGTCCCCTGCCCAAGGGCAACAGCGTAATCTTTATGTCTTCTTATAAACTTTGCTTTTACTGATGTCTTCTTTGCCTACCAGATGTGAGCAGATCGGCTAAATCACATGAGAACAACAATCTGGATTTGGCTCTAGGACTCGATCACATGAGAGCACAGGGAAGGGTCAGCTGCCATGACCCACTTAGCTTTCCGGGAGGAGATACAGCCTCTTGATCACAGTAACGCCCGCGTGTCGGTGAGCACACGTGATGTTTTTTATGAGATTTGCTGTAGCTATGAGGAACAGCAAGTTCAGCTCTTATGTAGAAATATGTCTAGTCCTGTAGGGAGTGGGGCATGGGGGGCAGTTAACGGTTGCGCCTTGGCTTTTCTTTTGAGCAAATAATGCATTCCTGCTGGCAGCTTACAGTCTGCTGGCCACCAGCTCAGCTCTGAAATATGAGCTATGGTAGACGGGAGGAGGGAAGGTCAGCCTGGAAGGGTGTGGGAGAGGATTTCCATTCCAGACACAGGCTTTTGGTTAGAGCACTATTGTTCAAATGGGAGTTACTCGAATGATCAATGAGAAAAATTCTCTCTCCTCCCTCCTCTCCCCTTTTTTAGCGATCCTAATGTAAGCATAAAGGAAGATAAACACTTTTTGTTATATTTCACTGGTTTCATAGTCGTGATTGCATTGATTATTTCACAGTAAGACTTCAAAGCGTTCCTGCCTTTTCATTTTACATGTGGACGTACGATTTGCTTAAAAATATGTGTCCTGCTCAAATTACATTAAGAAAACATTGGACCTATGATATACACCCATAAGCTAGACACAAATGAGCGCTACTTCAAATTCTGCTGCAGCGTCTCATCAGTTTTCAACATCTTTTCTCTCATCCTAAGAAACAGGCTTTACACACCTCTGCTGACATTTGGAGAGTTTAGTCTCTATGCTGTCAAACACTGAACACTTTGTGAAACCCCAGCCTCAAAGAAAAAGAACGCACAATGAGAGAAAAACAAGAACGAACTTGTTTTAACAAATGAATCGCTGTGATAAGAGGTACTGTTAAAAATACGGATGTGAAATCCATGACATTTAAGCACATATTTTCCTTATTTCTAGTCAAGGGATACATGACACAAATATGGGGCATTCTGTGATCCAGAACTGTTAGGATATCTTACATAATTACCCAAGTTACTGCTCAAACTTGGGGAACTGTGAATTACTTTTAGTAGGTTAAAAATGACAGCAGAAGCAGGAGCTGCTTTGATCAATTCCACTTCTCCAGAAAGACTGTACACAATAATATTGCCTGAAATCAGCAGGAACCGAATAACAGGACACACTTTCTTAGAAAATTGCCAGCAAAATATATTTCTCCCATACAGGTCTGATATTACACCAAATAAGACTTTATATCATTTAGAAGATAAACCTTGGGGGAAAAAACAGACCTTTTACTGAGGTCCATGGAGATATTTTGACCTCCAAAGGACTTCTGGAAGGAAGGATACAAAGCTACTTGTTCATTAACTCCTACTTTTTTGTGTGTTTCTTTGTTTTACTCTTCATTTGCTCTCCCTCATGTTTTATTCCCTTCCTCTGTCAACCTCCCTTCATCCCTTTTTCTTTCTTCAATCTACAATGCTTTCCCCTTGCCTCCTATGCTTTGTGTAACTTTTCCAACCCGTTGTCTCTTCCCATTCTCATCACCATGCTTGCTTCTCTTCTGGTGCTTTCTCACGACACCTGTCCTTGATTCTTCTAATTTGTCATTTACACTCTGCAAGAAAAGAGACTGGTGATAGTTTCACTTTCCTGTTCTCTTCTTCCCTCTTCTCATCAAGTTCTGAATCACCAAAATCCTTAAAACTGTAAAAAACTTGCATTCATGAATGTGCTGCCATTCAAAATTATGGAGATGCGCAATACCTTGCTCATGTAAACTCTTCATCAGGAAATCTACAGAGACGGAGTTCTCGATTCTTCTCTGACCTTCTTCACGCAGTTTTTCAGAGGTGCTCAGGGCTGGATGTGTCCATGATGTGAATGAATTAGGTGCTTGTGCAGGAGCTTAGGTTCCCCACTGTCAGGTAACTGCGAGAGACCACCAGGCAATACCAGCTGCAGGTTAGACAGTTAAAGAGAAAACTACTGATCCCCTAAGTTTCTCCAGTAACTCTATCCTGTGGCCAAAAACCACAACCCAGATAATATTAAAGCGAGTTATAGATCATAGAATCTCAGGAGAAAAAAACCCAAACCTTTTCCTCTTAGAATTTATTTCTTGTGAGTCTCCATTATTCATTAGTTATGATTACTTGTATTATAGCAGACACTTGATAATACATCATAATTTAGGCTTCAAAATTGTTCTAATTATGACAACTTTTTGTATATGAGACTTTTTGAAGTATTTGTCTGTTTAAGCTTTCCACATTAAGCCTTGAGAATTTTCCATGTTTAATCTCAGCTGGAAAGTATTTTGAAATGCTCTAAGCAAAATTAATCCATCTGGTTTTTTTTTTTTTTGTTTTCTGTTTGATTTACCAGGAGGAGAGAAGAAAGCATTTTATTATCTAAATATATTATTTGCCAGGGTTCTTACTGCTGTGGTCAAGAACCCAAAGTGGAGAGCAATCTCTCTTGCTCTCAAAGATTTGGAGAATTTTAGACCAACAGTAAACTTGCTCTGAAGCCAGATTACTTTTGGTCTCCCTTACCCTGAAGGACAATTGCACTCCCTTTTCCCTTAAGAGGTAATTAGAATTTCCTAAAGCAAGTGAATAAGTGAAAATGTTTCTGCCCTAGCTGTTAAAGAAAGCTAAACTAGAATCAAAGAATGACATGTAAAGTTTTAACATAGGTTTTTATCTATAAATTGCAATAGAAAACGAAGAAAAGAGTAACACAGATAAGCAATTACTCATCCTAGAAATATATCCTACTGTATTTTAATCCTCAACACTAACAAGACACAAAGCACTTCCTACATGCTACAGCAACAAAGAATTTGGTTTATTTTGTATGCATAACAAAAATGAGGAAACTGTTGAATTCTTAAGAACATGGAGGAAGCAAAAAAAATGTGAAACAAGTGATGAGCAGCCAGGATCAATATGTCCCCAAAGAAAGGGACACAACATACTGTTCAGATGTCATAAAGAAAAGAACCATCAAAGAGACCACGTTTCTTTGTATTCCCAGTAAGTTAAAAGCTGAGACCAAACACCAAAAGCATGAATCAGGCTTGTTTACAATTAGTAACACCAAAAGCTGTTAGCCAAGGCCCAATTTAATAACAAATCTAGAGACTTCTCAGAGGTGTAAACTGTTAAAAAATGTGACCAGTACTCAGACTAGAATGGTGACCTACCGCACAACTTCTATCTCCAGCAAGAAATGCAGAGTTTCTGAGGTTGTTTCCTATATTGTATAATCTTGATTCATTCCCACAACACTGTACCCTGTATATGGCAAACAACTTGTGAATGACCGTAATATTTACTGGAAATACGGGCTAAACTGGATTGGTGCCGGCATTGGAATCAATACTTGATTTTGCAGCTTTAACAATGGTTTAAATGAGAATTTTTATCAGTAATTTTTAACAGAAAATGAACAAAAAATTGACTATTTTTTTATTCTTCCCTAGCAACTCAATCATATGATGTCAGCTTGACACACCGGTCCCAGACTGAATTACAGGCTTGTGTGACTTCTGCTAGCAGAGAAATACTTGAGGTAGCATGTTTTCATCCGCTATGTAGAGTGCCATGCCCTGGCGAGTGGATTTCACTACTATTTGCTTACATCTGAGGACTAGGGAGATTCTGAAGTCACGAGTTTTACTCCAGACCTGAAACAGAAATCTAGTAGATCAGTCTTAAGCTCCTCTGCCTATTCCCCTTGAAACGGACCCTTTCTGCTTCAGTTTTTCCATGTTGACTCCCAAATCTTTGGTCTCACGTACTTGTATTTCTAGTCCATACTTTCTTGCCCAGCTCATGCAAATTTCTACCATTTTCCTCCCAGGACAGTTCCAGTCTCCTCCATGATCCAAGATTTAATACCCCTTTTACTTGCATAGCGTATATTATCCATCTCCAAGGCCTAGGCCCAACAGCTCAAAAACCCCCAGACTCCACTTCTTCCTCAATTCTCCACCCTATTTTCTTGGCCAGCCAGTCAACTGTACTTCCATATTAAATCACACTCTCTGTTTCTGTTTTCTCTATTTCCTTCTGCTGTACCAGTTGTATTCCTGGGATACCCGTACCTCACATAACGCTCTACCTCCCATACCTAGTTCCTGACCTTTCTCCATGTAAATTTGGTCCCCTCTTTCCACTCTTGAGCATCGACGGGGTAGATAGTAACTGAGACAGGCATTTTGGTTTTAGTCCTGTTGTTTGGCCATAGTTCAGCCCACAAACTCGTTAGAGCTACAACCAAAGACCATGCTAGTCCTTGGCTGTAGTATGCCCGATGTGGATGCAGGAAAAGTGGTTAATATATTGGTGTGCTATTTATCTCACCGATCAGTAGCAGTTCCTGAACTCCCTGCTCCTTAACTCCTTTACCAACCTGTCTATATCCATCTGCTGTCCTGCTCTGTGCATCCTGATCAGCACATTTCTGGGGCAAGGGCTGCTGTGGAGCTGTGTCTGTACAGAGCGTAGCACAGTGGGATCTTGGTTCAGAGTGAGAGCTAGATGGGATCATGACGTTCATGATGACAAAAAAATAAGGATGCCTGCTGAAGGCATGAATATCCTATGTTTTTCTAAAAGGGTTTTAACTTGCCAGATGTGTGCAGAGCTTCACAGGAACAGCAAAAAGCACATCCCCAACACATCAAGTTACTCTGAAGCTTCCTAAAGTAAAGCATCAGGATTTCTTCCTGGAGGAAGACAGTCTCTTATTTTTCCTTGACCTTATTCTTGGAAATAGAGGAATGTTTATGACTGCAACTTTCCAAATAAATTAAAATGTAATCAAATAAAATACAAACACCAGACAAATGACCAGAAAGTTTTAGCCTCAATGGTTAATATTTTGTGAAAGTTTTTGTAATTGGAAATGTGTTTACCATAGGAAGTGCAGTCAACTTTAATCATAGGTGGTGCTCTAGAATCACCCATACAAATAAAACTCTTTTTTTCTAGAAAAAAAATATTTGTTATTCATTGCTTCCTGTATTATAGGTATAGATTTGTTGGCAGACACATCCAGTTCTAATCTACACGTCTCAGTTTAGTGGATTCCTTAAAAAAGATATTTTCAACTTCCATTCTTTCATCCCTGCTATTAGTCCTGAGGAATTTTTTTGAGAGTAAAATGATTTTAAATCCACAGCCTTCCACAGACACTCCTGAATGAATCCGCTCTCTCAACACAATGCCGTGTTACACCCACATCTAACAGGTGTGTTTGTCTTGGAGAGGGTGCTCGGGGAGAAGCTGCATGCATATGCACAGCTGCGTGGAGAAGACTGACCATGAATTAACTTCTAAAGTCAAAATTTGCACTAGCTGAAACCATGGAAGGGCATATACCTCTACAACATTTGGTGGCTTTACTTCTTCATTTCTTCCTTTCAGTATTTGTGTCCAGGGATCCTCAGGTATAAAGCCTAGGTACCAAACTTCCCTGCCTTAACTCCATTTTATCTATGGCTTTCTCAAAATCTTAGTTCCATCACTGTTATGCAAAGCTTAACTACACACTTTCGTTTCTACCTTGCTGTTGCATATTTTGAGCTTATTTTCTACCACTAAGTTGCATTTTGAGCCATAAGACCAGAAGATGTTTCTACCCTGAAATACAAGAGAAATACAGCCCCTATAACAACATGTTTGAGAAAAGGCAACTCATGTTATGTAGGCCAGCCTTACGCGGGTTTGAAAGATAATTTGAAAGGGCTTCACACGCTTTAATATCTTGCTATCAACATATATGCTACTTTTGTGTGGCTAAGTATCTCTGGAGTTTTCACATAATCTGTCTGGACAGTCAGGAGAGAAGGAAAACGGGAGACTGCGGGAGGCAGACCTTCTGAGAGGATGGACGTAGGCACTGCGCTTTTTTTCCCCTGCTGTAAAAAGGAGAGGGTGGGTATGGGGGTAGTCACCTCTGGTTATCCCAGAGAGGTCTGTCTGCATGGTTAAAATTCAGCCAGGTCTGGGGCGGAACAAAATAACTCTGTTAATTCTGCACACACATGGTGTGTAACACAACACAACAGCTTAGGGTAGCCAAGAGGAATCTCGAGCTGACCAAACCTAATTACACACGTTGCGGTTTGGTCGAGACATTAGGTTCAAACACGCAATCCAGTGACGAGAAAGAAGATGCTCCCAGATCTTCTGGAAGAATACCTTTTTAGTCCTCCAGTTTTATATTCCGTTGAAAACATCATTCAAATTGAGGACTAAACCAACAAATTCCATTTATAGTGTTCAATTATACTAAGCGACTCTTTACAGTGTGCTTCTAGTGTTTACACTTAAAAGACTGTATTTCTCTTTCATTTATCTGTCAGGACGCATATTCAAAGTTCATTGTCGCCTAGGAAACAGTGGACAAAAGAAATGCAAGCAAAATATTTCACTGAACATGCTACATGGCTTTAGATGCCTGTAGTATTCTCAATTGTTCCTACAGACAGGGAATCCTCAATTCTAGTCTTGGCAGATAGGTGAAAGATGAGTGGCAATTCAATTTTGTTTAAGAATGTAAACCCCAGTAATCTGAGAAGAGTAGTATAGTCTAGTGGTTAGCTGCCAGATGAGGGATGTCCTGCACGTGACTCAACTCGCAGTGACCTTCACCAACTCCCTTAATCTCATTCTCATGCCTGTGTGAACATGCCTACCCTTTAAAAGGATCTGTGACATAGGTGATACGACGTTGTTTCTTAAAAGTGCAAGAATTTACTGAGCAATGTGTTAACCAAAACATCTGAAACATGCAGATGACTCAAATAATCTGCTTAATGTTTGACTCACTTGTAATATCTCACACGCACTCTTACGGTTACGCCAGAATGTTGTAACAAATAAACATACCGGGAGAGACATTTGGGATAAAAGAAGAGAGAAAAATGCTCCTTTATAATTTAGAAACTTTTTTTTTTTAAATAAAAATGCAATACATTCCAAGTGTGATAAAATTAACGTAGCAACTCTGACTGAAGCAACACATATTCGCCAACATTTAATAGACACATGCAGGAAACCGCTTGGTCATCGAGTCACACTTCTCAAGTAAGCATGAGTAGAAGAATCTGGCTGCAACCAGTTTACAGTTCCTGCATCAGTGTCATAGATAATCAGGTCTGACTTTCTCAGGTGCAGGAATACTTCTAGACACAATACCCATAGAACTGAAGGTACAGAAGTGTTGGGGGGATTTGTCTTTTTCTTCCTCTGTACAAAGGTACACGTTTTACTATTATAATAGAAAAAAAACATAGAAGAGCTAGTACTGGGAGGATAAACTGTCCCATGCATTTCAATATAGTTTTAATTCCACAGTACAGGATGGGACCCATCCTCATCCTTTGACAATACAGAGAGTATCTGTATCAGCACAACTGCCTTACCCAAACCACCACAGCTGACTGCACTGTAGTAACCAACATAAATAGTAAGTATCTCTCTTGTTTCGTTATCTTTCACGTCAAGGAGAAAGAGTACCTGCTGCTTGCTATATTTACTTGCATATCTTCTTGGAAGGAAGTAAGGATGTGAGCAACAGAGACATCTCTTCTACCCCAAGTACTAAGCATATTGAGCTGCAACACGAACACCTCTGGTACAGTGACTCTGTCCATATTTAGTACTTATAAAAATACAATTTATCCATATTGGCATATGCTGACTTCTTTGGGCTTTTGAAGAACAAAATACCAGTTCTATGTCTTCCTACATCTTTAGGTTCTGCCTGAGCTAGATTATCTCCCGTGATTGCTTTGGAGTTATCAGAGCAGCTCCACTTCTGATAGGAGCTGCAAGAATACTGCTGCAGGCAAAATCTGGGTGGCCAAAAGCATTTTTATCAATAGCCTTTCTAAACGGATCTACATAGACTCTAAATGGGTCAGATAACCTTGTGTGCACCACCATTCCCACCTCTCCTAAAGCTGTGCCAATGGCGAAAAACTGACACATGGTTATGCCCTGTGGGACAAAAAAAAAAAAAAANGAAAATTGGATCAACCATGCAGAAGTACCATGTCTCAAAAAAAAAAAAAAAAAGGGAAAAACCCCCACTGTTGATGGTGGACAGGAGGGAGCATCCTCCATTTATCAGGGTTATCTGGAGAACAATACACCCAATAAGAAAAGCAGAGATGAAAGACTGAAACTAGAAGCAGATCAAATGCTTACAAGGAGATTAAAGACACATGGAAAGAGCTGATCGAATATAAAGCGAGGGGACTAGGGTGTTGTTTTGCTGTTCAGTATGACAAGATGATTGAGTTAGCCCTCAGGCTGAAACACCACGGGCGAGTTTACATTGCTGTTACCAGCCCAGTGTGAGGAAAGAACAAAAGAACATGAAAACCTGAGATTGCATCTGTTGCAATCGCAGATCTCCGCTCACGTAATGGGTGCAAGTGAGAAGTATTCCATTTATTAAAAGCTGATTGACTTACTATGCTGTAGGCGGCCATTGAAAATTCATCTAGAAAGTACAAAGTAGTAAAATGGTAATTTAGGCTGAGGAAGGATAAAGAGGTACCTTCTACTAGGTAAGGTATTAAAGTATGAAATTGTTTCCCAAAGGAAGTCAGGAGCCGGTGGCTCTGTGCTCCAGTGACGGGCACTTTAATAACGAGATTGTATCGGCCACGGGAGGAAAAAACAGCAAATATATATCTAGGGGAGATTGTCGCTTCCCCTACAGAAGGGTTCAAATGCCTTTTTGTACTTCAAATTGCTACCAGGGCAGACCAAACCCGGTATTTAGGTATTTGCAAATACGGTGCAAAAGGAACACAGAAAACGGGTGTGCTTTGACAGGCATTTCACGGGAGATTCTAAGTCCCAAAAAACCTGCGCTTGAGGGTTACCGGGAAAAAACAACCTCCTTTCCCCTCGCATGACCAGTAACCCGGAGGGTCCCCACGCCCGGCTGCCTCGGAGGCGCTGCCCCGCACGCCAGCCTCCCAACAGCGTGCGGAGAGCACCCCGGCCTGGGCCAGCCCGCTTTCTCCCTAGCGTGGCAGCTTTAGCGACAGGAACCCTCACCAGGCCTTCGGGGGAAGCACCCCAGAGGTGCTGCTGGGCCGTCTGAAGGGCAGCCCGGGGCCGGGCCGCGGCGACCAGGCTCCGCCCCCCCCGCCCCCGTCCCTCAGGCCCGGCCGGGCCGNCTCAGGCGCCCCCTCCCCCGCCGGCCGCAAACCCGCCGCTCCGGCTGAAACCCGACACCGGGGGCCTCCCTGCTCCGCCGGCCGCCTGGGGCCGCGCCGGGCGAGACGGAAAGACAGGAGCGGAACTTCCCGTCCGGGGGCCGGGCCAGGCCACGCGGGGCAACGTCGCGCAGAATCGCGCTCCGAAGGCTCTGCGCGATCCAGCCCGGAGAGTACCACCCGCCCGGATGCAGGCGGCGTCCTCAGCAGCTGCGGTCTCCTTCCAGCGCCCCAACCGGCCCAAACCGGCTCGAACTGGCTGAGGCCGGATCTGCTGGCGGCGGAGCAACGCATCCTCCCTCATACCGCCTCCGCCTCCTCTTTTCTCCCCTCCCTCGAGTCCCCCAGCCTCCCTCCCGTCCTGCGTCCCTCCCTTCTTTAATCTTTTCTTCCCCAAAGCACTGGCGCTCCCCCGGCCCCCGCTGTGTCTCGGTGGGCTGAGGGGCCCTGCCGAGCCCGGCGCCCTCCCCACAGCCGGGGCAGGCACGGCCCGCTGCCACCGCCCCGGCCCGTGGGCGCTGCTGCCGCCCTGGGGTGTCATCGGCGCGTTTCGTTTCTGCCCTGGCTTCCTACCCACGTTCCCCCGGCTTCCACAATCAGAGAAATACTGCATGTTCTGCGGATTTTTTTCTTTCGTTCCGCTTAGGGGAGAAATGGGCACAACATAAGCTTTCGCCTTCTCAGTTAAAGCCACCTCTCTGCAGCAGACGTGGCTGTGCCTGGGCCCCTCACAGGCCCCTGCCTTCCCCCGCAATCGTGTGCAGCTCAGAGATGTCGCCCTCCTTCCCTGCCTGTCCCATGCTCGGACTCGCCTCCTTGCTCCCGCGGCACACGTACGCCTCCCTGAAGACATGGGACCCCTGCTCCCCTGTCCCTTCTTGTCACAGCCCTGCAAGGAGCAACGCAGCTCCATCGCCTGCACCATCGCGGCCCCCCTGCACCTGCCCATCTCCCCCAGTCACCCCCTGTCAGTACAGGAGACAAAGAAACCTGGGTGTTACCCTCTCCCGTCTTCCCCACGCAGTCACCAGGAAGATAAGCACACTCTGGCTTTGTCACTCCATAACCACAGAAAACACAGCATCTTCTCTTTTCTTTTTAACCCATCCCCCATTCTTACAGATCAAAAGGAACCCGGCCTGACTCCATTTTGGAGAGGATATTGCCCGGAGGTTTGACTTCCCTCTGTGGAGCGATTTCCTCCAGCAGCATCTGTAGCGGAAGGGAGACAGCACGCCTCGCCCTGTGGGTGCTGTGGGATGCCTCTCTGCCGTTTGGAGCCAGTGGCCGACACGACTTCTTTGTGGCTGAGTGGTTTTTTCGGGCATGGTTTTGTGCCAACCTGGAGCGATACGTGTGCCTGGGCTTTCGCCAGCTCTGCTGCGCTTGTGGTAGCTTTGGTGAAAATTTTGTTTTCAGACCTGCATGCCTCTGGAGGCATAGAGGTAATGACCCTACACACCTCAGGGGGGTGTTTCCCACAACCTCAAGGGGGAGGGATAGGTATACGTTTGCCTGTTTCTTCTGTGGCTTTGGTTTGATTATTCAGCTGAGTAGACCTAGTAGCTGGCTGCTACTGAAGGATTTCCCACCCTTTCACCTGTGCTAGCTCTGGCATTTGTCAGGCACCTTACCAAGCATATTTAGTTCACTAACGTGGTAGATACTACTTCTGTCCTCCAAGGTAAACGTTCTGCCAGATCCACAACTCCTGTTGATTTTGAGGATGGCGCAGACATCGGGCACAGACAACAGGCGCAAGTCATCTGGTTGTTATGTTGTGACAAATATTTACGAAATGCAGAGATTCCCCAAGGAAAGTAGGAGGAAAAGTTCATACACATGCAATTGGTTGGCCGCCATCATGTAGAAGGAGTTGTGGTGGGTTGGTCCCAGCTGGCGGTCAGTCTCTCACCCAGCTGCTCGCTCACCTCCCATCCACAGCAGGATGGTGGAGAGAACAGGAAGAACAGGAATGAGGAAGCTCCTGCGTCCAGATAAAGTTGAGATTACTTACTGATTACCATTGCAGGCAAAACAGACTCACCTTGGGGAAATTTACTTAATTTATTGCTGATTTATATATATAAATATAATTACTGATTTGGGCATTGGGAAATAAAGCAACAAATATTAAAACACATGGGAAAACTCCTTTCCTCCCCCGTTTCCCAGGCTCACTTCATTCCTTCTCTCCAGACGCCTTTCCTACCAGCTCCTTACCACCGCAGGTCACACTCAGTCCCTTCAGCGAGGAAAAGAGTGGGGCAAGGGGGGGATGTTACAATCGGTGCATAGCAGTTTCTCTCTGATACTCCTTTCATCTCAGACTTTTCCTCTGCTCTGGCACAGGTCCTCACAGGTTGCAGGGAGTATCTGCTCTGCCATGGAGCACCTCCTCTTCCTCCTTCTCTTCCTCCTCTGTTGGAGGCAGATGGAACTGTCTGTGTCCAGTACAGTGGCCTTTTCTCACAAAGCCACGCCTGCAGCCCCCACTGCCAACACCTTGACAACTGTACCCACTACGGGACTCAGAGTTACGGAATCACAGAATAAGTTGGAAAGGACCTTTGGAGGTCATCTGGGGCCATCTTCCTCCTCCTCCCTCCCGCCAAAAAGACCAGTTTTGCAGGTTGATCAGGCTGCTCCCAGCATTGCCTAAACAAATTTTTGATGTCTCGAAAAGGTAGTTATTCTGCATCCTCTTTAGACAACTTACCCCACTGTTTGAGCATCATTGCTGTGAAGATTTTTTCCTTATATTTACTTAAAATTTCCCCCAAGAACAGTCCAGTTCTGCTTACTCTGTAACTACCAATAGGTAGTACAAGGCAGCAGTTTGATTCCTCCATGGCTGCCTTTCCAGTTTAAAGAAACCCAGCTGTCTTGTTTAAAGGAACACTTACTGTCTTACTGAAACAGTAAGGTTGATGTTGAGAGATATTAGTTGTTTAGCTTAAATAAATAAGTTTTAATTAGAATAAATTACTTAGGGTTATGATATAATGTGATCTATGCTGTTTGCTTAGCTTTGCTTAGCATGAGTAGCAAGATTTGCTGAAGCCTTTAGGCCGCAGTAGAGTTAATTTTCTTAGTAATTTTCCTAGCAGCTGGTACAGTGCTGTGTTTAGTCTTTCAGTATAAGAGAAATGTCGATAATACCCTGATCTTTTGGTATTGTTTTCCCTAAGTCTGGGACTTTTCAGTTCCCCATGTTCTGCCAGTGAGCGGAGGCGCACAAGAAGCATAAACCAGAAGATAAGGAGACTACAACCGCCAGCAGAGACTGCATGTCAACAAGATAAGAGTAGTCAATGGCCTGCCTGCCTGGACACAGAGAAAGAATCCATTAAGGTGTTAGAAGACCGCAGACCAAAAATCACCATTGGACTAAAGGACACGTGAAGAGCACGTGAGGAGTGGGTGTATACATCGCAAGAATATAATTGCAAGTGTAATTGCAAGGAAGCCCGACAAGACCACTGGGACCAAGCGTAAGTAAGTAAATTAAACGTTGTTTTCTCTAAAATGAAATTACCTTCTCCTCCTACAGAGTGTTCCCTTGTTGCTACTATATTGCAACCTTATTTCCCGCGTTTTCTGTCTTTTCTCCTGCCTTGTCCCATTCAGGCCCAAAGCCATCTTGGTGGCACTCTACTGCGCTTGCTGTAGCCTGCAAATATGTTTCTAGCACTGGGGAGCCCAAACCAGGACACAGTACTTCAGAGCGGTGCAGTTTCGCACATGCTGAATAGGGGGAAATAACAATTCCCTTGAACCCGCTGGCAGTGCTTCTGGCTTATGCAGCTCAGTAGTTGGCCTTGATTTCTGCAAAAGTGCACCGCTGAGCCATGTTTAACTGCTTGTCTACCAAGAGTTGCAGGTCCTTTTTTGGAAAGCTGCTTTCTAGTTGATCCCCTAAGTTGTACAGATTCGTGGTGTTGTTCTGTTCCAGATACAGGGTTTCCCATTTGTTTTTGTTGAACTTTATGAGGTTTCTGTTGACCTGTTTTTCCTGTTAGTTGAGACCGCTGCTGAGCGGCAGCCTAGCCATTGAGCATGTTGATCTCTCCCCCTCCAGTTTTCTGTCCACAGTATGTGCACACCCTTCACTAGCTGCAGAGTGTTTTACAGAAGGCTGTTCACACACCATCCTCACTGCCTGCTGAAGGAAACACATCTACTCACTGCTTTTCTCTAAAATAAGAGCAGCAATGACCTTGGGGGAAATTTATGTATGTGTACAAACATGGCGCACACGCGCGTGCGCGCGCACACACACACGTTACCAAGTGAAGCCTGAACAAAGTGGCGGTTTGCAGTTATGCTGCATTTTAGGTATCCATTTCAAGGACCCCCTGCTCCAGGAGCAGAAGAATGCTGCCTTTCAAAACAGGTAGTTCCTGCCTAGCCTTAAAACAGAGATGATTTAAGAGAATAAGGGAAAAAAAAGGCCTCACTTTCATCTCACAAGAAGCTGTCTGCCGCCTGTCTCTGCTAAAAGGGAGTAGCCCCATTATATAAAGCACAGCTTCCCCTTCCCCCACACCATCCATTGCCTCCAGCCCTCATGCCAACAGAAACTACTTGCATTCTCACGTTTTTCAGCAGAGTCGAAAGCATCCCCTCATTTTCACTCTAGATTTATGACTTCCAAATGTTGTCAGACCTGGCGCTGGCCCTGGGAGGCCATTCTGACAAAGGGAAAGTCTCTGCTCTACCTGCTGCAGTGCTCCCTTGGTCTCTCTCCCTGATTTCCTTAGGAAAGGCAGCTCAGACTGACTCTGAAATTCTCTAGGGAGTTTGGACTTTTGTCTGTAGCTGCAGGGATGAGAGAAAGAAAAAAGAAAATAGAAACCTTCATGAATTTAGGCAATCAGAAGACCGTTTTACATTGCAACTGAATACAGATTATTTTGTAACCGGCATGTTCCACCCACCCTCTTTGAAGCAAGACTTGAAAAAATTCCCTATAATACATTATGCCTCATTTAGGATAAGCACCAGCAGTCCCGATTTTGGCTGTTCTCATTTGTCTCCCTCTCCTGGTCAATGGTGGTTATTTTTTTTCCAGATTTTGTGGGGCTTGGCGTAGAGAAGTCTTTGTCTGGCTTTTGTCCATACACAAAGAACTCAAAGTGAATCGGTGTCTGAGCAAAATGGATTTTATAGATACATGCTTCTTCCAGGGTTAAATAAATATTTAACTATTTAAAAATTCACCTCTGCAGTCTTGAAATGAAAACATAAATCTTGCCTTATCTCTCTGAAAATGAGCCGGGGGAAATCCTGCTAAGGGGAGCGCTCACTTTCACTCAAGTTGGGCATGCTGGAAGGATGCCAGGAATAGTGGAGCCGAAAGGTGGCTGCATTTCTGAGTAGGTGGTGACAGGCAGAAGAGCTGGAGTCAGTCAGTTTAAGGGAATTTGACAGTTTTGGTATAGTAAATTCAATTATTCTGTTTTTGAAATGCTTGCTATTGACATAATACACTGCAGGCTGCCAATTTTTACCTTTTGATTTAATGAGTCATATAAATAAAATGTATGTAAAAAAAAGACAGAATTAATTTATTGCTGTGTATAACAAACAGACGGAGGGCTACTCAGATAATACATAATCTTCCTGTTCTGGTTCTGACAGTACCCATTATTCCCTGAATGTCTATTCAAGGGCTACCCAACAATCCCAGTTGTGGTAACTCACCTCAGTTGCGTTCCTGACCTACCACACAGTGCCAAGCCCGTTTCTTCTGCATCATTATAGCTTTCCATCAGAAGATTTAGTCACTGTTTCATTCCCTTCCGTTTCTGGCTTTGAAGTCAAACTCAGCCACTATCCGTGGAAACTGCTATTTAAGCTCAGACTTCCACAGACCTCTTTTTGGACCCTGGAGGCTTCGTCCTCAGCACCCTGAGAGTCTAGTCAGGGATTTTCCATGGACAGGACAGCTAATTGTGTCTAGTTACGTAGTTTTTGTAGACAAAATGTGTTATTTAGACTAGGACAAACAGACATTCCAATTTAATTTGATTTATGAGATACAGAAGACTCCTTTTCCCCATTTTTAAAAAATGGAAACTAAATACAGGCTTGTTTCAAAATAGGCTTCTAGTTCTAAGGAGAAATCTGTGCTTCAACTTCAAATCTGCCCTGCCTTTTAAAAAATATCTATTTATTTTTTACATTTTAGCAATTAATACTGATGCACTCAGGAGAGAAAAGGGCAGAACTATAGAGATGAGTAAGGAACACCAGAGTCTGAGTCCTAAGAAAGTAGCCATATGGATTATTTTATTATTTAGAAGGCAAAAGAAAAAACAGATTCAACATTAAAAAGCTTTGAAAAATCACTTCACAGAATATAGAACGTGAAAGAAATGTAAGAAAAATTCAAACAATTCTGTTCCTACATTTCAGGTTAGCAAGCAAAATAAACATTCAGCAAATGTATTTTTTATGAAGAGTACACCAGTGTTTACTCTGAGTGCAGAATATATATTCACAGAAGATTGAAGTGTATTGGTAAATTAATTAGACTCTTTTTAGAAAGTTGTTTGTCAAATAATTTTTTTATTGTCCTGGATTGTTTTATGATAACTTTTCAGCTCATTAAACTCACTCAGATCTCCTACTCTGACATAACTAGAAGATTTTTTAACATGTATTGTTTTTTCCATAATTTGTCATAAATGAATGCTTTCCCTTTAGCAAACAAATGTTCTACTATGGAAATTTTAAAGAAAAAAAAATGTGCCTGAAAGCGACCTCCCTTCTTTGATCAAAGTGGTTTAGGCTGTCATTACACTGCTATTTTAATCTAGCAGAAGTACAGGTTGCTGTTGAAAGGAGCAGGCTGGTTTTCCTTCTCTGGTTGTCTCCTGCCACTTCTTCCCACCACTTCCCTTGTGCCACTGGTATGCCTGTGGCTGTGCCATGAGTTGCTTCAGGGAACTACTCTGGGTGAAAGCTAATTTTTCTTTTACTAGCGTAGTTTTCCTCACTGCGAGGAGTACAAACAGTAATGCCAGCCCAAGGGCAGTAACAGGAACAGTGTCTGGAGCCAGGCAGGGAGGTGAACAAAATTATTCTTCAATAACCATTTAACAGTCAGCTTAAGCTAAACAGGATTTACAAAAGTTATTATGTGCTAGCTAGGAGGTACTGCTACTGTTTTGAACGAAGTATTGATAACTTGATAGAAAACTAATTTTCAACAGAATTAATTAGCCTGCTTTTTGAACACTTCACTTTGAATGATAGAATTATAGAATGGTTAGAGTTGGAAAGGACCTTGAAGATCATCTAGTTCCAAACCCCCTGCCGTGGGCAGGGACACCTCCCCCTAGACCAGGCTGCTCAAAGGCCCACCCAGCCTCATCTCGAACACTTCCAGGGATGGGGCATCCACAGCTTCTCTGGGAAACCTGTTCCAGTGTCTCAGCACCCTCACATTAAAGAATTTCTGCCTAATTTCTAATCTAAATCCACCCTCTTTCAGTTTAAAACCGTTACCCCTTGTCCTATCACTACCCTCCCTGATAAAGAGTCCCTCCCTATCTCTCCTGTTGGCCCCCCTTAGGTACTGGAAGGCAGCTATAAGGTCTTCCTGGAGCCTTCTCTTCTCCAGGCTGAATAATCCCAGCTCTCTCAGCCTGTCTTCATAGGAGAGGTGCTCCAGACCTCTAATCATCTTCCTGGCCCTCCTCTGGACTCACTCAAACAGGTCCATCTCCTTCTTATGTTGGGGGCCCCAGAGCTAGATGCAGTACTCCAGGTGGGGTCTCACCAGAGTGGAGTAGAGGGGCAGAATCACCTCCCTTGCCCTGCTGGCCATGCATCTTTTGATGCAGCCCAGCATATGGTTGCCTTTTTGGACTGCGAGCACACTTCTCATCCACCAGCACCCCCAAGTCCTTCTCCTCAGGGCTGCTTCCAATCCATTCTCTGCCCAGCCTGTGTTTGTGCTTGGGATTGCTTTGACCCATGTCCACGACCCTGCACTTGGCCTTGTTGAACTTCATGAAGTTTGCACAGGCCCACCTGTCAAGCCTAGGTAGGGCCCTCTGGATGGCATCCCTTCCCTCCAGCATGTCGACTGCACCACACAGCTTGATGTCATCAGCAAACTTGCTGAGGGTGCACTCAGTATTACTGTCCATGTCGCCAACAAAGATGTTAAACAGCACTGGACCCAATACTGACCCCTGAGGAATGCCACTCATCACTGGTCTCCACTTGGACATCGAGCCATTGAGCGCAACTCTTTTGAGTGAGGCCGTCCAGACAATTCCTTAGCCACTGAGTGGTCCATCTGTCAAATCCATGTCTCTCCAATTTAGACACAAGGATGTCATGTGGGACAGTGTCAAATGCTTTGCACAAGTCCAGGCAGATGATGTCAGTTGCTCTTCCCTTATCTACCAACACTGTAACGCTGTTGTAGAAGGCCACCAAATTTGTCGGGCACAATTTGCCCTTAGTGAAGCCATGTTGGCTCTCACCAATAACCTCCTTATTTTCTACATGCCTTAGCATAGTTTTCAGGAGGATCTGGTCCATGATCTTGCTGGGCACAGAGGTAAGACTGACCTGCCTATAGTTCCTCCAGTTTTCCTTTTTTCCCCTTTGCACCCACACGCCTTTAGTTTTCCAGCAAAAGACCAATTACCTGAGAAGCACACTATTTTCAGTTTGGATAAATTCAGTAGTTGTTATAGCTGCTAGGTATATAATCTTTTCAAGCCTCTAAGGATCTAATGGAATCCAGGTAAACTGTGCCTGCAGGCTTCAAAAATGTCTTGATTTATTAGGGATCTATAAGACATAAAGCTTTGTCTGCTGACTGGGAGAGCTGGCCACAGCTATGGATCAAAGTTGTTTCAGCAGAATCCGCAGGAGATTCTTGCAGCCAACTGTACCTTTGCCACTTTGGCCTCAAATTGTATTTGCCAAAGGTTTAATTAATATGTGTGTAACAAATGTATAACTAAGTGAATAAGAAACTATGAAATGTATTAGTACATTAAAAAAGAATAGAATTGAAATCAATACTTAAATCAGAAAGACTGGTAGTTCAGAATTCACGTGTGTGAATTCATGTCAAATTTAGTTTTCATACAGATAGGTGAATTTGCCTTTGTTCTTTATCCCTATGATTTATTTCACCTAGGTTTGAGAATTCACTGACATCTGCCACGATTACAGAAATTAGCACAGGATTTGAAGTAGAACAGGTGTTTGAATCCCTACAAGAAAGCCTGATAATACTCCTAGAAACCTAGGTGTAGAGGATAGCCAGAAGTTGGCATGGGATCTTTCTGCATCATCTCTCTTTAGATTCCTAAGAGCCATCCTCAAACATCTTGAAATACTTTAAAATCCTCAAGGTGGTCAGTGTAATTTCACCTGAAAAATATATGCAGAAGCAGATATAGTGCTGCATAAACACTATGAAAAATGCAGAAGTATTTTTGCAGCACTATATTTCAAGCGAAAGAAACATAAAATTTTATTCACAAATCTAACTTTGTCACAAAAATGTGGATAAAAAATGTAGGAGTGAGTACTGAAAAAAAATAGAAGGTCCAATTTACTGAATTTCTTCTGATAAGCTTTCTCAAGAAAGTGTTTGGTTGCCTTCAGCAGGGTTGAGGACAGAGAAGTGTGGGCAACCTGGAAGCGGAATAGATTAATCAGGTGGTGCAAAATAATCTGGGAGGGAGCTAAGAGTTGAGAGGGGATGGGGAGTTGAGATGCAGGAGGGATAAGGAAGTGAATGAGCAGGAGGTAAGGAATTGATAAAAAAGAGTTTGAAATTTTCTCTTGGCAAGTGATGAAGCCTGCAGATCTCTGACAAAGGATGCTCGCTGAGAGCTGAGTGCACTTGCTAGTTGCTGGCAGGACAAGAATGCTTCCTGGCATGTTCCCATACAGCCGCTTACAGAGGAATAGTAATGTTGGTCCTATATTTTTCTATGGTATAGCTTGACTCAGCTTTCAGAGAAGAGCACAACAATTTCTAAATCTGGAGAGAATGGGAATTTTTCTGTTAAAACCAAAATAAGAGCTTGGAAAAGTCATTCTGCTTTCCTATCCTGAAATTGATGTATTGCATACCACTTCCTTTTCTTGAGCTTGATGAAAATATTATAACCTTTTCGCTTGCATGTTGTTTTACATTCGCAGTCAAGCTCCTGTGGAATCAGAGTTTATGTTTCACTTGTTTTTCAGGGAATTAGATTAAGGGCTTTGTACGAGTCAGACAAATACATGCTATGTATTGACTTTTCGTGCTCCGTGACGTTTCTTTCATGTTAATTTCAGACATGGTTACAGAAATAAGATCGGTGTTCTGCAATGCCAGTTAGGGAGACGGCAGTATCCCAAAGTCTAATACTGGGTTAATCAAGACACAGAATCATTACACATGCAGTTCTAATGTAGCCAGTGCAACCTTCAGCTGGCATCTTCAATAGTTGGGTTAAGTAACCCAGAACTGGACCTGCAAAATAAACTAGAAAGAAGAATAGCTGCCGTTGTGTGATTTCAAAGCTTATAAGCAGGATGTAAGGAGATAAAGAAGCTGAGGAAAGTGTCTTTGTAAGGATTCAGAAAAGAGGCAGGAAAAACAAGTGCTGAAGTAGGGGAAGGCATTAGAAGACTCAAAAGAACTGGGAAAAAAAAAAAAGTGACAAAAAGAAAGGACCTGTGAACACTGAATATAAAGGAGCTGCATTTGCATGGATCTCTGCAGTGTACCATCTCCAGGTCCCCAAGGCTGGTGGGATATCTGATAGCTGGGATTAGTGAGGTCTTGTAACAGAACAGTGTGTCATTGCTTAGTTTTGTATAGTGGTATCCTGTGTATCCAGTGAGGCTTGTCTGTTAGATGATGGAGTGTCTTTGTCTCAATTGCTGTCTCCTTTACTGACCCCTGCCCTGATTTACTGCTTTGGTAACCGCAAGAGCGCAGACTGTGCTCTCTGTGTCTTTCCAAGCGTCTTGGTGAGCAGGGGGAGGTGGGAAGACATAAAACAGAGCCTGCACTCAGGCTTGCAAAGTGACCTGGCGTCTTCAGTCTGAGTGTCAGGGGAGCACCTTAAGGCCACTTTATTGGTGTTTTTATATGCAAGGCTGTAAATCATTTGCCCACCAGATTGATGTATGTTGCAGAATGTGGGAGCCACTCATCTTCTGCTTCACAGTTTTGGTGTTCTTCTTGTCTGTGTTGGACATTGACTATCAAAACAGGAAACGCTGTTGATCCTTTTCTTTGTTACTTATGACCAATGAAGATGACACACTGACTGCCTGGTCAAAACAAGAAGCAGCGCTGACCTGAGTCACTGGGGGATGACACTGCCTTTTCATTGGACTGCAACTTGATTTTTTTTTTTATTACTTCCATATTCATAATGAATGTAAACTTGTATACCACAGGTTTTGCACCACAAGCTTATCTTTAGTGCAGACTTATAATAACTTATCTGAAATCATGTTGGTTTTGAATCCAAACTGTGTCAAAGTAATATTTGCTTCATCTTTCTCTCTAAAAAACCTTGAAGAAACAGAATTAAATGGAAGTTAATTTCTTTCTTCCTAGAAGTTTGTATGTCACGACACTAAAGAAAACTTGGTAACACATTCAAGAAGAAACACTAAATAGCCAGATGAGGAAAACAATCACCGTCATCTGCATAACATAGGAATTACCTGAAAACGGTGAAATGGGAATATTTGGAGATCATACTGGCTTTAGGAACTTATTTAGTTACTTCAGACAAGGCCCTCATTTGCTTTCTTCACTCTGGAAGGCTAGAAACAGGGTAAAAGATGGATTGTAGTGATCTAATCTGAAATAGGCAGAAATCATTGTGTCATGGCATGTGCATGATTTGCTGCCGTTTGTAATGAGACAAAGCAGTGTGCGCAGCTCTTGTAGAGTCTGGCAAAGTGCGTCTCTCCTCTGCTGAACAGTATCCAGTGTCCTCACTCGATCAAAGCTAAATGTAGATGTGTTTATCAATATGTGTTCTCACACGGAAGGAGTCAGGCAGCAATCCTGGCTCTTACTCCAGACAAGCCTAGTTCAGTACAGACAGCTTTTGCTTTGGTACCTGCAGTCCTCCTCATTGTTGCTTAGAAAGCAGCATTTTCCTTTTCAATATGGTTCAATGTGCTGCATTAATATTTTCCATAGTGAGTGTCTGTATGAGTAGAGTTATCTGCTAATTCTGAACAGCTTAAATTTCTCATAAAATTTCACAGTGTGTCATGAAGGTTGCTGTAAACTTACTTGCTTTGAAAGATTGCGTGTTGCTTGCAGTGTCTTGTAGAGAGATGCGGGGTGCCAGCAGCATTTCTTAATGATTTATTGTTGCCTGAGGCCACCTGAAGGTTTTCTTGCAGGGAGTGCTGAAGTTGTTAGGAGTTGGCTGCTTGTGCAAAATCGCACTTGCCCTCTGCTGCATCTGCTTGTCAGATGCCTCTGATATCTGTATGCGAGAAGATACCCATAACTGCAGTTGGTATAGAAGACCATCCAGTGAACCTTTCACTTTGGAAGGAGGTAATTCTCTGTGATCTTATTTGGTGAATTGTGTATTTATATTTACTATTTGTCTACTTGAATTCAGGCAGCTGCTTTTCCTCTCTGTGAAGAGAGGAGTTCACTTTGTGCAGGGACCCCTTAATGCTGCCTTCTGTGAAGATGGGTGGGAGACCCACACGCAGCTGGTCTTAGGCTGCCCTCCATGGCAACGCTTTTATTGACTTATTTCTTCTTCACGAGTTGTATTCTTATGATCCTGCTTCAGAAAATGGAGAGCGAAAGTTGGGATTAGGGATTGCTATGAGATATTTTGAGTAACTCCGTGCCCTCAAAACATGATCTTTTTAGCTCTTCTTGACTGTGGGGGCCTGGGAATGCTTCCCAGCTCCTGGCTTCAGCTGCACACCCGAGTTGTGTAAGGTCCATATTAAGGGACATGGTAGCACTTCCTCCCTCCCTCCCTCCCTCCCTCCCCAGTTTCCTACTTGGGTTGCACATCCATAGATACTCATTAAATACAGCTGTTTTTTGTCCTTTCCTGCCTCTAGGCTCTTTCTGAGTTCAGCAGGTCTATGTACCAAGCTCTCTCCTCATCTGCATCCCTGGATGCCAGGGAGATTGTCTTACTCAGATGGCAGGCAGTGGAAGGATCAGAGTCTGGAGGCAGTGCCTTCACTTGCAGCCTGCAGCAGCTGTGCTCTGCAGTCAAAGCTTTGGCTGGGAGAGGAAGGACGTGTTAAATTTGGTAATTCTGAGTCCTCCCAGGATCCTCTCCTGGGAAGGGGTGGATGGTGAGCGAAGCTGCCTTCTGGGTGGTCTCTGTGTTAAAACACTCCCTGAAGCAATAGAGCTTTTAGCATCCTTCGGCTCTGGTTTTCTTGGCCTAGGTTCTCACTGCAGCCTCACAGGGCATCAGTCTCTGCAAGCGTCTCACCAAGGGAAGCAGAGCTGGTGGGACAACTGCCCCCAAATATTGCACACCTAGAGCCCAAACTGTTAGTGTGCTGGCTAAACTACAGTTAGAGATTTCCCTGAGAGGTCTGTGGGAGTCACCTGTGCTGCAGGACATGCAGGTAAAATGGATGGAGACTCCAGGAGTGGGAGAAGCCCCGTCTGTGGGACATGGTGTAGAGGGAAGCGCGTTGGTGGGGTTAAGGGGATGTAAGTGCACGTGGGAGAAGTATAGGAGCAGGATACGGGGCAGAATGAGAGGAAAGGGAGACTCGTGGGACCAGGCAAAAGTCTGAGGGTACACGTGTGGCAGGAGATTGGGCTGTAAGTTAAAGAGAAAATGACTGGAAAAGAACAGTAGAATGGCAAGACGGAAAAGGGAAGAGAAGCAGTAAGGAGCTGAAAAAACTAGAATGGAAAACTCCCTACTCCTCAAGACAGGAGAACAGGCAGAGTTCTGCTAGAGCAGCCAGGAGGAAGCCCATATTTTTGTGTGTGAATTCAAGGTTTGATGTGAGGGTGGGTTCCCTTTCTAAAGCCAAAAAATGAAAAACTTTACTGAAAAGGGTGGGAGTTTGAAAATACTCTATAATTTTAAAGACGGTATTGTCTCTCTTGGGGGAAGGGATGTGATACAAGAATTTCACATCCCTATTTTGATCTTCTGAAAAGATTTAGATGGAGAAAGAAGTGAGTTGTTCTTGAGAGATCTCTGGCCAGGGTTGGACTAACAACCATTGATTGGACTAGCAACTAAGAGGGAGTAGGCAAGTGGGAATAGGAAGAAAAACCCAGTGAGATGATGCATAACAACATACTGGAGTGGAGATTATGTCCTTGTAGTATAAAGAAACTTCATTTAACAATGCAGAGTTCTCTTCTTATAGCCAACAGCTATAATATAACTAGTCCAACAAGTCAATGGAGGTAAATTTGCTTAGGGGATAGCTGGCTGTTATTTATAGCACAAATTGCTGAATCTACAAGTGTCTCCTGTGCCCTCACCATCCTTTTTTGGAAGCATCATAGAAGGTGTGTTTTTCAGGCTGTGTCCTCGCCTGCTAATGTAGTTTTGGTTGGCCCAGGTCACCTGAGATTAATTATGCCCTTTTGAAAACACTTGTGTTTAAACACTGCTTATTTGAATAATTGCAGAAATAACTGTCAGAGGACTTTGAAGGCTGAAACCTTGTCTACCTGTGTGAAAAGGTGAGGGCTTGTGTGCTTCTGAGAATTTTGACTATCTACATCTGGATTTACGTTAGCTTCACAACTAATGTCCTCCCTTCCTGTGTTACAGATGAAGAAGAGATACTGTGCAGGATTTTGGTAGTTTTGCGTATGTTTTCTCCTGTCTGTGTAGTGGGACCGGGATGTTCTGAGGCAGGTGTAAGTTTTTGAAGGAGATGGTCTAATGATTTTATATATTCCTCTACTTACAAGACTGTGCTGCTGATGCATAGCAGTGGAGCAGCAAGTAAAAGGAAAAACATGCTACTCTCCGCATAAGTGCTGGTGAAATGGCTAAATTAATAAAATAAAACATGTAATGTTGAGAATTGCACTTATGATAATATTTTTTTAAGGCTAGATGTGAATGTGACATCTCTCTGCCTCAGGAGACTGTAGAACTGCCCTCAGTGCTTTTTTAAATCTCGCTTAGTGGTTTCTTCTTAAAGTTTCAAAACGATATTCACTCTTGAATTAAAGTTTTCAACGGATGTCTCTAGAAACATTGTTTCTATGACTAATTCATCTGATAGATGATATGTTGCACTGTGTTTCATGTTAATTTTACCTATGTTCAATGTCCAGCTTTCAGAATATATTTAACTACTTTTCTGTGAGACCAAAGGACACTTCACAAAGAAAAAAAAAAATCTCACCTTGTAAGTACATCTTAAGTTCTGTGAAACAGATTCTTATCTTTCTATACCTGCAAAATGTATTCATATAGACAAATAAATTATCTTTGTAAAAAAATAAGAAAAAAAGGCCACTATGTATAACTTAAAATTAACTAGTATTTATGTTTTTTTAAATATTAAAACAAGATTATAAACAGCATATTATAATGTAATGAACACGTGTCCAACAAATATTTGAACTCTGAATAGCAATAATGATGCTACTCTTTGAAGGACAGGGTTACATGTGCATGTGAGCAAAGATCTGGCGTTTTCTAATGTTTAAATAGTGAAAGTGTTCAAGTGGGATTACCTCATTATTTTAAAGTATTATTAAAATATTAGTGAGGCACTAACATTTTGGGGCATTATATTTACCTTTTTAGTAAAAAAAAAAAAAAAAATTATATTTCATTCTTTTTCCAGGATTAGAGGGAAGACAAAATTTTCTCATACAGAAAATACAATTGGTCTTCAACTAATTTTTTTAAAATGAAACTTTTTATTAAGCTATTGAAAGATTACTTATTTTTGTGTGCCATGTTAGCTTTCTTTCACTTCTATTTGAGGAACACCAGTATTCATTTCAGTTTGAAGTCGTCTTACAAAAGCAATGAAGAATCTTCTAGGAGAGTAAAGTGGAAAAACGTTTTTTTTTTATTTATTCAGGAGTAGCACTCTATACAAGTTATATTTTTATATTGTAGAAGAAGCAAATCTGTGTTTTCACCAGCATTAGGGTAGAGTGCCTCTCCACTGTTTATATGTGAAAAAATATTTACATAAAGGTTAATATTATGTCTTTATTACTATGTGAATAAAAAGGTGTTTTTAGAGCAACTGCTGATTATCCAAACTGTTTTATCAAAAAACAGTAGAGAAACCTGCTCTGTCTCTCTCTTTTTTTAAAAAAAATCAAAAGTAAAGGTTTTTGTCATCTGACCAAGGTTCACAAACATTTGGGCTTTTCTGCAAAGTAGTCCAGACAATTAAAATAGACTCTCTTAAAGAAAACTCCCTTCAGTATTTCGTCTATGTGGCCACTCCACGCTGTCAAAAGCCTTTTCATCCTTTAAAAGGCTCACGTACTTCCAGGAGAACAGAAATACAGAAGAAGAGACGATCAACAGTTCCTTTGTTGTTCTGGAGTCAATCCAATGTGGTGTGCATTATGGGTTATCAAGTTTGTGTGTTAAAACAGCTTTAATGCCATTGATCAAGAACAGTCAGGTCTATATAGAATGCGCTCTTGGGATATTTATTTATAATTACAGCTAAAAATACTCTCAGGTGTTGAAAAATACCATTATAAAATGTGCAGAGGGCTTTGGAATTAGGACAGTGTCTTAGCAGTCTGAAATGAACTCAGCACTGGTTGTTCTGTTATTAACAAATTTTGTGTTTTATGTGGAGAAAGCAGCTAATCTGAATGCTCCAGTCACACATCACAAGTGATTAGGATTTCAGAATTCCAAGGAACTTTGCATGAGCCTAGCAATCTTTTTTTTCCAGAGGTAACTGCACATGATATTCTAAAAACTTTCCCTATAATTAGTTTATAATTCCAACTACAGCAATCAGGTAAACGAAGGGTTAGTATTTTACAGATGACAGAAAACCAAAATCCAAACAAAATCCAGAAAGACATTCCTTAGGCCCACCATTTAAACGATCACCCTTGTGATTTGTTGAGCAAGTAATTCTGAAAAACAATAAACTTAATTTTCTAATCGAAGATTAGGAAACTTTTCACAATGCAAAAGACCGAGACACATGCAAAACAGCATAGCTGTAACATTTCTTGTTCAATTTGTCTGATGATGACCTGAATATGTTTCTTCTGTGGAATATGATGTAAAATGTGAACCTTCAGCTTTTAGCTTTCTTTTTGCTGAAGTTGTGGGAAATACAGGCTTGAAAAGTGGCACTGATTTAGTATATTTTTTATGTTCTTTTAATTTAGTTAGCCTGTACTGAGGTACCTCACAAAGGATGCTTACTTTCTACCTCTTGATGAATCTCTGAGATTTCTCTCTGAAGATGAATGTATGACTCTTTCTTCAAAAGGAAGGTATAAAAACATGTGTGGAATACACAGCATAATCTTAATTTGATGTAGTTTGATGATTTGTTAAGATGATTTGATGTGGTTAGATGGTGTTGATAAAAACAAACCAATCATTCTGTTAAAACACTGTAGCATGGGAATATGATAATGTTCTATGAAGAACAAAGGAAAGTTCTATGTATGAACAACGGAAAAGCAGTTTGTAGCATTTCTGAACATGCAAAGAAGCATAGAAATATTTGGAATGAAGATTTTCATGCCATGAGATTTTAAGTCTGCTATGAGATTGTGACTCTAAGTGAGTTGATAGCCTGCTAAAATTTAGATCATCACTAGTATAAGGGTTGTGACTGATGTTATTTGAAAGCACCTCACTTAAAGTCCTCAGATATTAATTAAGGGTGGTGTTTCACATGATAGTTGGAGCTGATCAAATAGCTTGCGGCTATTGAGAGGGGCAGTCCTGCTTGCCCTTCCCCTTCTCCCATGTGTGCTCCTGTCCCCTTGGCTCTTGGGTGACTTTTAGTGAGCTGGACGCTTGCTGAAGTAGCAGAAAGCCATTGTTGCTGTACTGCTTGGTTTGCTTTCTGCTGCTGAGCAAGTTGCACTGATTGACCAAATGGCCAGATGCGTGCTGTAAGGGATGGAGTGTAGGGGTAGGTGCGGGAGATGGGTGGGAAGGAGTGGAGCTCCCCTTTGGAGGCAGCAAGCTCTTAGACTGGCTGAGATGTCTCATTAAGTCTCAATCTGAGAGGTGCAGAGGAAGAGCACCCCTTTCTGCCACCCACCATAGGCTTCTCGTCCCCAAACTCTCCCTCTACCCCCATGTGGGTACCTGCCTGGGCTTCCCCTGCAGTGGGACCACTGGTTCCCTTTCCTGATGCCTGTCCATGGATCACGGGCACAAACAGTATGTCCCAAGGGACTTCTCAGCATCTCTGACTGGGTGCCTGTGTTACCCTTAAGGGATGGTGTAAAAGACGATATACCTTGTGGCTTGTGTGGCCACAGCGTTACCTGGGTGACTGCAAGTCCCTAAAAGCTATTTCTTTAAATTTCTATGCTGGTTATGAATACATTATGTACCACAAAATGGTCTTCACGATAATGCTTGACAGTGGATCTCATGATGACCTCAGTCACCTGAGAAACACACATGATAATGTAGTGGTGTGAACGTTGTGAAAATGTGCTTCGTTTTCTTCTAGTCTAGCTCTTGTGTTGTAAGTGCCTGACTATCATTGTATATCTTTCAGATTGAACCTCAGATCATCTTCCAAGGCACAGCCCAAACAAATGTTTACATTTAATGGTGGGCTGAAGTCATACTGAAATAAAAAAGACTAGCTTGCACTGTGCAACTGTTTTCCTGGATCTGAGTAGGACTCGGATGAGTAGATTTAAGAAAACGCTGGACACACTGAAGAGGTAACTAGAGATATTTTTTTATAAAATACAAATTTTTTTAAAATTTTTTTTTACTGTATATCTTCATGTTGCTACAAGTCGTATGTATGAGGGTGGACTAATATATGTAGAATGTTTTTTCTGTGTTATCTTTGCACTCTTCCTGCTCTCATTTTCAGTGATTCAGGTTTTCATTCTGTGTGTCCCAATCTACATTGTAGATTTCTTTGGCAGCAACTGCCTTTTAATATATGCTTTTGCAGCAACACTACAATTAGATATAGTTCTGATTGGAACATTGGGGGCCTATCATAAGGCAAACAATTACTAATCTTAATTATACACGTAACAGTAACGTGCCTGGCAGTTCCAGTCTCTGAGAGCTGGCCGGTGTTCCAGTAAGAAGAGTAGTTACCCCCTCTTTTCTAACACTTCTTTTTTGCCAGTCCAAATTTGTACCACACATAAACAAGATCTGCAAACCGACTGCAATTCAGAGAATGGTTAATCAGAACGTTTTTTGAGGTTGGTGTTTTAGCACCAATGAAACAAGGTATTAAACAAGTCTGGTCCAGTACAGAAAAGGGAGCGAGGTGGAGCGATGAGATGCTTTACCAATGCTGCCATCTCTTGATCGTCTTTGGGATTGCCACCCTTAAAAATTTATGGGAGATAGGGTGGGATTCTTAAAAGTAAAGCCAAGACCTCTCCAAACCCCGGAGTTAACAAATGACATCATTATTATTTTTCCTAAAGCCTCTCAACTTTTATGTAAATAAACTCCTTAAGCACATAGCTGCATTTACCTCAAGTTAGGCTACTTTCAGGCTTTTATATTTTTAATAACTTTCTTGACTGTGTCACACAAACTTGAGGTTGTTCTGAATTGCTAGCATTTAAATTAAAAATTAACACCGAGAAACAGAGAGATGAAAGGAATGAAAACAGCAGCTCTGTCCAGTAGTACTGTATGCTTTGTGAACTCTTAAAAGGTCTCTTATGATTGGAAGCTAAATTTTTCTTTCTGATTTCATGGAAGTTGAAAACCCACTTAAGCAATGGTTGCTTTGGGGTTTCTATAAGTTAGCGTCTTAGCTTAGTTTCCAGTGGGAAATCCAAAATGTTGATTCCAAATGATAATTCTGTGTGGAGATTTTAGTGGTTTTTTTTTTTCCTTTTTTTTTTAGTTTGGCCAGAAAGTTTGTCACTGGAAGATACCAGTTTCTCATACCTGAATGAATTAGTGGAAAAGGGTGGATTCCAATAGGCTTATATTTTCCTGAAGCTTTCAAAAAAGGTCAGTCTTTTTTTTTTCTTTATCTTTTTTCTCTCTAATTTATCAGTGTTTTGAAATGTGGAAGTTTAAAGTTTTGGGTTAAAATGACAATTGGTTTTAAGACAGCGTACGTGAAAAACACTGAAATCTGAAGGTCTCATTTTGAAATGTTTGAGATAGACTATTTTTGTAGAACCCTACTGAAATTATTTCTGGATTAAAAAAAAAAACAACTTAGTTTTAGTTATGTTTTGACCTATTTTGAAAATTAATATAGTTAGATATTAATTTGAATGGAAGATAACATTTCTCAACAGATCTAATCTCTGCAGCCAGATGAAAATGAACTTTGTCCTTGTTTCTAAATATACTCCCTCCTGGACAGATTGAAACAAGCTGGTGTGATTGTAGTCCCTGTCTTGGCAACTGCATTTGTTACCTAAAGACAATTATGCCAGTCCAGCTGGTTCCACAAATGTTTTTAAGAATCCTTTGAAAATAGCAAAATTAATGATAAGAAAATGCAAGTTTTCATTTGGACTTCTGCGGGTTTTCCTCTCATCCTTACCACATGAGGTGGTACATTTCCAATGAGGAGGCAGTTTTCATGAGAACTGGTCTGAGATTTCCACCGCTCAGAAGTTATGTGTTATAGAATGGTGATCTGAACTGTAGCAGAACTGACGATTCAGAAATATTTGGATCTGTAACACAATTTAACGTCTGCCCCCTTAGAAAACCCCACTGTAATGTTATTCTGTAACTTTGCTACTCTGGCATTTTAGCGATGGGCGAAGACAACTCTTTTTATTTTCACATTTGTTTTTTTATTGCTATTTTTCTTTGACTCTTTCTGCTTGTGCTGCTCTTGGCTAGGTAATTTATGGCCTAATATCAGAGCCCTAGACAACTGTGCAAGTTGCCAGAGGCTTGGCAATCAGATCCGAGAAGTGTTTTAAAGATGTGTTTTGTTGGAAATTGCTTTTCTGTTCTTCCCCAAATGAAATCCTGCTGCTGCACACATTTATTTTGGAATGGGAGGAGCAGCAGTGGAGGGAGAGATGGTGTTTGTTTATAAAGACACCTGAAAAACAAAGCTTTTGAGAAGCTGAAGCTTACTGGGGAAATGAGAAGGGGGCCACTTCCGTTTGGACAAGAGGTGGAGTTTTCAAAGACTGGGATGGGTGATGCTTCTGAGGCCATGGGTCACATTTGCATTTATACAGGCTGAAAATAGTGGTCAA
Organism: Dromas ardeola; assembly: GCA_013398915.1. Taxonomy (NCBI): domain Eukaryota; kingdom Metazoa; phylum Chordata; class Aves; order Charadriiformes; family Dromadidae; genus Dromas; species Dromas ardeola. The sequence goes on from VYZM01023087.1 coordinate 57,818, forward strand.
CAGATGTTTCCCACTCTGGTTCTCTGAATGCACGTGCTGTAGCCCTGGGTGTCCGGTTGTCCTGAGATCTGCCGCAGAGCAGCAGCCTATGTCTTTCTCTGATCCTGCACCGATACCTGGCTGTACGCCGCTGCCCCTCTGTATGTTAGCGCTTCGTACTCAGCAGGTCCCAGTGGCCTCGTGGCTTCTGCATCACCATGCTTTGGGAACTGCGTCATGGTGGCATTGATTAAGGGCTCTTTAGAAATGAAACACTTTTTCTTTGGCTGGTTTGTTTGGAAGAGAGAAAGGAGAGTGAAAAAAAAAAGTGTGCGAGAAACAGCAAGTAGAGCTAAGGCTGCTTTGGTTTCATGAGATCTTGTGTTTTAATAAAATGTATGAGCTTTCTAGGGAGCTCTAGAGAGAATCCTGGTAGCTTTTTATTCTTTTTCTGCTTGCTGTTGCTTTCAAACAGCAGCTCCCAGGTGCTCTCCCTTATTTCCTTTTGTTTTAGGATGGCTCTTTGCTGAAGCTCCCATCCAGCTCCTCAGCTGATCTTTGCAAATATCTCTGCTGAATTTACCAACCAAACTTGTTTTTCCTTTCTCACTTGGTTGCATTATCGACTTTCAGTCCTCTGCTGCTTTTATACAGAGGAAGGGCATGCAGTGTTTGCAACAAGTTAAGTGAACTGACAGTGACCTCTCTGCAGCAGCATTTTATCCAGCTCCTCTTATCCTTTAGCTATTCTCTTTGTAAGAAGCAACTGTGTTTCAGCTCTGTGTCTGGTAATTGTCTTCCCTTTTCTAGAAGTGCCAGTTCACCTCCTTTACCTACCATCAACCCTGTCCCTCCCTCTGCAGGATTTGATTCAACCGCCCTTCTAGTTCCTGTTCTTCCTTCTCCTCCACAGGCATTCTGTCTCCTCTCTGCTGAGATTTTTAGCAATCGCATGTATCGCACAAGTCTCATTTTAACTTTTTAAACATCTGCTTCTCCTGCTATTCTTCTTTCTGGATGCCTCATCTTTTTCCTGCTTTGGAAAATACCTTGTCCCGTCTGAAGAACACAGTGTGATTGTGTGATTTCCCACTTCAGCATTCAGAGCGTACCTTTTGCTGACTTTTGATCTGGGCCCTCACCCCAGAAATGATGAGAAATTCTTCCATCACTTTTTGGAGACCTCTAAAAGCTGAATTTCAGCTTCCTATAAGGGAGGAGTTTGTTTCTGGGGTTTCTTTCTGTTTCTGTCACTTTTTAAACCATCAGTATCTGCACAGTCTTCTACCTTTTTCTATCATCTGGAGTAAATCTGTGTCTTCTTTGTGAGGTCTTTATTTTGGTCATGTAGTTTCTTGGTTTTAATGGAAATTTAGATTGGGACCATGCTACTTACTAGTACTCCTTTTTTGCATCTCCACTTAGAGTCTCCTTAGTTTAGACCAACATGTTACCACAGCCTTAGCAAAGTACAACTGCCTTTTGCATAGAACACAAATGTAGGCCTTAGGCTTAAAAGAAAAAAAGGGGGAATGCTTCATAAAGCCAATATTAATGGGATTGAATAACACCTTGAATTAAATAAAGCAATTATGTAACATTACATAAAAAAAAAAAAAGAAAAAGGTACATAGTCTAAACATCCCCAGGCCAAGTTGGAATTTCTACACAAGAACATTGAGTGATGCTATGTCTGGGCCATGAAGTCCTGCTGACATAGCCAAGTTATGTCAGATTATGCAAAATTTCCCATTTCCATGTGGGAAACCACCATGACGGCAAAGATGAGCCTACACAAAGGGGAAGGAACTTCCATCAGTGCAGGGAGCGTTCAGTTCTTGTACATAGGATGCCCAGTACAACCAGAACCATAATGAGCTCCACACTAGACAGGATCTTGTTTAGGGAACTAGAAAGTAAAGCAGGATATGGGCAGCATCGTGGCTCTGGGAAATTAAAGGTAACTGCACTGAGGGTTAAGAAAAAAGGTAGATTCTTCAGTCTTAACCTATTGACAGAGGAAGGAATCTACTGGAAAAACAAAGTGTAATTTTTATTTTAAAATGTCATTGATTCAGCTTCCTGCAACGCTGAAGTCATGAGAGGCAGGAAAGGGGATGGCCCTAGTAGCAAATGGCTTGGGGGAAGAGTGATGCTTTAATACCAAGCATATTCAGAGCAAACCACAGACAAGTCAGCTCTTGACCTGTACTGAGAGCCGGGACAGTCTCTGCAGTAGCAAGCAAAGAGATTGAAGCAAAGACCTCTTTCCTCAGGAAATCACAAGGTATGTCTACATGGTGTATTAGGGGCCAGCATGAGCTTGTGACTACCAGAAGTATGTTGCATAAACATACCCCTAACAAGCCAGTCCCTGAACATGTACATTATTTAGTATGGCAGAATGTTTGCTTATTGGGAACAATGCAGGCAACCCAAACATACAGAAATCATGTGCCAAGCCTCCCCTCCAGAATGAGATTGCCTTTAAAATGACAAGATTAAACCACCACCAATGACAACCTAATGCAATACATTTTGGATTCCTTTTATTTGGTGTCTGGTGTTGGAATATTCATTGTTTACTTGCAAGTTAGCCACATCATTGTCACGAAAGCTAGAAGTGTGCTTAAAAAAAATTAAATCTCAGATGCTAGGGTAGTTACCTGATTATAGCCTCTGCAATTACTCACAAAGCCATTGGGTATCACAAGAGTTGTGCTGGGTGTGACTACTCAGGATTGTGTAACTGGGGAGATTCACACCTGTGTGCTGTAAGGAATGTGGATTTGAATGCTAGGGTGAGGCATATACATGTTCACGTGAGTTGAGTAGAAGATAAACCTTGAGTGAGTTTAGAAGATGTACAAGATGTTTAAGGACGTGGACAGGCTTTCTTTTCTGGGTCTAAGTAAGGTAGTTTAAGATGTTCCTGGCCCCAGCTCTTCAGCTTTCTCCAGCGCTGGAAACGACTGCCTCCCCAGCCGAGCTGGTGCTATGGGAAGGATGCAATGCCAGATCACCTTCCCCATCAGTTTAAGATCAGATAATGGGCTCTGAACCTAAATGACAGTGGATGAGGAACAATTGCACCTTCTATACTCGTGGGAGTGAGAATCCTACTGATAGGAGCGAGGAGATTGGGGGTGACATGCATCTGAGGAATGCTACTAATGTCTTAAATCACTTCCAGTTCTCTGTAGAATAAATGTGTGTCTAACCCAAGGCAAGGCTGGAAAGGTGCTGGCAACACGGCTTGATATTACAGACACTGAAAGTTCCTGCCTCTAAGGTGCTTTCTCAAGAGAGAATCCAAAGACGTGTAGCTTAGGAAGGAAGGAGTGTACGTGAGAAGCAGAGGATCAGGTGTCACCTCACTGAAATTTCTTTGCCCTTCAAACTGAGGCTGAGCCACTGAAACTGCTTTGGGTTTTATCTCAGCATTGAGGAGGCGGCTGGTTTCCAACTGGATAGCGATATGTCATCTTCTCCTCCATCACTGCTCTGTGCCTCTCCATGATTGGATACAGATGGAGCTGTCTCCTAGAGGGGTCCCTGTCCGGATGGTGCTGCTGCTGCTTTGATTTTGATGCCCTGTGTTTGGAATCAGATCCTAATCCACATCAGAAAGCAAACAAACCCCAAGAGCTGGAGTGCAGTTGATATATTAAGATAGGCTGTTTGGGTGTTTGCTCCATTTCTGACATTTCTGCAAGGCTGCCTCTTGTCCTGGGGTTATCATTACCCAACAAAAGTATCTAATCCAGTTGGTGTTAGATCAGCCATTTCATATGCATTATAATTTTAAATAATGCTTGCCTGACCTTGTGTGCTGGGAATGATCACAGCTGTGTGTGTGTGCGCGCGTGTGTGGGGTTAGGCGCTGCTCCATTCTAGCTGTCCTGCTCCTGCCCTTCTGCCAGTGAGACAGCAAAATGGCCGTCGTGTTGGTGTTCTCTGCCATTCTCCAGGGGTTTCCAAACTAAGTCCCTGACTGAGATGGAAAGAAGGAAAAGGTGCTCTTCTCTGATCCTGTATGGCAAAACTCAGGGGCTTACAGGAGAGATATCAAGAAGAGAAGTGAAGTCTAAAAGCTGGTGAAAACAGCTGCATAGAAAACAAATCACTGCAGCAAGGAAAACATCACTTTCAGCACGACTAAGTTTCATAAACTGAAATTCTCTGTACGCACCCCTTACCATGTGACAGAAAAACACACGCTGCATGAGGTTCACACAAGATGGTCATATGAGATGAAGACTGCTCAAGTCTCTCATCCTTGCAAGGAAACATGAAAAGTTTCTGCCATGTGTTTCTGCCAGTCCCACCCAACTTTTCCTTGTCTTCTTCAGTGTTGGGAAGGAGTGTCCTGGAAAATGTAATAGTCAGAAATTAACATTTTTCCCTTTGACTTGTTATTTGCAGTCAGATAAAGATTTTGTTTTTCAATAACATTACTGTTCAGCATTCAGGCATGTCCTGAGAAGGAATTGGTAATATTTTTGTGATCCCTCGGATGTGACTGTGGGCTTTTCCTAATCTGCAGCAGTGCAAAATTGCCCGTATGTGATGGGGAGGAGGGCTGATTTTTCAGGATGGCGGATGAGGAGTGCTCTTCTGTTCCATCCCACCGGCACCACTCTGATGAACCCATCAAAGCACTGAGGATGCATACAATGAATGCTAAGCACATCGTGCAAATGAGCACAATAATAATAATGTTGAAGATGGGAAATGAATAATTTCTCTAAATGAAGCTTGGGCAGGAATTCAGATAGAAAGTATGTAATTAAACCAAGCTGGAACTTGATCAACATACTGAAATGGTACTAGGGGAAAAAAAAAAAAAAAGTTATTTAATGACTATTAGCAGGAAGAACCTTGGCTTTTTAATTCATCCAGAAAGAAGACAACTGTCAGCACCAGGAAAAGTCAGATTCCCAAGAGAATGTCCCTCCTTTTCACGCATAATTTTCCCATGGAGAGTTGCAATCTTGGGCTGCCAGGATAATACCCATCAGTTCTGGACGTGGACCAGAGATTTGTACAGGCAGACACTTCTGGGCTTGAGCCTGGTCAGGCGGTGGGAGGGCTGGTGGGTGAGCTGAGCACAGCCAGTGTTGGTCCTGTCTGAGGATGCAGGGAGTGAACATGCTTGGTTTTAACACTTGGTTGTACTGAAGTGGATGAAATGAGTGCTTGCACAGTCCTGCTTCCGTCTGAACTCTGACCAGACTGGACCTTTGCTTAACTTGGACTCTCCAGTACAAACATTACTCACAGTCCTATGATAATCTTAGGAAGAAAGATAAGCAGCAAGGATCTTCACCCCATCGCAAACCACAAGAGCACATTTGCTACTACGTGATAAAGACTCAAAACTGCTGCTGGCTTTACTGGCTAGTGATCGCTCCCTCTTCTGCTCCCATGGCTAGAGGACATGATAAATTATCTAGAGAGCACCTTTCTTAGCTGAACTTTGGTTGTGTATTTGTGGAGCTCAGTGCACAATTAACCTGGCACAATTCACTGTGGCACAGTTAACTGTAAATCCTTACACAACAAATGGATCGTAATCACTGTATTTCAGTGACTACTGAAAGGCAATTTGAAGACTAAATAAAGCAGGATGTTGAGATTACAGATTGTGGGTCTTTCGAAGGGATTTCAGGCAAAAGGAGAATACCTGCAGCGCTCTGCAATGCTTGTGATGTGGCTGTGTGTGCTGACAGGGGATGCTCAAGTAGTACATGGCTGCATGGGCTCATGGGGTCAGGGAAAGATCAAGCCTTCATTCCTGCGCTGGATGCAAAAGGGGTGGGCATACATTGCCAGCCACATCATGGACCTGCGCTCACTAGTGGGGAGTGACAACCACACACCATTTATCTTTTTCAGTTCCCATAAAAGGGAAACGTTGCGTAAAGCATGGTTTTGTTACACAGCATGAGCACTGTCTTGCTGCTCCTTTGACCCTACTAAAGCTAGAGTGTGACTTAGCTGTGCTCGTGGCTGTGAGGAACGGTTTTACGGCCACAGGCGTGTTGGTGTCTATGTGAGACTCGGCAGGTGAGGAAGAGTTTGCAGGGAAAGGCATCGCTGAATGCCGCAAAGCCAGGTCCTCAGTGGTGGTGTGGTCAGTAATCTTACAGGAGCTTCTAGCAGCTGGCCCTCTGCCCCTTGCTCCCAGGTGGTGATGTGGTGTCATCTAAGGCTGTGCGGCTGCCTACGCCTGCTGCTGTGCTAAACCTGAGAGAAATTAAACCAGCTGGAGCAGAGCTGCTTGGCCTGGGACAACCGAGGAAATGGCAGCTCAATACATGCCAGTTACCTGGGGGTTCCAGGATGGGAGCGGAGGGAGTTTACTGTGGTGGCTTTGACGAGCTGGTGTATGATTTAGGACCGGTGAATGCGTGAGCGTTGGGCTGTAACCTTCCCCTGAGTTACTGGGAGGAAGTCTAGAGTACGAGCCGTGCTGGGCTCCCCACTGTGCCTTCCTGGTGTGGGCTGCACTGGGGACTCTCCGTGCTTAAGGTGCTATGAATCGGATCCAGACATGATTTAAGGTAATTTTTTTCTAATTCGCAGTCAGGCAATGGAATAGATCTATCTTCTGTGAATCAAAAGTATTAATAACTCCCTTAGACGCAGTTTGGAAGCAAATGAATACCCCCATTTTTTGATAGATTTTGAGAGCATTATTTTACTATATGGAGAACTCCATTAGCAGAACACATGAATTAAAACAAAAGCAGCTTATTTGCATTGTGATTAACCATTCCTGAGATGAGAAAGCTCATCTAGTTGTGAATATATGGCAACAAAGATTATAAACGGTGCAATGGGGTTTAATCTTTGGGTTTTTATGTTTCTACAAAATGGCTTTCGTACAGAAACATTTCCTTCTTACCTACAGCTGAAATTTGTCACCATGGTAACCTTCTGGATTTGGAGGGGCGGGGTGCTCTAGGCAAATACGTGGACGCAACCTCAGAAATCGTTACCCAAATTGGGTTTCATTTCTCCTCTCTTTCTTTAACATCTATGAGGTTCTCACACACTGGGCAGCTACTCACGTAACCAGATCAAAGGGAGGCCATATGGATATATACTCTTGTTTTCTTTCTTTGAAAAGAGCAGTGTTTGGGGCAATTTCCTCCCTTATTCAACTGGCTCCATCGTTCCCTGGCTGCAGCTCCAAGCCAGCTCGGCTCTCCGGGAGCTGCTGGACCATGCTCCGCTCCAGTGCCTGCAGCATCACCCGCTGTTGCTGGGGAAACGCAAAAATCCTGAGCTGGGGTCCCAGCAGCTCAGCATTGGAGAATACGCTGTTCATTTACTGGCATGAATATACACATAGTTCTATTTTGTTTTGTTTGACGTATGTATCTGAGAATGGCTTGGGACCTTAAACGGTTTGTGGTTTTGTTTTTTTTTTTTGTATATTTGAAGAGAAACAAACTGACACAAATGTGCACTAAGACTTCTGAAAATAAAATTATGAAAGCCTTAGAGAGCTCTCACCCACAGTATTGTGTCAATGCAATATTATTTTAAGGACATGTCACCATCTTGATCATTTAACTTCCGATTTTTATTTTCCATTTTATGTACCGGACTGCTTCCCACTGCTTTCCCATGTTCTCCTTCTGGTTTTTAGGTTGCAGGAAAAAGGAGTAGTTTATGACTAAAGCTCTGGACAAAGGCCGTGTAGACTGAAGTTGCTATTTGTGAACTTCGACACTAACTCCTGAGATAACCATGGTTGAGTCATTGCATGTCTGTCTGCCTGAGGTCCTAGTCTGTAGACAACACACAGTCTTTCTTCTTGTCCTTTTGCTTTTCGCGTGGGCATACAGCGTGGCAAGTGTTGGAGTCAGAGATGTTCTTGATCTGTGCAGTAGTGCCTTGATTTTATCTGAAGCTTCTTGGTGCAGCGAATAAATAAATAGTAAATAAAAACTATTTGAGGGAGTGCAATAATAGAGTGCGAGTGGTGACCCTACCTGTTTGTTTGCTTTTTGGTAAGCTCCTGGCCCACCACAGGAGGTATCAGTAAATAAACCCCTGTCATCTGAGTACACCCACTTCTTTCTTCACCCTCCCCGGCCCCGTGACTGACTTTTACACCTTTTCTTTCCCCTGTAGGGTGGGGGCAATCAAAAGCATTCCTTCATACTAAGGCAGGGTGTGATTTCAAGTGTTACCTGGCTTCTGTGCCTATCTTTGTTTCTTGGTAGCTGTCTGCTAATCTGAAGCACTTCACCCTTAATTAAGAAGAGCAAAACTACCTTGGGTTCATCCTGGGGAAAGAGCTTGTGCATCAGTAGTTACTCCAAGGGGCTGACCTGTGCTACACTCTCACTCACAAGTAGATTTTTTTTTTTAAGAAAACAACCAAGCAGCTGGTTTATACTTTCTGCTAAGGCCCTATCAGTTCTTGGTTAGTGCATTTATTTGAGTATACTGGAAGTACATCTGAACGTGGCTTCCTAATAGGGGTAAAGCCCTGAGGGGGGACTTGCATACACCAGCTTGTGTTTTGCCCCATGACCTGCCTAACATAGATGAAATAACTGTTGAAGAGTGTTACTGATGAGCATAATTTGGCTCCTTCTGAGCTGGCAAGGAATGTTCAGTGAGCAGTGGGGCTACCGCAAGGCCACCCCAAATGCAGCAGCGAGGCTATAACATTAGGTGGCACATTTAGTGTTTCCTGGTGCCAGCTCCTCAAGGGTAAAACATTTCTCTTACAGAGTCTGGCAAAAAGTTTAAAGGCCTCAGAGCCATTGGCAGGCAGAGCGAAGTCTCCTTCAGGGCAGGTTGAGTGCTAGGTCCACTTCTTGGCACCTAGCACGTGAGGCTGAGTTGACTATAAATATGCATCCAGCCACCACACTGGTGTGCCAGTAGGAACTGGGGGCAGAAAGCATCATTTCGGGGACTTTACAAGGCAGAAAAATTTGGAGCATGAAATAGCTGCATTCACGGGTTGCCATCCACCATCTCACTTCCTTTACACCATCTTCTCCTCTCTTTGTCAAGGGCAACACAGCATGAAAGGGGAAAAACACACTGTGTGCTGAGGCTGCAGTAAGCTCTCTGGTGTCTCCTACTCCCTTTCCCCTCTTCTGCTGTGTGCTTCCCTCCTTTCATCTTGTTTTGAGTGGAGGCGGGGATCACCAACAGACTATTATTAGGAAAAGGACCTTGCCATTCAGGCACTTACAGGCACATCTCCCAGATTAGCAATATCCCTTGCAGAACTGGGTAGGGAAATTTGTAAGAATGTGTTTTTCCCCCCCAGAGATTTTTGGAGACAGGTGTATTACTTACAGGTGTATTCTTACCAGGTGTATTACACAAACCACAAAATGGCTCCCTCCAAAGGGAGCATCTCCCAGTCAACTTCCCCAAAATTTAAGGCAGACAGGGAGCTGAAAAGCAATGATTTCCAAAGTTACCTGAACTTTTTGTCAAGTCACTTAAATTGTTTGCAGGCTCAGGCTGGCATGGGGGGTGAGCAGAGGTTGTGCTGGGTGCCTGTTGCATTCAAATCAATTGATCCTCTCCCCAGAGCCCCATCTCTTGTGTGCAGCCAAATCATGTGTGTTTGCAGGAGACAGTGTGCTTGTGTTTCTCCCACAACCCTGCTGGCTCATTAGTGTTATTTCTGGAGGTCTTGTTTCCACAGTAACAAGCAATTACCATTGTTCCTTGGACTGCCAAAGTTACCACCAGCAACGCAGAGGAAGATGCGTTATTCTCTATATTGGGATAAAATGCCTTCATATGTCTTGCTTTTCACTGAATGCCAATCCTGACGCAGGTCCTGTGCAAATAGCACACTCCACCCCCTGCCAATGCTGCTTTTGCTGGTATTAAGACGTGCCAAATTCTGAAACGATCCAAAATGATCTTCTCGGGTCTGTGGCTTCACTGGCAACGACAGGGTCAGGATTTCAGCAGCAGGATGACTGTACCAATGGTAGCTCTGGTTGGAATATAAATAGAATGGCTTGGAGGCAGTTCTTTTTGCAGTTGTGCTTAGCCTTGTTCTAAGTAATGCTGGCTAGTGACGTCAATAAAATATACTCTCTGCCTTTACCCTATAGCTTCTACCAGTACAGTGGTGGAGCTCCCACAGAGGAGTCTAGTGGTCTTATGCTAGCAGGATGCTGAAGTGTCTGTATTGCACAATGCCTTCATCACCCCCAAGGGGCGACGTGCGTGCATCTGCTCCAACCGTTTCTTCCATCAGTGGCTGCTTCTTTCCCTTTTACCTGTACATTGCACATGGACAGATTCAGCTAGAATGGGCTTTAAACCCCGCAGAACATATCCTGAATTTCATGTACATATCGAAAGATTAGACAGCTGGGAAGCTGACAGAAGATGGGCTTTTGTAGGCGAGAGAAATGGGATAGTGGGATGTTGGGGCAGCTGGATTAGGTTTCATGACTTGGAGAGTCTTTATGGCTTTCAGTGACTCCAGTTTCCAAGTGTGACTTCATATTCTAAAAAGCTCTGGGGCCATGTTGTAAGCTCTGAGCTCCTCTCAGTGGAGTTTTCCTGTGAATGGGTGTATGTATGGATCTGCATATATGCACCCACTTGCCCAAACAACTAATAACAGGTGTTGGAGGGAGAACACGGCCTCTTGCCTCCATAAACCACAGCACAGGGGAGTGCAAGGAGTCTTGCTCCAAGGTAGGTGAAGCAAAGAGATCAAGAGAGGCATTGTAAAACTGGGAAGGACCTTTTGTGAAAGGTCTTGGAAACACCTGCACTAGAGATTTTTAAAACCTGGACTTACCAGAGAAGGTAGAGGACAGTTTCATACCAGGCCAGTATATGAGGGTGACAATGAACAGAAAGAGTGCTGCTTTGACAGCTACCAAGATCGTACTACTTTAATTGCCCTTGAGGAAATAAAAACCCAACAGCAAACATACTGTCTGTTCTTGGGATGGAGACAGGGATAGGCAGAAACAATTGATGTTCTTCATTCTTTTTTCTGCCTGAAGTCCCACCAGGTCTGTGGAATGAAGGTGGAGGAGGGAATGAAACTCAAGTTTCTCTTCCTAATCCAGTGTTTGAGTTCTAGCTGACGGCATACGAGGCTTGGCTGGCTCATAATGAGCCGAGACTCGTTTTTTGTATTGGAAGGAAAATAGTCCCATCTCGAAAATAAACCAAGCCTTTGGTCTTTATCTGTCAGCTTCAGGGGACCCACAGGCATCCCACATTTTCAGCCGGGGTGGTGTGCCGAGCTTGCCAGCAGACACTAGGTGGAGGCCTTGGGCTGCAGTTTCACCGCAGTCATAGAAAGAAGGCAGGAAGAGCAGAGGACTTGTGCTTTCAGAAGGGAGATCTTTTTCCTTTCTTGCCGCTCTCACGTGCTAGAAAGGCAAGTCCAAGCTCTGCAGGTGCGGAATGGGATGAGCGGAGGAATGGAGGAGAAGTGTCTGCCCCATCCCAGGTCCTCCCTGCAACAGGATTTTGTGAGCAGGGCTGCAATGGGAATGTTGAAGCCGCCTTAGTTCTTGGGTGTGGTTGGGTTGCATGGGCTGATTTAATTTATCCTGATTTATTTTATCCTCATTTATATATCCCGATGGGGATAATTTTGAGATCCCCATGAATGCATATAAAAAGTATTAAAATTGAGATGAAAGCGAAGACTGATGAGCTGATTTATTTAGTGACAAATGCTGGTTGAACCAGCTAAGATGAAGTGTGTGCTGTATTTATGATGATTGCTTTCGATCGGCAAGGCTTCCAATCTTAAAACTATTCCAAATAGGAATATTTAGAGTTAGTACAAAGAGTGAATCACAGGTTAAGTGAGAGCCAGATGAAACTTGAAATGTTCATTTTGAGAGAAATTTCAAAGTTTATGATATCAAAGCTTCTTACTACTCTTAGTGATAAAAATACTGTGGTCAGTGTATTCCTAAGAACTGAAAATTATGAATATTTCAATTAGATACTTTTAGAAAAATAACTGATGTTTTGTTTTGAAAATTAGTCGAATTTTGGTACAGTTTCATGTTAGTTGTAATGCATTTAGGTTATGCCAAAGTCAGCTCTCTCATGAGGGCATGTTATGCAATCCTACCAGTAACATAGCATATCGTGAATATCATAATTAAATATTCTGTTATATAATTTAGCGCAGGTGATATTTTATTTTCTAAACAAGTGATTTTTCTACCAAGTAATGAGTTTTCTATCAAAAGTGGTACCAGCTTTATTAGTCTGTGCTGAGTGAAACAATTTAAATTTTTACACTCTGAAGAGGAAATGTGCTGGGTACGAGTTAGGGAACAATTGTTTTTAATATCCTAGAAACCTGATTCCAGCCTAATGGCAGGATATTGAACACAATCAGTGTCTCTCATTATTAACTGAAAAACGTAAAAACAATACAAGCAGTAGAATATGGTAAGAAAATGTAAGGTTGCTTTCAAAATTAGTATTTTAATTTGAAAGAAAATCTGGCATTTTTTTCCCGAAGGCAAACTTTCCAATACAGAAAATTTTGTTTGAGCCTCCTTTTCCATAGGGATTTTTCATTTGTACTTACGGTTTTATGAAAAATGTTGATTTTATCAAAATAGTATTTTCTGGTTGAAGACTGTTTTGATTAAAATTTTCTCACTAGTGTGAGCTGTCATGACACTCTCCTCCTCCGCCCTCTGAGCTGTGGTAAAAGGGTGAGTGAAATTATTGATTTATCTTTCCTTATTTTTTTTTTTTTTAATGCAATGACTTCGAGAGCTCCATGGCTGTTCTGCAGACAGATGCACAATTGTGAAACATCAATATGGACTGCAAATCTCTACTGTCAGTCAGCTCCTCTTCCCCTCTGCATAACGTAATCGCTATCTCCACAATGCCTGCACAGATACACATTTGCAAAGATGTTTTTGTGGAGATAGTGTGCATAGCAAGCCCACCTTTACTTGTTCTCATCTCTAGCAACATTATATGGAGTTTCAGTTCACAGTTCACTGTGTTCCCCGTCCTACCACTGAAATGCAGCCAACTCTGAGCTGCGGCTATTAAACATCACACAAGCAACACCACAAAACAGATTATGGAAAGCAAAGGAATTCAGAGAAAAGCAAAAAATTGAGTGAGGACTGCAAGGGTTGTCTGGGAAGTGGTATCAAAGGATTATATGGGGTTAATGGTGACGCAGAATAACTATCACCTTGATATTCAGGTGATACCAGCATGCAAGGAAGAGCTTTTGAGGGTGGCACAAAGAGATGTCACTAGAAGTATTCAGGTTTCAGCCAGGGAGACGAGCAGGTCAGCTTCCCTAACCACTGAGTTTTGTGAGGCTGTCGAAGTCTCAAGGAAAGGTCTGCAGGCATCATTGCTTGAGGGTTTTAAAACTGGTCAAAGTTTTAAGACAGGACAAGGCAGTATCAGGACAGGTGAATAAAACAGGATGGAGCAAATAGCCATATCTATCCCCACTTTGTATGAGTCTGAGAAAACAGTTGGGAGAAAGATAGAAAGGTCTGAAGGAACCTCATGTACAAAGTTAAAAAAGAGTGTGAACTGGCATGACAAGAGCTAGGACATGGCAAGGGAAAAGCTTTCAAAGACAGTGCTCTTCTTTGACAACGTGATGACCTTAGGGTAGGAAAGGATGAAAAAATGGAAGATGTGCAATGAATCAGAGGAAAGGAGAAATGCGTGTGAATGTATGTAGCTGTTCATGTGTGTGGGGGGCACAATAGGAATCTCATTCAGACCGGAAAAATCATTGTAGGTGTCGGCATCTCAGTTTGCTCAAACTAGTGGCTGGAAGAGGGCACCTTGGCACAAAACCTGCACCTGAATTCTTGCTGCTTTAGATACAGTGATGAGGGGGGAAGGTTGCCAGACACTGTCACTGAGCATTCAATGGACAAACAAGAAATGACTGCAAAAGTCTCTTCACAACTCAAGTTGCATAGCAACAATAAATTGTCAGATTGCTGTTATGGCAGTCCCTTACATTATCCCCATTATTAGAGCCCTTTTTCAGAATCATGCACAACAATGTTAGTAGCCCACTCCCAAGCTGGTTGTTTGACCTTTGACTCTTACTGAATGATGCCATGTAATGCTGCAAAGGTGTCTCGAAGTAGTACACCAGGGAGAGAAGTCTTTGAGGATCCATCAACATAGGCCTTAGGGAGAATATGATGTGCCTGTGCAGGATGGCTCAGGAGAGACAGATCAGGGAGCGGCAATATCCTCAAAGCATCTGACAAACTCAGCAGGGTGTATATTACCCCATCACTTCTCTGAACTGAGTCTTCATTGATCCAATTGAAAGGCTACTTTGAGGGGTAAGTCACAGTCACTCATAAGACATGAGGTTCCAACTCTTCCAGTTCACACCTGTGCCTGGTGGTTGGATCACTGCTATGGACCATTGCTGCTGTGAAATCCTAACCTCCAGCCAGCTGTTTCCTGCTTTTCAGTGTAAGCACCTTGCGAGCTGTCTCCTGGTGGAGATGCTGAAGCACAAAAGCAGTCACAGCATCATCATCCTGTGTGTTTCAGACACTGCCAGTATCTGAAACAATACCTAGAATTCTGCTTGTCTTGCAGGATGTTGCTAGTGTCCTGCATAATTTCTTTCCTAGATGTCTTGTATAACACAGCATCCTCCTCCCTGTTTCATTCTGATGCTGCTTCTTTCGCTGGCACAAGATCCTGAAATGCCCCTGCCATCTCTTTGCAGCCAAGGCAACCAGGGTCACTGGGTACCAAGGTGTAGCTGGAATTTTAAGGACTCGAATAAACTGAATGAACTCCTTTACTACAAACATCAGAGTGACATGGACTTAGGATGGCAGGTAGAGTAGAAATTAGCTTACAGGCCTTTTTCACTGGGTGATGGGGAGGGTGGCCTGCTTAAGCAAGTAATTCTCAGTGATGTATCTCCTTTCTGAAGAGTGACTGGTTGTAAACTTTGCCAGATTTTTCAAGATCACTGCTGCAAATCATGAACAAGCAAACAGACTTCAGAAGGACAAGACAGACTGCCTGTCCTCTCTGTACAGCGTAATGAAATTATGCTTCATTGAAACAACTGGTGAGGGAACAAACCGCCTTGAGATTCGGTTCTATGTTTCTGTGCCCAGAAGCCAGAGCACACAAACGGCATAACACCTGGACTAGATGTTACAAGTCACTCTTGCTTGTTATTAAGGGGATCAAGCTTGGACAAGGTCTAACACAGCAAGTGATAAACATCCATGCATGACATTGCTCAAAGAGATCTGATGGCCATGGAGTTCTCCATCTTTCTAATGCAAAATAGTTTAGCAGCCCTTACAAAGAAGGAGCAAAAGGTGTTCATCTGTCTTTATCCTTTCTTCCCTTGAATATCTCCCATGAACAAGATCTGCCAGACAGGACAATCCAACGAGCTGCTTTCTCTCTCCAGGAGAGAGTCTCCTTCTCTTTGTCTGTGTTTTGGATTTCTCTTGCTTCCCCCTGAGGATGAAGGATTTGAGATCATTAGAGAAATATCAGGTGTTAGAGTGGTCTCTGGTACCCATCAGCTTTGTAGCTCAGCCCTTCTGAGGACCGTTATTGGGAGGGATTTATCCATGAGCTCTGCGGAGCAAATAGACTTTAATGCCTTGTAGCTGCTCTACACATGTTTGTTGACAGCCCTGGTACTTCCATGAATGAGTCAGTCCTGAATTTTAGGCTGTGTCACCCAAACTGAAGAGTTTCATATAGCCTTGCTGCCATGAGCTATTTGGAGCTACAGATAGAAGAGGCTGTTCCATGGGGCTGGTTCTCATTTGAGAATTGTTATGGCTTTTTCTTTTTAGCTTGATCTTCTAGTTTATGGTGGAGATAGAGCCGAGGGTCCCCATTGCTGAGTGGAGGGTTCTTTTATCAGACCTTACACTATGGACGGACGTCACACTATGGTCAGACCTCTTTAAGATTTCTCTCCATGCATCTCTTATCAGTCTCAGTCTGTATGTCTGTCTTAGTACCATCTTTGCAATGCCTCGGCTTTATTTGACAGTATGAGTTTCCTATGACCTTTTGAGGATAATGTTTGCAGGTTAAAATATGCTGAATAAAGACAAATGAGCAATGCAAAAGAAGTGAAAATAGGCAGGTTTTAAAGAAGATCATCTTCTGTCAGCATTGTTTGCATGTGTGCTCATTTCTCATAAACATTCAAAGGTTCAAGTTTCCTGTTTCTAGTATACATGGAAAACAAATGTCAAGGCTGCACATGACTACTTGCCATAAATTAATATTAAATGTGCACACACACTTCATCTAGAAGTGCTCGTACACTCCTCTTGTCAGAAAGCAGAATAAATAACGAGCAGAATCACCACCTAGAGCTGGTGATTTTCATCTGTAGATATGAAAATGCTCGACAAGAAAGCTCTGGATCATAGCCTCCAATTTTGCAAATGGGACACAGTTCCTTAGTAAAGTCACTTGTCTGGTTGTCACAGAGCTTCTGCCTCTCAAGCTGATCTGTAGAGGCAAGTGAGGATGCACATTTGGTTATTTTCTCTTCCATCCTTGACTGCCCCTTTTAAAAGGAGTTGCTCACTCTTTCATTTACTGCTCAGGGCACGAGGTTATCCACCACCCACCACCGGTTGCCATCTATGCTGGCTGTGCACGTGTGCTTACTGGCATGTATTTTCTCTTTGTCTCTCTTCCTCTTTGCCTTGCAGGCATGCCTTGCTGCTTCCCTTCAGGTCACCTCTGCTTCTGCCTTCAGTGCCCCTCACTGCAGATGATCTCTTCTTCCCTGCATCTCTTCTGGGATGGCTAGAGGCCTCCTAAAGCAAGTTTTCTTGCAGAGGAGGCCTGATTGTATGTCTGGGTTTTCTCAGCCTCTCCCACCAGCCTTGTCCTTTTCTCAGGGGTCTCTTATCTTCCAGGGTTGCCAGAGGAAGATCTGTAGTTCTGAGTCCTCTCTCTGCTCTCTTGTGTAGGTTTTCATCCTGACACCCCCGCCAAACTGTGAAGGGATGTAGAATGCAGGAGGATTGTAAGGTGAATGTGTTGTTTCCTGACAGGGCAGATTTTCATAATGGGTTTTACAAGGTTCCCTGGGAGGATGGGCTTGGTAGTGGCTTCAAGAAATGAAGTCAGAAGGGACTTGATCGAAGTGTCTGAAGTAACATGTAGCAGAAGAGGTCTGTCGGAAACACCTTTTCTTTGTGTCTCTTCACAAACTAACGAAGGGCCATTCAGGGAAAAATTGGAAAATACAGTACTCGAGTACTTTGCACAGTGGTAATTAAACCACAAGGCATGTTGCCACTGGGTGTTCTGGAGGCCACAAACTAAAGCAAAAAATCCCAGTGGCTCTACAGAGTGAGCCATTTTCCAAATTTCTAGGAATTAAAACGTTTCTTGAGCCTCCTTTTACTTCTTTTCAGGACTCCGAGGGCATCACCAGCCCTGACTGTCCCTGTCCAGCATCTCCTGGGGCTCCCCCCACCCTGCCCAGAACCCCATTTCAGCCCCCCAGGGCCATCAGTCCCTGTCACAGAGACACTGCAGCAGGGCCAGTCTCCAGCTCCCCACAGCCCTGCCCTGATGGGCCACAGCCCCACTGCACCAGGGAGGTACCTGATGCCCAGGGCTGGGGCTGCCCCTGGTGCCCCCCAGCTGCCCTGCTCCTGGCTGGGGTGGTGGGATGTCCCTAGGGAGCCCCCAGCCCCCCCAGTGCCCTGACACTTCTTCTGCTGTTTGGTGTAGACACTAGTAGACTCTTGTCAGCTGCACCCTGCTCCATTTGTGTGGTTTCTCTTAAGCCCTGTACAGTCTATACCATCACATGCCGTAGCCAATAATATTTTTAAAGTGGGTGATTGCCTCCCAATGTACTGCTTTTATCTACAGCAAGAGTGTTAATGCCTGCCAGGATATAGAACTGGTTGCAGAGACTGCAAATGCGATACTTGGACTACTAAGTCATTTTACCAATGCACTTCCTCTTAAAAGTGATCATTGTTAGAAATCATTGATCTTTTCCTTGTCCTCTTAGTCCGACAATATCACAGCTCCAAAATGGGGAGCCTTGCTGTGTGAGCAGAGATACACAGATCAATATCCCTTCTCACGGCAGCAGATGAAAATGAGTGGTACAAAGGTAGACTTCCACAATGCTGTTAGCAGGAATAGTTTGGAGGCAAGCATCAAATGTCATGGCAGTTGAAATGAAGAAAGAGAATATAGATGTTTATGGCATCAATCTGCCATCAGTCCTGGTTTGGAGTTTAGGGATTGTTATTTTGAGGATAATTGCAACATTTAATTATAAAATTTCTAGAATTTTTGGGGAGAGGGAGGGGAATGAAGCTAGAAATATCTGTTGAAATAGCTGTATCTTACTGTGTTTAGGGACATCCATTTCAGCAAGACAGGTGGTCGGTCAGAAGAGACTAAGGGACCCGTGCTTTGTGAACATACATTCCTATGCATAGTAAAACTGCAGGCTAGAATATCTTTCCTCTAGATTTACCAGCAGATATATTGCAGCTCAACAACCAAAGTCTCCAATACCAAAATCCATTAACTAAAGTACAGCCTTGGTACAGCCCAGGTACATTTGGTTCTTGGTCTTTCATTGATGAGATATTTGAGCGAAACATGTTGCATCCATTGTGAGGATTTTCTTGCACCATGCAGGACAGAGAGATCATGGACAGACTCAACTTTTTTTAGAAAAAGGCTTTTTCAGACCAAAGAGTTAAAAAAATGGTGTGCTGACATCCATCACTTCATTGTGTTGGGTTGTAGGAGGGGTAAGTTTTTTTCCCCAAGTACAGAAAAGCCTTCTTGCTCTTTCTGAATTTGATGCCAAGGTCAAATTCCCAGACCAGCTGCTTCGCACGCTCACGGGGGGATGGCTGGGCTGCCTTGCTTGCATGCTGCTTCATGGTCTTGGCAAATATGGGACCTGACAGTGCATCGAGTATGAGGAATCCCACAGGAAGCCTCCACAGTGAGGATTTAACTTGTGATTAAAAGCAAGACAAGGCTGCATCCATATTAACCTCCTCTCTGCAAAAACCAAGAAGGTCTCCCAACTCTCTCCTCCCCAAACCCCCACCGCTTTTCCTCTTTCTTTAATTTTTCAGCTAAAAATAGGGTGACAGAGGGACTGTGGGGTAAGCAGCTGGAGTAGAGCGGAGCCAGNTGCACAGTGGTAATTAAACCACAAGGCATGTTGCCACTGGGTGTTCTGGAGGCCACAAACTAAAGCAAAAAATCCCAGTGGCTCTACAGAGTGAGCCATTTTCCAAATTTCTAGGAATTAAAACGTTTCTTGAGCCTCCTTTTACTTCTTTTCAGGACTCCGAGGGCATCACCAGCCCTGACTGTCCCTGTCCAGCATCTCCTGGGGCTCCCCCCACCCTGCCCAGAACCCCATTTCAGCCCCCCAGGGCCATCAGTCCCTGTCACAGAGACACTGCAGCAGGGCCAGTCTCCAGCTCCCCACAGCCCTGCCCTGATGGGCCACAGCCCCACTGCACCAGGGAGGTACCTGATGCCCAGGGCTGGGGCTGCCCCTGGTGCCCCCCAGCTGCCCTGCTCCTGGCTGGGGTGGTGGGATGTCCCTAGGGAGCCCCCAGCCCCCCCAGTGCCCTGACACTTCTTCTGCTGTTTGGTGTAGACACTAGTAGACTCTTGTCAGCTGCACCCTGCTCCATTTGTGTGGTTTCTCTTAAGCCCTGTACAGTCTATACCATCACATGCCGTAGCCAATAATATTTTTAAAGTGGGTGATTGCCTCCCAATGTACTGCTTTTATCTACAGCAAGAGTGTTAATGCCTGCCAGGATATAGAACTGGTTGCAGAGACTGCAAATGCGATACTTGGACTACTAAGTCATTTTACCAATGCACTTCCTCTTAAAAGTGATCATTGTTAGAAATCATTGATCTTTTCCTTGTCCTCTTAGTCCGACAATATCACAGCTCCAAAATGGGGAGCCTTGCTGTGTGAGCAGAGATACACAGATCAATATCCCTTCTCACGGCAGCAGATGAAAATGAGTGGTACAAAGGTAGACTTCCACAATGCTGTTAGCAGGAATAGTTTGGAGGCAAGCATCAAATGTCATGGCAGTTGAAATGAAGAAAGAGAATATAGATGTTTATGGCATCAATCTGCCATCAGTCCTGGTTTGGAGTTTAGGGATTGTTATTTTGAGGATAATTGCAACATTTAATTATAAAATTTCTAGAATTTTTGGGGAGAGGGAGGGGAATGAAGCTAGAAATATCTGTTGAAATAGCTGTATCTTACTGTGTTTAGGGACATCCATTTCAGCAAGACAGGTGGTCGGTCAGAAGAGACTAAGGGACCCGTGCTTTGTGAACATACATTCCTATGCATAGTAAAACTGCAGGCTAGAATATCTTTCCTCTAGATTTACCAGCAGATATATTGCAGCTCAACAACCAAAGTCTCCAATACCAAAATCCATTAACTAAAGTACAGCCTTGGTACAGCCCAGGTACATTTGGTTCTTGGTCTTTCATTGATGAGATATTTGAGCGAAACATGTTGCATCCATTGTGAGGATTTTCTTGCACCATGCAGGACAGAGAGATCATGGACAGACTCAACTTTTTTTAGAAAAAGGCTTTTTCAGACCAAAGAGTTAAAAAAATGGTGTGCTGACATCCATCACTTCATTGTGTTGGGTTGTAGGAGGGGTAAGTTTTTTTCCCCAAGTACAGAAAAGCCTTCTTGCTCTTTCTGAATTTGATGCCAAGGTCAAATTCCCAGACCAGCTGCTTCGCACGCTCACGGGGGGATGGCTGGGCTGCCTTGCTTGCATGCTGCTTCATGGTCTTGGCAAATATGGGACCTGACAGTGCATCGAGTATGAGGAATCCCACAGGAAGCCTCCACAGTGAGGATTTAACTTGTGATTAAAAGCAAGACAAGGCTGCATCCATATTAACCTCCTCTCTGCAAAAACCAAGAAGGTCTCCCAACTCTCTCCTCCCCAAACCCCCACCGCTTTTCCTCTTTCTTTAATTTTTCAGCTAAAAATAGGGTGACAGAGGGACTGTGGGGTAAGCAGCTGGAGTAGAGCGGAGCCAGTTGCCATAGAAACCAATGAGCCACTTAGCAGCACTTGCCTTCCTCCTTTGCCTGTGGATTTTTTTTCCCTCTTGTGCGTGGAGGGGCAGTGTGGGGGGGAGCCGGAGGAGCCCCACATGCAGCCGGGACATAGCTCCCTGCCCCACGGCCAGCCGGGATGCCAGCGCTCCTGTGGGATCTGCCTCCCAAGCTAGGAAGGAAGAGGAAGGTTGGATGTCAGACAGAGGAAGGGTTTGGGCATTGGTGGTTGGGCATACACCGAGAATCTCCCCCTCAACCTGGCATCTCGTTTTCCTCTCATGGTGGATGGCACTTGGATGGTGCCCCAAATATTCAAACAGGGTTCTTCAGGCTACTGGTGCCCTGTCCTGTCTCTGAAGATGGCAAATAGCAACAAAAGCAGGGTTTTATTTAACCACATGCTGTATTACACCTCAGGCTTGAGTAGGCAAGAAAGTAGATTAGAGGTGAACATAAGGGTTAGAAGAAGAGAGTGTTCCTCTCCTCACAGGTCTTCCTTCCATCATGAAAAATTAACATTTGGGTGATTATTTAAAATAGATATCCAACCTACTTTTGGTTCACATGGGGCTAAAGTTGCTTTAATTTCACTGCATATACATTTCTCAGTGGGGAAAACCTATTTCCTTGAAAGATCTGAAGCTCTAAATGGGATACCTGAAACATATTAAGCTATAATTTGGTTATACCTGATGCTGGTTTGCAGTGCTTGATATTCAGTGTGGTTTTTCTTTCTTTCTTTCTTTCTTTTTTTTTTTTCTTTCCCAAGACTGAAGAGACATTCATTGTTAGGTAGCACATACTTCACTAAGTTTATTTTTAAACTTAGAAAATATTATCACTAGCAAAAAAGTACTAGATTGGCAGCTTTGGGAGAATGAAATCTTCTTTTCAGCCCTGGAGTGACAGAGCCAGTTTTGGTAAGACCTTCCCACACTGCTCCTCATCCGTGTGCTCCAAGTATGGCTTCCTCGTAACCTGAATCACACGAAAAAGCCCCAGCTGCTCACACCTGGATGCAACCCCCAGGTGTCTGCTTGTCCTTCTCATGCTGCGCTATGTGGAAATAGTAGCAGCAAAGACAGACATACATTAATGGATGCTGCAAGCACAGTAAAGCTGTAAGGAATTTGCCAGCAGAACCATACCTGGTAAAGTTTGCTGAGTTAGTGCTTCTCCTTCAGGTTGCAGGTTACCAGCATTTCTGAAAGCCAGGAGAGAAAGTCTATCAGCTAGAAATCATGGTAGCTAAAATTGAAAGTAATTGCTAGACATTTGTGTTTGATAGTTTTCCTCTTGGTGGTCTGAAACTGTTTTTTTTTGTGTTTGATTTCTCCTCTTAACATGAATGGCATACTGAAAGATAATAAATGGCATCACACAGCAGTGCGTGTAGGGAAGTATAAATGTTAAGTAATGAATCCTTATAACATACCTGCAAAGTCAAATGTATCATTTAACCTCTGCTCATCAGAAAAGGTCAGGCAAGACATATGTGACAGAGTTAGGACTGGATCAAAGGTACACCCGGGCAGACCTGAAGATCTCCTTCACTGAGAAGTGGTCTGGCTACCCCAAAGATGCCATTTTGCAGCTGCTCAGAAGAGGTCAATGGAAAGTTCAGCTTTGACTCAGTGCTGAATCTTAATATTACTCATCTGTACTACATCAGTGACACCAGCAGGACATACCTCTGCTCTAAAGAGTTGTGTGAGCACTTGTGCAGCTGGGTGGGTCCACTTCAGAGTTGTACAAACTCATAATAGGGAGCATGCTAGAAATAGACAGGGTCATGCTGTATTCCGGTGTTGTCCTGGTTGGCACAGCCGTCTTTTTGCAGCCACCAAAATAATGCAGAACAACCTTGGAGTTTCGTTAATGTGTCGCATCAGGGCCGTTCCTTCAGTCACTCATGCTTTCTTCTCCCTCCTCATTTCTGCACAGCATCCTATACAGTCATCTCATGTGCAATTAACTTCTTTCCAGCATTTAACTGGGACTGAGTGCAAAATTTGGATCTGAATTAAAATACATCCCCGGATTTAGGCAACTTGATCCAGGTTTGGTGGTGGCCCATTTCTCGGTGAAATGTATAACAGCAGCCAAGTGTCTTCTCTTGTATATTATTATATTTCTTAATTTCATGGTGTGTTTTCTTTGTTTGTTTTAGTAGCCTGAAGTCATGCATCAAAACTCTTACTGTATTCACGAAAACATACCAAAGGCGATCTTCACTGGCTAATTAAATCTTCTCTGTTGCGCACTGGCATGACAAATATAGATTTAAAACAAACGTAATTGCCATTATAGAGCTGCTCCTGTTCTATTCACCTGATGTTATCAGAAGGGTCTGGCCCAGGAGGCAGGATGTGATGAATGCAACGCAGGAGGTTGGAGGAGCAAAAATCTGGGGCAGGTGGGTACAAAAATAAAGGGGTCTTTGTACACAGAGGAAATCCTGTATGCTAACAGAAAAAGATAAAGGTTACAAAGCAAATACTTCCATCAGCAAGATCAGAAGCTGCATGTCTTCTGTTCTCTTTAGGAGTCATTCAGAGATGCAGCTTGTTGGCTGCAGAAAGCAAATGAGATTTGGGATGAGAAGAACCGAACCCTACAGCAACAGCTTGTGGTGGAGGGGAACAGAGAACTGTCGAGCACACTGAACATCAACAACAGATGGGTTTTTGTGCAAAACATGGTACCACAGTTAGACTGGGGAAGCAAAAATGACGGCTTTCCATCTCAGCCTCAGAGCATTCAGGAGGAATAGATGTGTTCTTGATGGTTTGAACTGAAAGGTGGGCATTGGCTTGTGTCTCCTTCCTCCTCTCCCTCCTTCCTAAAGAAACCTTTTGACTTTTTCTCTACTTCCTCTAGGACCTTCATCCATGCAGAAAATCCTATCTTCAGCCTCCAGGGGACTGAGATGTTGGCAGCCCCCAGCCCCTAACGCTACTCACTACTGCCAGTTTAGCTGATCTGCATTTGATGCCCTTTTCTTCAAGTTCACAAGCTGATGTCCACAAGCTCCTGTCTAGAAGCCTTGGTGAAGAACATAAGCCAGTAGATGGGGTGTGCTGGGTAGGCAGAAGAGAGAAGAAGTGACTGGGGAAGAACTGGCAAGGCTGGATTCTTTGCAGGTATCTGGTCTGAGATGGCCTTGCCACCCAGCTGCTAGAAACAAAAATCACATTTTTCCATTGAGTGGGTCTTAATGCTTCTGGAAGACTCTCTACCTTCCACAGCATGTGCAATTTGTAGAGGAATTCTAAAAAAAATAATCATGTATTTACATATAAAATGATAGTGTTCTAGTTAATCTTGTGTCCTTTTGATTAACAATACTGAGGGTACGCTGAATTTGTTTTGCATAGCATCTCTGTTTTCAACATGGAATGAGTTTTTGCACTGGTTGCAGTTCACTGCTGCACCAGCCAACAGGGAAGGCAATGAGGGAAGCGATGGCAACTTGGGGTTTGGTAAATCAGCCACTGTCCATACCGGGGCTAAGGAACCCCAGGTTCATTTAGCTGTTTTCTCCATTAAGATGAACCTAATAGACCTAATATTTTTGTTTTAATTAGGACTAGATTCCAGTAAGGAAAACAGAAGGTTTTATGCTTTTCTCATAAGTGCTGAAGAGCCACAGAGCTGGCTCAGGCATAAAACCTCCCTGGAAGAGAATGGAAAAGGATGCTTCCATGCTGGCTGTGGATTCAGGACAGCAAGGCATCAGATTACATCTGTTTGGTATTTTAAGGTTTCTTTACAACCTTAAAGTAGAATCTTATTCCCTGAAGAATGCAGTCCTGCAGCTTAAGAAGAAATACTCTGGTATAAAATGTATTCCATGGGAAATTCTGCTGCTGTGGAAAATGTGGGGCCTTGCCAGAAACCCTCCCACCCAGGAGAGAAACTGAATCCCAGAAAAGCGGATGGACTCTGCGATATTAAACACTAGGGGAATGGGTTCAACTCTGTTGCCCTTTTCGGTGAGATTACAGCTGACAGTTCAGGCAGGAAGATATGTGCAGTGAGTAACGTGAAGTGGGATAATGCATGCAGAACACTGTGTGCTGGAAGACTTACATACGGCGCTCTTGCTCAAAATAGTGTCTTCAGACATAGACTGTGGAGTGTGTGCATAATGGCTCTTTGCTGAAGTTTTTGTAATGTATAATCTTTGATGGGAAGTAGAGGCTTTGCTTCTGCACAAAACTGCATCTGCCATTGCAGACTGCTGGGCATGTTCTGTGCATAATGTTCTGGTGTCACTGCATATGTACGTTGCTAATGCCTAGACATACTTCTGAAACGATGAAGATTTTTCCTTCATTATGATCTGGTGTAACGACAATTCCTCACCAAAATGTTAATCTCAACTACTTGAACTTCAGCACAAAAAGATCTGATTAATTATTTGTTTAAAGGCAGCAAACATGCTTCCTTCCCTCTCTCCCCCTCTTGTTCTCAGCAAGTCAGGCATAACGTCTTTGCAGCTTTTTCCTGGGGCTTGCTGGAATACTTCATCACTAGGACGAGGCACAGGTATCTGCAGTCGTGCTTCAGAACCAAAGGAACTGTTTGGGACTTTGTTCATTTTGCAAACAAAACAAAGCCTGGCTGCTTTCTGTTGTTCTCTTTTCTAGGCTGTGAACTCTGGGTATTGTTCGCTGTCAGTGCTAGCAGAAAATGAATAAACTTAAAATATGGCTTCTTTGAGCAACTGAACAGAGAAGTTTAGAACGAGAGCCCTTTCTCAAATTTACTTACTGCAAACCATTCAGAGCTTGCTAGACCACTCTCTGTTCTCTGTGGTGCTTTGGATCGTGACAGAAAGGCACTGTGTAAACGTAAGATATTATTATTAGCTCCGTCCCATGTTCAAGCCGGCTGATAACAGCAACTGTCCTCTCCTTTCATTGATGTACTTGTGAGATCCGTCAGTCGGGGCTGTGTCAGCAGCACGAGAGGGGGAGGGTGCAAGTGTGTTTATTTTTGCTGCCAGTTGTATTTGCTAATGAGAGAGGAGTCCATTACTAGAGAGGGAGCCTATGTGAGTTAGCAACTGAGTCAGTTCGTTATCAAGTGCTGGCTCTAGTGCCAAGTATTGCTTGGGAGAACTGAAAATCATAATTCCTCCACCCCAAGCTCCGCTCTGTCTAGCCTTTCACAGTCACTCCTGATATTAACTGGAGATCACAGCTGCTGGGAAACTGGCAGATACAATTTTACAAATGGATGTTGTCTGATGTCAACCTTTCCTCCTCCCCTCCCCGAGCATCTGACATTTCTCAACCAAACGGACAGATGATAGAGCAAAACTGGGATTATTTCTTTATGTTCATAATTGTAATGACTTATTTTCAAAGTGCTTTTGCTCAGTAAGGAGGGGGAATAGACCAGCATTTATCCAGCTTGCATTCTCCCATCTAATCTGCTGGTTTTTCTGCCCCGGAGCATCCTCCTTATTCCACTTGATCTCCTCCTCTTTCTTCTTCATTTTTACCGCTTCTGGTTCCCTGCACATCATGTTACTTTGGCGATGGCCCCCTCACCTGAGCTCAGACACGGTCCTAGTCCGTTTTGGCTTTACAGACCACCCCTCTGTGCTTTCTAGTCTCTTTTCCTGAGCTGAACGTTTTCCTGACCCAGCCTGCTCTCCACAGGGCAAATTTCTTACCACCTGGGGAGTCGTGCTTCATCCCCACTGGACACAACAGCGTGTGGTAGCTGCCTTTGGTGTGAGCAGTGTTACTGCTACCTGCGAGTGCTGGAGAGAAACAGCAGTCTCCCATGCTGAAAGCTCTCCCAGCCGTCTGCCTCACTACTGCTTAAAGCAGACGAAGCCTCATTTTGCGTGAGGCAGGACATCATAGCCCTAAAAAAGGAGGAAATCACGACAAAAACTCCAAAGATTTGGGAAGAATTCAGGCCCATCTGGTAGGCAGCATCTTCAGCTACAGTCTTTCAGGGAGGTGCTTATCCAGAGCTGTCTCCAGAGCGCTGTCTGCAGAGCCACCAACACAGCTCCTGCTTTTTCTCCTGGTGCTGCTCGTCCCACTGCTGGCCAAATCTAGGCCGGGCCCTTTCTGTGGGGACAAACACTGAGGTGGTGACATTATAGGTAGGGTAATGTGTATGAACTACGTATGACAATTGACTCAATTGCCCTTCTTTTTACTTCAGATCCTCTTTGTCCATTGCAAACACCTTTCTCCCGGTTGTCTCTCCCTTTCTCACCAACGGAGCAATTCCCCTGTGATTCAGGATCTGATTTTTGCATGCTCTCCTTATTTCACACCTTTTCCTGGCCTTGCCTAGCCTGCCCAGCTGGCAGGTCTGTTTGGAAAAGGTCCTCACATCACCTCATGCCACTTCTCTGTGGTCTGGGCCTGTGCTGCCTTCCATCACTGGCCAGGTCACGGCTCCCAACAATGCCCCTTGTTTCACTGAGCAGATGGCTACTGTTTTTTGTAGATTCTGAAAAAGACTGGTTTTAACCTGGGAGAACAGACAGCGGACCTCCTGTCAGCAGACAGTGGAGGGAGCAGATGTTCTGTGCAGTGCTCCTCCCCTGTCACCTTCAGGGAAAATGGGTTAACTTCGTTTTGCTCTACTCTCTTTTACCATTGTAGTACCAGGCTTGGAAAAGAGAAGAAGTGAGATTTCAAACTCTTATCTCCCTTGGGCAAGAAAGAAGCAGGAAGGCTTGAAAACTGCTGTGGTTGTGTTGTTTTACCCCATCCTATTCCACCTTGTTTCACCGCAACCCATGCGGTAGGTTATGGTAGGGGTAGGAAAGCAAAGAACAATCTTGTCAGAGGTGTGCCAAGGAGCAAGGGGGAGAAATGGGGATAACTCCTATGAGCCAGGACAACGGCAGGAGAGGTGGGGCTGAGAAGTGAATAATTCACTATTGGTCTTGCAGATGAGGAGGTGCGCGGAGATGGGGGAATCACTGATACTTGTGGGGTGGAGCTGGATTTTCTGCATCGCTGAGCGTCCAGTCAGAGTCACTGCAAAGTCACCATCTGCTTTTGGGAACACTGGTGGCTCTCTGAATGTTACACACTGAGGAGCTAGGAATAGGGTGCTCCACAGGCAGTTCAAACACAGTGTCATTTCCAGAGGAAAAAAAAGATATGAAGACCTTGCAATGACTTTTATGGAGTCCAGCTCCTGTTTTTTTCTTCACTCCTTAGGGCTACCTGTACTGGACTTATATTCCTAACCCCCTTCGCACTATTAATCCTCACAATGCGCCACTTGTAAGATCCACCCCCCTGCTACAAATGGAAAAGCTGTCAGACAGAGGAGATTAAGGGACTTGCCCCTAGACCAGGGTGAAGCAACTTTCTGATTCAGGTTCCTTGCTCTTGTCTATTACATCTCCTAGACCATAACCCGCTTCCCACCCCTTCCTTCATGTGTATCGCCTTGCTTTCTTCTACTTTTCTACCTCAGCTAGTGTGAAACCCTTCTCTAGAGTTGATTTAGCCGTATAAGAACAGCTTTTCTGCCTTTCTGCCTCAACTAATCGGTTTTTAAAACGTTTCAGCTGAAAGTGCATCTTCATAGCCTACGCTCTTGAATTTTTCTCTTCCTCTGCAATTATTTACCCCTCGAAAGTGGTTTTATTTAGCTACAGTATGTACATTAAATATGAAAACGTGGTTGACTTTTTTAGAATAGTTATTATCGGATGATTTCACATTGCATGATGAACATGAAGTAAATAAGTCTTGCTCAGTAGGTAGGCAGTGTAATAGTCAAGGGTCACTTCAATATCTCTCACAAGCATCCAGCTCTAGGTGCCACAATCTTTGAGGGTATAGGCTGTAGAATAAAGTTGGGTTATAATTTGCCAGCAGACATTTTCAGGTCTTTGTCTTTCTTTTGTAGCTTCTTTAGCTCCTATATGTCGTACGCTTTGCCTCCAGCATGATTTATGGCACAGCCCAGAAGGTAGGTTGGTGAGGCAGTAAGAGGACTTGTGTCATGCAGAGGGCATTAAAAAGCAGTATTTTGTACTTACCTGGGTACACGAGTACAGAAAAAAACGAACTCCAGAGTTGGAGAAGACGCCTCCAAAATTCAAGGTAGTTTAAAAAACCTGTTCAGTTAAGCTTAATCTAAAACTTGCCAGAGCTGTAATTTAGGTCAGATTTCAGGCAGTCAGAGCCACTTTTGCTGAATGGGTTTCAGCCTCACGTGGAACAGGCTTTGTAACGGGCTTGATAGAAATATAGCAGACATCTGATCTCTGTGGCAGCACAGCTGATTCTGGGATCGGTTTAACTGAAATTCGTTTGAATTATGAGCAAAAGTTTGCTTTTACTGCTCTGATGTGACAACATCCTTCAATAGTGGGGCAGGCATGGTTTGTCCCGAGCACGCTGTTCTCCCCAAGGTTGGTTGTTTGCTATCCTGTCTGGTCTTCATCAAGAGCCGGTAATGCACTGCATATGCTATTTTCATTAATATGTTTGTATAATGTATATCTACTTCATACTATGTTTATATTGTTTTGTACACTTCTGCTCACTTTTCAATGTCTCAGCTCATAAGGCAGCAAGATTTGAACCCTTCCTTTTATTTGCTAGGGTGTTAGGACTTTTCAGCTTGGAAAAGAGATGTCTGAGTAGGAGATGACAGAGGTCTAGGAGGATCACAGGAGACAGGTAGGAAATGACTGTTTTCTCTTCATATGAAAAGTTGGAATCCCCAGTAAATTTATCAGTCAAAACCAGAGAGAGACACTTTTTTTCAGCTGGTGCATGCTTAAACTGTGGAATTCACTGCATGGTGTGGAGGGCAAAATTATAAATAGTCCTAAAAGAATCTTGACGCATTTATGGAAAAAAAAAAGGCCTTTAAGATCTTCGAAACACATTGACGCAGATGTGATCTTTGGCTCAGGAAATCTCTCAGCCGGAGATATCTGGCTGCTTGGAGAATACAGTGGGAGAAGGATCACTGTATATTTGCACTGTCTTTGCCTAAGCCTTTGCTGTTTCCTGTTGCAGTCAGAGCACTGGGCTGGGTGGTCCTTTGGGTCTGGTACCAGACATATGCTCTGACAGTCTGAGCAGTATTTCTTTAAAAACACGCAAACAGCTTGTTTGGAGTCAAGTTAAACATTGGCGTTTAACTTCATCAGCAGAGAGGTTTTTTCACTATCTTGTCAGGAGTTGTTCCTAGATATGATCAAGGCACAACAGCAGCATCTCTAAAGTTAGGACAGTCAATAATCATTTGGAAGAAATGTTAACATACCTTGATTAAATATTAATGTTATGAGTCATAGGGAGTTCTTGGAGACTGGGGAGAATGGGAAGAAGGCTTAACTCTCAGTGGAATCCTGTGAGGGAACTATGGGTTTAAAATAAGTAACATATCCAGTATGTTTCTGAGCAATATCCAGGACAAGGGTCTTGCCTGAAATTTGGATCCCTGATACAAGCACTGTGTTCTAGCGCCTTTTTGACTGGATGAAGCAGAGTGTGAACTTATGGCAGCTTAACTATAGCAAAAGTCTGGTTTTCTTTAATTGCTGTATGTCTGTCTCTAAGGTTAGCAATTCTATTTTTAATATATGAGTTGTAGGAAATACATTATATCTTTAATTTTATCTTAACCTGCTTGTCTGCTGTTAGAAATGCCTTCAGGGAAGATTGAACTCCAGAAGTTCTATTCCCAAGGGAATGGTGAACCATAAACCACTCTTACAGTGTCCTGGGACGAATTCAAGCTCTCTCATTAAGCTTTCTGGGCTTGTATGAGAGCTGGCAACACCAGATGTCAATGTGGAAAAGCTGTTTTCCATCAACAAAATTTACCCAGGCTACCTTTAGCATGAAGTGAAAGAGTGAGGTGAGTTCCTGAACCTTAAGACTCTTCCATGAGTTTACAAAATCAGGCCAAGCAAATTTTGAAATGGTTGGGAGATGCAGCAGAGGCAAATTTTACAGAGGATGAATGCAATTGGGAGGGCATAATGTGCTTTTTTGTTCCTTTTTACTTCTGTGGTGCTTTTTGCTCTGATGAGCAAAACCTTCTTCCTCGTTACAGTTAGCAAAGGCATTTGTTTTGAAGCAGCGGTGCCAGTGTTGGTGTGGATGGGGATCAGGAGAGTAGAAGTCCAGAATAATGAGAGGTAGACCTTGTAACCGCTTACGATGTTCCTGATGTCTGTTTAACTTGTGAGCTGGCATATGTCATGAAAGTAATGAACACTTCATGACTCCTGATGACCTGAGCTTTGATTCATGCTCACAGAGGTGCCACGGGAACACCAAGAACTACACGCACCACACACCCCAACTTGTTGCCTCCCTGTCTGAACTCCTTTCAGCTTTGATCTCTTTTGCCTTTCTCCATGTTTCCCACCAAAAGGGCTAATCTGCCCAACAAGTGGTTGTGTCTGACATGATAGCCAGCTGCCCTCTCCCTTCCCTTCTCCATGCAATATATACTAAACAGATTCTCATTATTGTTCCCTGGTAGCTAAGCAACCATGAAATGTCAGCTTGGCCTAAATAAATAAAAAAGGGATACATATCTTTGTAATATATTTATATCTACATACGTGTAGTTACCGATATATGTGGTCATCCGAGCACGTCTATACGTATATATCTGTGAAATTTGACTAAATGTGAAAATACTTTGCACTTACCACCTGAGATTTTTGAAGCTTCCTGTTTAAGCATACCCATGCTCTTGTGATGGAATATTATCACTACCTCCAAGTGACAAATAAGCAAGCTATGGTATAAAGAAATAAAGTGACATTTCAAGGTCACAGAAATACCCAGCTGAAAATACAGGAACAGCTTCTGGAAAATGTGTGCATGAATATCCTGTACCAGATCCAAATCCTTCACCCCATTACTATTTCCAGTATTGCAAACAGCAGACTGGCGTCTCCCTGTCTTTTCTCCGTGCATCTGCTCCTCTTTTCCTCTCTCATTTTGCTCACTCATTGCATCTCTGTTGTTGGTCCCCAGATTCTTCCTATTGTTCCCCAACGACTCTGTTCCCCCTCATCAGATGTCCTTTTGCTTCGTGTTGACACACTTTCCTTAGACACTCTCTGGCTCCTTGTTCTTCTTCCTTCACTGCCACATCTCCTTTCTTCTCTTCGTCTCTCCATCAACCCTTCACCCACATATACAGAACTTGGCAAGCTGAAAAAAATGGTCATTCCAAGAGAAAACGGTGGTGTGTCCTTGGAGCTGGAAGTGGCTATAGGTTCTGGGGAAAAGTACATCCCAAGCTGGAGGTGGAGCATTCCTTTCGATGAGAATGAGCGGCAAAAGTATTACTTGGGAGGAGGAAAGAAAAAACACCAAATTTTGTTGCTCTTCTTAGCTCCTCTCCTTTCCAGAAGAGGAGGATTTCAGGAAGTTTCTCCCATGTGAAACGCATCTATGCAAATATCTGCTACGAGCCAGACATGAGTCCTTGCTCTGGCAGTGCAGGACTAGTACCTTTAGTACTTCAGCCCCTGCCAAGGAATTCCATGATGTAAAAAAAGCCCTTTAGAGAGTTGTGGGCTGCTCTCAGCACCCTGCCTACCCTCTGGATGTGGCCAGAGCATCTTTGTGCATTGACAGTCCCTTGTCGCCATCGTGGGCCTTTCCCAATACCCAGTCTAAAATAAAGCTTGCCTCCCCTGTGAGTGACTGGGAATTCCCAGGATCTGTCTGTGTCCTGCTAGTGTGTGTTTCCTATAGGCTTAATCAAAATACAGTTTGGACGCTGTTCAAGACCTGGGGCAAAACTGAGTCAGGCAAACATCAGATCTCAGTGGATGTCTTGAGCTTTTCCTTGGTTACCTAGAAAAGTATTCAGGTTTCTCAGGTTAAGGATCGCAGCATTGGGTTGTTCAGCACCGAGACAAACCAGATCCCTGGTCTAAACTAGGGACTGAGGGCTGGGGAGTCCAGTGTTTTTCATCCATGTAATGTGTACCCAAATAATAGCAAAGGTATACATAAAACCGTATCCTTGGGGTCCTGAATTTTAGTTAGGGATGTGTTTATGCAGTCAAGAGGTTTGCTCTAACATCATAACTACAACAGCTTATCCTGTGTAAGCTGAGTGGGCTTAAAAGAGGAGTGGGAGGAAAAGAACTGCAGCAGAGCTGGAGGCAAAAAGGGCAGGAACAGCTACCTTAAAGCATGACTATTTAAAGTTTCCTGACCCATGTGGGCACCACTCCCCTTCCTTAGCTGAAAACACACATTCAAGGCTGTGCATCCGAACAGATCTTCCATCACCCACATTCAGCAATGACAATCTTCAGCAGGTTCATTGTAAGCCAGGGCAGAAACCAGGACAGATTTTCAGCTGGGTGCAGGGACCAAAGCTGCCACCATCCTTTCAGGGCTGCAGCCAGAGCCCATTGCTGACAACATGACAACGGGACTCGGTGGATGAACCTATAAGAGGTGCAGTCTTTCCAGCAAGGCAAAACCTCACTGCCTCCAGCCCCCTGCTTCCCTCAAAGTGTTATGGTTTCTCATCCATCCACAGTGAGCGCTGAGAGAGCAGCCTGCCCTCCCACCTCTTTGCTGGAGTAGGGGAACAAGAACAAATGCTGATCTTGAGAGTCTCTGTGAGCAAACCGACCGGGCAGGGCCAGGGCACTGGCTGTCCCGTGATCATCCTGACCATGGCATTGTTAGCACAGCCCCCGGCACAGATTTAGCCTGTGCCAACTCGCAAAGCCTGACTCCAGCTCAGGGATGGCTTTGTCCAGGGACTGGTCCCAGGAGGTGTGAAGTGGTAGAAGAGGAGGGCAGCTGCAGGGACATAAGCCACGCTGTGCCACTTGCCTTGCAAATGGGCCCTGGCCCATTTTAGCTCCTAGGATTGACTGAGCCAGCTGATCGCAAGTAGCAGAGGGCCAGGATAGGTGTAGAAATATTTCCTTTCCAGATCACAAGGGAAGGCAGATTAGCCTCATCCCTGTCTCGGCCAGTCAGGCTGGGTCACCCAATGATGTTAAATTGCTCAAAAAGAGAAGTAATGGCTTTTAAAAGATGTTTCCTACAGTAATTCCTCTTTTGCCTTCTACAGGGAAAGATTTGGGGCAGCTGGTGTTGTAGCTCCATCTACCAGGAAGCAACGAGTCAGGCTCCACTGTCAGTCACAGATGGTGTAATTAATTCTTCTAGGTAGTGTAATTAGTCCGTCCTATCAGCTACATATTTTCTCAGTCAAAATTATGCTAAAGCTAATAATACATAAAACACAGAAAACAAAAAAGAAATCCAAAAAAGGGGAAGCAATAATGGGAGGAGAAGGGATTAGAACAAAATTTACCAGTGTATAATTTTTTCTTGTTGTACATTTCCTCTTCCCTTCAGCTTCAAACACAATTCAGAACAACTGGTGAATGTAGCAAGCAGAATGAATACAAATTGGCTTACTTTAAATAGAAGCGTGTAGGACTTAGCCAAAGTCTGCCTTCAGATGCTGAGGCGAGATAAGGCATGGATCCTGCAACGAACCCTGTGCAAGCATTGTGTCAAGGCTGGGCTTCTGCACTGTGGTGAGCCCGAAAGTCTGGGCTGCAGGAAGGCAGCGAGAGGTGTGTGTCCACTGCTGATGTGTGCTCTTCTTTGACTGGGGTCCCAGCAGGGCAGACCTGCTGGCAGGGCTGCATGGAAACCTGGGTATAACTCTCCTGCGACGTGGTGTGGGGTGTGTTGGATGTCTCTGCTTCCGAGCAAGTAAGAGGTACCCGGGAGCGGTGGTCACAGATTTGGGAGTTGGTCCTCAAAGTAGGCAAGGGCTAGGTTACCTGGGATGATGTCCATAAGAGAGGTCTCATGGCCATCCATGGGTGAGGGACTGTAGCCCAGAAGACCCTTGCAGGCTTGTTTCCTTTCCAGCTCAGAAGTTAGTGCAGGGCAGCTCTCTCAAATGGAGTTTGGCTTGTGGTAATAAAGAACCACCCCAAAATGTAGCTGCTGTGGGAATTTCCTTGGGGCTCAGATTTGAGGATTAAGCCTAGAGATGGGAAATACAGAAACTGCTGGGTGAAACCTTCCTCCACCATGACATGCATTGCTTCCCCAGAGGTCAGGCAGGTGGGAGAGGAGGTGATAACTTCCCCAAGCAAGCTGGAAAAGGGGCCTGTGGGGCTCCGCAATTAGCTCAGCCTCTTGTCATGTCACCCCCTCTCCTCCCGAGCTGTTTTGGCCCCCCCAGCTTGTCCAAAGCATCCCATGGACTTGCAGTGCCCAGCTGGGGCAAGGATGGAGGGGGATTGTGTGTGGGGATGGACGTGCTGTAGCGCAGTTGGGGAGGACTTCTGTGAGCAGGACACGTCTGACTCTCTGTGGTGGGAGGAAGGGCAGTGAGCGAGTTTGCAAAGAAAACTAGTGCTGAGAACATGGAGCTATTTTGGGCAGAAAAGAAGAAGATTCAAAGCAGACTGCACGAGTCAGTCTCAGTAATGAGAGACTTCTGAGCGTGGTCAATCTCTGTAATCAGTCCTGTGTGAGCTCTCCAGGGCTGGGCAGGCTCACAAAGGTCCTGTGGTGGCCATGGCTCCAGCGTGGAGACTAACATGTGTTGCCTCAGAGCATCCTGAGCTTGCAGTGCTCCTGGCCTGGGGTGGCTCTATGAGCCCAACGCCCCACAGCGCTTGCGTGCCTCAGCCTTGCTGCTGAGTGACCCCACTGCAAAAGGAGAGGGGGAGCTGGCTGAATCCCTGCGAGCGCAGAGAGCCTGTTTCCCTGGAGATAGAGTTATCTCTTTCTAAGAGTGGATTTAGCCCAGATGGGAAAAAAAAAATGCTGAGCGGGAACAAAGTCCTTTTTTTAGAGCATGAGGAGGCACAGCCTTCCCTAGTGCTGACCCCCAAGTCTCTGAGAGCATCCTCTCCTCTGGGAAGAGGTGGTGGGGCAGCCTGGCTGTTCCCCCTGATCCTGAGCCTGGCACCAGCAGCGATGGCTGCAGCATGGTGTGTCCTGGGAGAGGGTGCAGGGCTCTGGCCCTTGACGGGGGTTGTCCCCTGGGGAGCATTTGCTGTCACACCTTCCAGTCCTCCCAGTGCCTTCAGTTCAACCAGCTGAAAATCAGCTATGGTGGTGTCACTTGCTGTACCTCAGTGGGCATGGCGAGGACTGCCTCGTGGCTACCTTTTGACAGAGTACTTATGTGCTGCCTGGTAAGAGGCAGGCTCGGGGTGAGCTCCTGCACAGCAAATGGCAAAGCCTTTTGGTCACAGCTGAGCTGGTGCAGAGCTTCTGACACACAGGTCAAAGCCACTGATCTACAGTGTGGCTCAAGGGACAGGTGGATGGGTCCCTCACCCCACGAGAGTTGGTCATGGCTTCCCAGGAAAGCTGAAGTGCAGGAGAGACTTTGCTGTCCACAAACTGGTCTTTGTCCCTTGGAAACTCAGGTAGGTTCAGGCACCACATCCACCCCTTATTCTCCCTGACAATTTAGTTTCTGTCTTTCTCATCTCATTTTGCTTCAACGTCTCTCCTAACACCCCCCCATCCATCCGTCTCTCTTGTTGCTAGGCGAAAAACTCAGAGCAGCAGCCATGGAAGCTGACTCACGGCCCATACATGGGAAATGGAGACACAAAGTATTGCCTAATGCCCAAAGTGAGCTGCTGTCAAGCCCTGACTGCCCTGATGGGCTGCAATTCCCCTGAGCAGCCTCACCTGGGACCCCCACCCACTCTGCTCCTTGGCCTGGGAGCACTATATAGCCTCAGCCTTGGTCTGTGTCTGAGCTGTGTAGTGAGGAGGTCTAGTCTCAGCTTGAATGTATCTGGTTGGGCTTCTTGGACTCACCTTGGACTTGGTTTGTGGTTGTTGGATGATTCCTGTGCTGGCCTTGCTCGGGTGCTGTGGGGCTCTGCCTGTGTTGATGACAGTCTCTGTCTTCTCTTGGTTTTCCTGGTGGAGCAGCCTGCACCTTCTGCTCCCTGAGAGCCTGAAGAAAAGTAGAGGCCTTGGGAGATACTTGGGTCCTGTCTCAGGAATCTCCCTAAAATACTGCAGTTTACTTTTCTTCATCACAAGTACTTTTCTAGGCATTATTGGAAGCAGCACTGGTACTCCTTTGGCTTTCCTTAAGCCAGTGCAAGTATGTTCACGTACCAAAATGTGGCTACATGGAAGAGGTTGCGTAGCTTCTCCCTGGAGACCAAAAACTCTGTATAGTTATGAGCCTCCTACTATTTTTCTGGTAATCTTGATGTTCTTGCTAATTCTGGGTTGCTGTCCTTTAATGCTAGTGACCTGAAAACTTTCTGCAGCAACATGGGTAAGATTCCACCTTGTACCATATTTCACCCACAATAGGGTGGTGTAAAGCATCCCATTCACCCTGTGACAGTGAGTACAAGGGAGCGTGAAGAGGTGGGACAGGGGACACTGTGATGCTGAATGTTTCCAGAAGAAATATGCGAGGCAGAGTGTGAGGGGATTATAGCCAGGAAAAAATGGAATTTAAAACTCTTTTCAGATTTTTCTTATTTTACTGAGTTAAGTATGCAGTGACTTACAGTATCCATGGTGATCTTCATTCACGTTGTTAAAGAAGACCCGATCACCGATTAGGCTAGCATGGCAATTTTTCTCTTTGGTACATAATAGCAGGCATTTAGGGTGCTGAATCTGTCCAGGTTTTACATATCTGTAGAAGGCTGGTGTGACAACTAGACACCAGCTCTGGAGTTGTGAGCCCGGCTTACTGAAGTTATTGGAGAGCATGCAGGGACATATAGGTCTCTATTATAGCTTTCCACTCCTGCTTCTGATCTTGTCCGAGTACTAAGGGTACTTGAAATTCTTACCTTAAATCCTCCTAGAGTGCAGGACCAAAGGCTTGATTTGGAGGCAGGTTAATTTGGCAGAACAATTGCTGCTCTTAGGATCATGAGAGGAGAAATCAATTTATATATGTAATTTTGGGGCTTTGTCATGACTACTCATTGAACGGGACAGGAGCTCGTTATATGCTGTTGAAGCAGCCTGGGCAGAACTTGGAGGGATTTGCACCGGGGTCAAAGAATAGACTGCGTTAGGGTCTTGCTCCGCTCTGGGAAGAGCAGTGCTAAAGTGGCCAGGGTATATTGGCTCACAGTGTGTAGTGGCTGGGGTAGAGTGCTGAGAGTGAGACCAAAAAGCAGATTCGTTTAGGGAGGGAAGGGCAGTTCGCTGTCAGCATAGTGTAGAGATCTTACCCGAGGTGTGTTGCACCGCATGCTGTCTTCTTTCCCATGTGTGGTTCTCCTATTGGGGTCCCGGGGGGGTCCCACATGTTGACTGCAGCTTCTAAAATGGACCAGACCTTGAGTGATCGTCAGCTGTATAGATGAGGACAGGATCTGTTCCTTGCTATGAAAAGGGACTTTAATTTGGCTCTTCCATGAGGTCCGGTATTGTGATGTATTCACATTTTACATCAATAAAATGAAGTCTCTGTTCCCTCTCTTACTTATGTGTATAGTGTGCTGTTTGAAATAGTAGATATTTTTAATGTTTCAATAGGTTTTTTATTAAAAGAAAATGGAAATGGAAACCACATTTCTTAAATGAATTTTATCTCTATGGCAGTTCCAGCGATTCAGATCTGTGTCAGTGCCAGTTTATTGCAGTCTATTTTCTCCTCAGTGAGCATCTGCTTAACAGTTCAGTGCAGATACAGACAGATAGGAACATTCCAGCACGCACCTAACTCCACCCTGGGGCATGGCAGAAGTTACTTAGGGTACTAATTCATCTTTTTTTAAAGCAAAAAGATTTTGGTCAAGCGAGATGTTTTGTCCATTGAACAGGTTAGAATGATCTTGGAATAACGGAAAGTGAGGATTGTGCTCTCCCTCCTCCTATTATTTCCCTTAACTTGTTTTTTCCTAGCAGCAGTATTTAGAACAAGTTGTTTTATTAATCTTATATTAATCTTTGTATGCTTTACCATGGTCTACATATCATAGGTCTTGTGTTGTAATGTAACCTGACTGCTATGACCCATTGTGACAAGTTGCAGAGCAATAAGCCATGAAGCTCCCTCAACTCATGTTTTTCCCCTTTCTCTTCTTCCTCATTGACTACAGGATTAAATTATTTTTTTAAGGTTTATTCACTCTCAGATCAAGAAACAGATCTTAGTATCAGGTGGAAAATAAGTGCAAGATTGAAAGAAAAGTGCTGTTATCTGTTTGTGGAATTGTTTAAGAAACACCACTTTGGCTAAGCAGAGCATGGAAACAGATATAATTATCCATGCTATCTAGACTGGAAAGAGTGCTGCGAGGGAGGAGGAGGATGGCTTCCTGCTCCAGTAAAGGCAGGGCGGTTTCCCACAGTGGAAGAGCTGTTCTTGCTGCTGAGCGGTGCCCAGTCAGCCATAGACTCGTGGAGCAAAATGAGGCCAAGGTTCTTTAAACACGTACAGAATAAGACTCTTGTGTTCTTACCTTTATGCTCCTAAAAAACCCAAGAAGCTGCTTTCTGAAATGTCCCTCTGTCAACAGGCTTTGTCCGAGCAGTGCTCCTGGAAGGGAAGGATCTGGTTGTAAGGGTCCCACTGCAGGGTTGGGACACCACTGAAGTGACCTCCTACGTCACTGAACTCAGTCCCCCCGCTCTGACAGGCCCTACCTTATACAGGTACACAGGCAGGTACTTGCTGAAGGCCATGCTGTTTCTCGCATGCATATTCTTACCTATAGGGGTGCTTGCAGAGCTGGAGCTGGCATACTTGGTGGGGAAAAGGGGAGGTGTCCAGAGCAAATGGACCCATTTGCTGTCAAACAAACAAAAACTGTTTTGACAAATAAGGTGTTCAGACTTCCTACTGTAAAAACATCAACTCTCCAACATGTGCTTCAGATAGAAGATTTCAAAGTCATTTTCAGGATTCCTACTGCTGTGTCTCGATCTCAGCTCAAAGAAGGGAGCTGGCCGTTCTCTCCCATGAGAGACCATTGCAGCAACACAGCATTGTACTTGCCAGCAGAAGATCTGGCTACTGGAGCTGCATGATGAGGCAGGGGAATATCACATGGGTGACTTTGGGTCTGTTCTTGGCAGCACCAAGGGCAGCCAGGCCAAGGTTTTCTGCTGTACCTTGGGGTTTTTTTTGCCCCCCTAAGCCTTATTTTACTTCGTAGTTTTTGCTACTGATCCTTGTCACAGCAGTGGGAAGCAGGAGGGAGTTTATTCAGGTTTCAGAGCTCCCCATCCTCCCACCTTAGTCAGCTGTGTCTCTTCCTGTCAGACAAGTGAGATACCTGTGCCACCACCCTGGTGCTGGTGCAGTCCTGACCTTGGGGGTGGTCCTTCGAGGTCACCCTCCTCTGGCTTCTGGTGGAGCATTGCATTAACATTGCCCACGCTGCTGGCTGCTTCTTTAGGCACACAAGAGAGTTTTGGAAAGGCTGCCATGCTCTTCTCTGCCAAAGGTGTGGTAAAACCGTCTGCAAGAGCCATGAGGCTAGAAATACCTCTGGAGAGGAGAAGCAGTGCTGGTGAGGATGGAGTGGTGTCCCCACAGCAGAAGAGCAGCCCTCAGGGCTTGTGTTTTGGGACAGGGACCCCTCTGTGTGTCAGTGGCTGGTTCTCCCAGGTGCGCTGCAAAAAGCTTTGAGGATAGAAAATAACTTCACCTGCAGAGCCTTTAGATACAACTCACCCCACCCTGGCAAGTAGTGGGAGACTGGTGTAGGGAGAGGCTCTCATGGAAAGTGTGTGGAGACCAAGCCTCTGAGCATCTCTGGCTGACATTCCTGCTCCTTTACAGTGAGAGAAGTCTTTTAGCTCCTCGTGTCCCTGTGACCTTGGTTTGGCATGGAGTGAATACAAAGCAAGGAGCAGCTTAGTGCTCAGAAGTGTATCTAGCTAACTACAGCTGTCTTAGATCACTCTTCTGCAAGATCTACAGATTGCGAGGCAGGAATGGGGGTGGGGGGAGAGGATTTAGTCAGCTGATGAGCCTGGCTTCTCTGTCTCTTTTAAGAAAGAGGATTTATTGGTATTAAACATGTCTCTCTTAATGTGGGTGATTTAAAATGGAAATTGCCTTTGAAAGGGGATTTCCTATTAACTAGCTGGGAAGGAAAAATAGGATAATACCATCATCCCTATACAGGGCCCATAGAGGAGATGCTGGAACAGAATGATCTGGTTAACTGCTGCTTCTTCAGAAATTATAGTTTCTCTGTAAGAATGAGCCTTGTTCAAATTCCTCTGTGAGGAATGGTTGTATAGATGCTTCCATAAAGTTAGTTTTATGGAAAAAGCAGCAATCTTACTGGGCCCTTTGGGGTTCAGGTGAGAACCCACTAAGAATGAATTCTGAGGGCAGGGTCAGGAGTGTGCCCAGCTCTTTCATGGGTTGTATTTGAGGCCAGATGGAGACGCAGACACTGAAAGACTGGACGGAGGATTCATGTTTGTTACCATGTAGTTAATGCCAATCAAAACTTGGTTTAGTTAATGATCTTAACAAGAAAAAGAAAGCCTTGTCTGTACCCAAATTTCCACTAGTTTAATCCAGGTTGGCCCAGTTACCCATTTGTCTATGCAGCCCCTTTATGTGGAAGAATTGATTTACTTATTCTGAACACTTTTGGTCTGCTTTGATTAAAATGAATCTGTACAGGGGGATGTCTGTACAGCCAAAGGGGATGGAGGTGGATATCTGTAGGTAGGTAAGCTAGGACTGGACAGACCAAATCCAGAATTCATATCAGCAGGTTTCTGCACCTGGGCTGATTAATGGCAGAGCAATGCCATTAGCATCATTATATGTCACAATTAGGATTTTTTAATCCAGTGTACTATATCATGGCACAGTATAGACATGCCCTGTCAAGCCTAACACTTAATTTGGGGACCAAGTCCTTTCCTCAAGGCCTTCAGTCAAGACACAAGGCAACATGCATTGGAAAGAAGCAACCCCTTGATTAGGTGGAAACACTTTTGCTTTCATTAGAAAACTTGTTGGAACTAGATGATCCTCAAGGTCCTTTTCAACTCTAACCATTCTATGATTCATTGATTTTGTCTGTGGGTAAGGAACAGGTCTCTTTGCAACCTCATTTCCTCATTGCCCTCCCTGGTTGTGCAGATGCCACCTGATGCTCGTGACAAGGAGATCTTTGTTTTCCTAGTGGGGCCTGGGACTTGGGCTATGTGTGATGTGACATGATGTAAAACACAAATAACTCCAAGAGAAGACAGTTCTGTCATGGCCCTCCTGAAAATCTCCTTTTAGAACTGTGCCTGGTGCTCAGAGCTTGTGGCCTTGGACAAGACAGAGCTTTCCTCTAAGTCTTCTGTCCTTAGACAGTGAACTTGGAGCAAACCAAGGTTTTTTCTGGGTGATCCCAGCCCCTAATGGTGACACGCCTGGTAAAAACAGTGTGTCTAAAGAGTCCTTTAGCTGTCTGGGCCACCCATACCAGACAGACGGTGCGAGCATGCGAGCCCCTAAGCTCTGTCTTTTCCTGAGGTGGTTTCTGAGATTGCCCAAGGCAACCTGGGAGCCTCTTTCTCCGGCTGTGCTGAGTACAGACAGCACTTGGCTCACCCTGAGATCTCTACCTCTTCTGAACTCAGCTGATTGCAGGCAGCAGGGCCAGGCCTCCAATTTCTCCTGAGTGCAGTGAATGCCTTCCAAGAGTTTACTGCCTGACACTTGCTCACAGTATTTGCTTAAAAAAATCCAGGTTAGTGAAGCCCAGAGAAGGCCTTCTGCCTCCAGCTCTCTTGTATAGGAAGCTAAGTGATGGTGAGAGAAGGGATTTAGTGTTTGGGAGTCACTAGTGCTGGTCCCAGGAGGTGCGGTGACTGTCTCCTTAAGAAAAGCAGAAGTGACAGATGGAAGAAAGAGCAAGGAGGGGCTGCAGCAAATAGTCACTTGTGGATCTTACTGCTGTGTGTTTGTCTCCTGCCATTGTGGTTTTCCTCCCCTGGGGAGCTTGCTCCAAAAGTGCCCTAGAGAAACTGGGGTCTACCTATCCTGTGACTGGGGTGTCTGGTTGAACCACCCTCCTCTAGAGGATGATCATGCCATTGCATCTGCAGAGGGTCTGCAGGGACCAGGTGTGTTTCCAAAGGCAGATAAAAACATTTTGCGTCTTTTTGAAAGACTGGAGTGGGGCTAGATGATGTGGAGCAGTATCCTGACCACCTGCAGTGTATGACCACTGAGGCTAGGGGGAAGAGACAAGGGGTAAGACACAAGACTGGCGATCCATGCAAGACAAAGAAGTGCTTGGTACCTGTATGAAGGCCATTCCTGGTTGGACTTCCTTGGCCTCTCTGCTTGTGTGCACTGTGAGTAAGTGTTGATTAGTTGTGGGCACATTGGCTGCTTGGAAATGGCATGACTGCCTGGGCTGGTGCTCTTGGTTGATGAGGAAAGAGAAGAGGATGGACCTGAGTAGATCCTGGCTATGGCTGGATGGAAGAGCTGCTGAGAGACAAAATGGTGGCAGGCTTTTGAGTTGGTCTGTGATGGGTTGCTTCGATCTGCTGTGGTTGGTTGCTTGGAGGATTTGTGTTGCTTGGCAACCTTGTTGTCACAATTCAGCTGGTGATATCCAAGGAGGGGACGCTTTTGAGGACACTGCTACTGGGAGGGGAAAGGGAAGCTAGCGGATGAGAGTAAGTACAATAACCACGGCAGTTCATACTGGTTGTGCTTTGCTCAGGGCTGTGTGATGGAACAAGTACTGGGTCTGGTTATGGCTCTGTGTGTAGTCTCTCATGGGTTTGATGGGGGTAGGGAGCTGGTGAGCATCTTGATGTTGTATAGGGATGTGGGCAGAGCAGTTGATGAGGAGGCTGGGCACCCTGTCTTGATACCAGCTGGGGTATTGAAGAGAGATATGGGGCGTGAGGGTCTGGGGACCCTGGAGCATGCCTTCCCGTGACCTTGTGAAGGCATTCTGGTAAACATAGGGTCTGTAGTCTGCCCATCCAACATGGGCTCTCTCTGAAATCCCGGCTCAAAGACCCTGCAGAGCGTACTTCTGTACTTCTGCAGCAATTGACTGAGGATGGGAAAGCAATAGGACAGGTTGTCCAGAGAGGCTGTGCAGTCTCCATCCTT
The DNA here is from genome assembly GCA_013398915.1 of Dromas ardeola. Lineage (NCBI taxonomy): Eukaryota > Metazoa > Chordata > Aves > Charadriiformes > Dromadidae > Dromas > Dromas ardeola. The sequence continues at coordinate 102,063 of VYZM01023087.1, forward strand.
GGATATTTTCAAGACCCAATTGATTAAAGACCTGACCAACCTGATCTGAACTCACAGCTGACCCTGTTTTGAGCAGAAGGTTGGACTAGAGCCTCCTGAGGACCCTCCCAACCAAATTATCCTATGATCCCATGACTCCCTGATAGTGAGGAGTGGCTGCTGTTCCTCTGTCACTGTGCTCTAAGATACCCACAGAGCCAAGCACTTCAGGTCAGTATAGCACCTCTGCAGTTTCCAACCCATCAAGAGACGTTTGAAAACAAAAGCGTCACAGATGCAATGACAGTCAGATATGCAGTTAATAGTGAAACCAATTGTTCCTGTTCACCCCCCTGAAGGAGATTACACTCCTTTCATTGCAGCACACTGAGACACCAAGCAGTTCTGACCTCTGTCGGACTTCAAAAGAAAGAACAGATTTTTAAGGAGCCAATCCTTTCTGATGAAAATTCTGAAATTGGTCTTTTGAGCAGTAACTCCAGGGGACATTTATCATCTGTACATATGCTAGATGCTTGCAATCATAGAGCTTGAGGCCTACCGTTATTACCTGAGATTGTGTGATTAGTTATTTCAATTCTATTCAGCTGAGCTACGGCTGCTGGTAGCAGCACAGAAGAGTAATGCAGATCCTGGTGACAGTTCAGGGGGGATGGGGCTGTCACCAGCCTGGTATTGCTGTTCTGTGGCCCAGGAAGTTATCCAGTATCAGTGGCCTTGCCATGCTGTTTCCACTGAGCAAAGAAACTGTCTGTAAAACTCAGTGTATCTTTTGTGTGAGCCCATTTATTTACAGCTGGTGTGCCAAAGGACTTGTTTCCCAGAGTACTGTAGAAGCAGATGATAATAGCCAGTTTCCTTGCTTACAATTTCCATGGTTGCCTTACCAGTCAGCCCTGAAGGCAGGAGATACCTAACTGTGCTCCATGTCGGCGTCATGTTCAGGTGCACCAGTGCTTCTCAGAAAAGCTGTCCTTTCAGAGCACTGGGTTGCAAAGTGGTACTATCATGTGTAGTGGAGACCTACTCAACACCCTGCCTCCAGCTCCTGGTAACCAGAATGGTCCACTTGAGTCTAGCGCCCTACAACAAATATGGCCATTTCAGATGGGGATTCCTGCATTCACTTGCATAGTCCTCCTCGCTCTTTCTTCGGAGATTTATGTGTTTGGAACAATGGTAGTTAAAGCCAAACTTTCTCTGTGGCAGTCATGATGCCTTAGTCTTTCCTTAGTATGCTCAGAGACGAAGAATACTCAGTTTGTATTTTTGGGGGATAAAGGTTGAGGGAGACAGTGGGTACCAGAGAAGAGCTTAAACTCGTCCGCTAAGTTTGCACTGCCTGGATGCCTGCACCCAGGCCTTGTATGACCCCTGTCGTGTTCTCCTATTGCATGTTTTTGGTCAGGCTTCCTTTGTGTGTGGACTGCTGGCTTTTCTTCTGGTGAGGACCTGCATCAGGTGCAAGGCCTTTTTCAGAGGGACCCAGTTTATCTGGAAACAGAGAAAAAGCAGTTCTGGCCCCATCATTTTTTGGGAGCTACTTACATTTTTGCTTGACTGCAACTGACTGGCTGATCTGTGCCTCTCTGCTGTAGAGCATACTTTCTGGGAGACAGGGACCAACTCTGCATGGGACCATGCTGTTCTCTGTCCCTGGGAAGGTCAGCAGCAGGTACAGGAGCCTTATATACCTGTGAAGATCTTCTGACATGCTCTGCTGTGAGCTTGCACACATCTCAGACTGTCAGCGTACAGCCTTTAAGGCCAAGGGTGCAGAAGGACAGCTATCAGCTTCTGTCGATGGGTAGCAGATGAGTTTGAGGCAAAGTTCATCACTGAGGTTGTCATAGGCACTGTCATGGTGGACACTTTTAAGCATGTCTCTTCCTCTCTCTGCATTCCCTGAGGTGCCACAAGGAACAATATAACTGAGACACAGACCTCCTCTGATGGTCCTGAAGACAAAAATATGTGGGAAAAGTGGCATTAGTGATACCCCCTTTTCCATGTGCTTTTCCTTTATTATGTCACGGACTGTCCCTTGTGCCATCTGTGCCACTGGGACAGTGTCCTCTGCAGAGGGTGTGCTCCAACAGCAAAACTGTTAGCTGGCCAAGGCAAGAAGATGGGGGGCCTATGGAAGTTGAGTCATGCGAGAGACACAGATCAGTTCATGAGGAAAAAAAATGAACAATTCCTTCAGGTAGCGTGAAAACACGTGGCCATCCTTGACCTAGAATAAGGACATGACCAGCAAGTACACAACAGCCTGCAGGCTCGCTCTTTGTCAGCACAAGAAAGCCTGGTGGCACGGCAAGCGCAAAGTTCCAACTTCTGACTGACACAGCGGCTGGAGCAGAGATACTCAGCTGCTCTTTTGCCAGGGGAACAAGCCACAGCTCCATAGGAGCTTTATATGCTTGAGTCTAAAGGGCACAACAAAGGACAAATGGCCTTGTAAAACCAAACAACGCAACAGCATAAATACAGGGGAATGGCATGAAAAGGGCACAGAATATAATCACAGATTTCCCCCTTCTCAGGCTAACCTGTTTACGAGGGCCAGAGAAAGCCAAAATTTTCACTGTGAGCCACTTTGAGCTGTCCTTCCAAATAAATGTTGCCTTGCTCTAATGCCCGGCCTCTGTCCTTGGACTGGGAAAATTGCCAGAGTGTGGCCAAAGCTCTAGATGAATATTTTCTAAAGATGATGAGGGGAGAGGGACAGAACAGCATGTGCTTTTCTGAATTCAGTGCTTGGTAAGGGATGAGGAATAGGCATACCCCGTGCATGGGAAGGGTTCATACTTTACGTTTTCCTACTGCTGGGCCATAGAAACACAATCAGCACTTGGGTCCTGGCAGTAGTAACATGTGGGGTAACTCTTGTTGAGTTCGTAATCACTGTGGAGGTGAAAGGGAACTCATATTTGAGTTAGGCCTGGTCTTGGGATCAGGTTTACAGCTGATGTATGGCAAAAAATATAGCCAGAGCATGAGACAAGTCTGTAGGTAGCGCACGCAATCACGATGCTGAGGCTTGAGTTTGAGTTGGACCTAATGTGAGAGCAAAGATAGGCTGCTGGGCTTCAAAGCAGTTGAGGTAAATGTCCTCCATTTCAATTTGATGGTAGATTAAAAGAGGCGGATGAGGTGTACTGGAGGTATTTTGCTTATTGCCTCTTCCTAGATGTCTAAGTAAGGGGATGTCTAAGGAAAGGAGAGAAGAAGGTGGCAGTTTTCTTTAGAATATAGAGCAATCTGACAGAAATCTTAATGCTTCTTCCAGCCAGAGGGCTGAACTATTGAGTCAGCTGGCTCACTTGCAAACAACTCAGGCAAAGAAAATCTATCTCCATCTGCATAAAGTAATTTGCCAAGGGTAAATATCTTTTTTTTCAGGAAGGTGTGGTGGTAATGGGGCAGCACGATAACCTCAGCTGCTGGGGGTAGATATTCTCTGCCCGCCCTGTGAATATTCAGGTTTAGCACATGCTTTCTTATGTTTTCAATTAATGAGACTGCTAAATAAACCGGCACATGAGCAGGTGACCCTGATCCTGCTGGCGCTCAACTGACCGTGGACACAGTGGTTTTCAGAACTACTTTTAAGATCATTAACATCTCTCTTCCATTTGCCCCTGGGCAGGGAGCTATCTCGGGGACCACAGCTGCATGCTAACTGAGATAATTTTTCACTTTAAAATGTGTCTACAGAAAACATTTGCCTTAAATTAGATGGTCAATGCAAATGTACAATAAATGCTGGACTGAGCATCTAACCCAAACCCTGTGGGAACATTCCCAGCTCTTGGCTCGCTGGTGAAATCATTCTTGCTTCTATTTTGAAGGATGCTTTTAGACCCACAACTCTGTGTTAGAAAAGTGATCCACTTTTCTAACGTCATGCAGCTCCTTGTTCAGAATCCTTGTCACTACGAATAATATTTTCCTTCGCTACCATTTCTCCCCCCGCACCCGCTCAGCGAGTTATTTGCAATACCATCTGCTTCACCTGAAGGAGAAATGAGAGGAACCGTGAGAGACTCAGTGCTGTTATCAACCCTGAGCTTTTCTGAAAAAAAGCTGGGTCTGTTAGGAGGTCGTGAGCGACGGGGCTTGTCAGAGCTGCTGCACCAGCAGGGAGCCCGGCTGGTGACACTGACCAGTGACTCCGCTTTGCCACGTTGCCATTACAGTGCATCCCCTCACTGGATATGCCCCACTCCATGTGTACGTGTGTGTATTAAATGGTATCAGAAGTTCTGACAGAGCTTGCAGGTGAAGGAGGACATGGGAGGTGGGTGGGATTTCATCTTTGCTTTGTGTACATCGTTTCCCTGTGTTAAGGACCGAAAGGAATCCACGGAGAAAAGATATGAACCATGTGAGGAAACAAGTAGTGATGCTTTGGTGGCAGTGTTCTTAGGTCATAAGGTGTTTAAATAAAAAATACATTCTTTGGGAGAAAACCAAGTATTTGTGTACACTGCTGCTGCCAGCTTTTGCCTCAGTGGTGACATGTATATTTTTCAGAGGGATTTATTTTTTACCCGCAGTAACTTAATGTTCTGAGTGAGTTTATAATAGCACTGATTAACTGGTAGCATTTAGTTTGAGTGAAATATCAGCTCTGATGTCTGTACTCCTCTCTGCTCCAGACACTTTTATCAGTCTCGGAGCTGTTTAACTTTACTTATTCCTTCCACAGGAGATGGTTCATGTTGTTGCAATGTCCCATTGAACAAGCATTAAGGATTTGAGGCTGCGTAAGTGAAGGTGAGGTATTCTGGGTAGCCTGAAGAAATCTGTGGAACAGTAAGTGAAAAGCTGGATATGTCCCACTGTTTGGTCTAGATGCCATTTGAATGGAGTAGGACTTGCCTGCTACTTTACTAGCATGTAGCCTTCTGTGTAAGAAAAATAAATGTGCTTATTTATGGTGGCACTGATATTGTAGTACTTTGACCCGACTATAACATACAGAGCAAAGAAGTGGCATGTTATTAACTATTCTATTATCTACAACAAAGCAAGACAAAAGGTGAAAAGCAGGGAGTTTAAGCGATTGAATATTATTGCCCTGTGTTTTTGTAGCGGAAAGTTTCCCTGTTAATGTTGGGAGCTGGGAAGCTAAGTTTCTTGGAATGCGACTAGCTGAGCTTTTGCCTTGAATATTGTGTTTAAGACAAGACTGGGTAGGTAGAGCTGTGGTATCTGATCCCTCAGGGTGTGTGCAGCAGCTCTCAGTAGCATGAGCAGTAAGCTAGGTAATTGGTGTGTTGGTTCTCATCCAATAATAATTTATTTCCTGGGAGCAACTTCAAAGCTTAATCCTAGAATTAAATCCCCTATTCCTCCTTGGGATTTTAATTTAGTTTTGAATGCTCTGATGGATCCTCTGCTGGAACACAGAAGACGGCTTTCAGACATAAGGGCGATTTTCCTGGCTGCTGTATGCCCTGTACAGAGAATAGGTGAACGCAGGCACTTTCTTGAAGAGACTCCTCTTAGCTTTTCATCATGATAAGCTGGCAAAAGCTACACCTTATCTCTTACTGAAAGCGGTTTTCCAGTTTCCTTTAAACCATGAAGGCAATATGCCTAATCCATTTTGCAGCTCCTCCAGTAAAGAGAAGAAAGAGTGTCATCACTTAAATCTGGACAGAACCAATAAGGTTTTCATCGAGCAGAGAGTTGATTTTAGAAAAAAACCCAGATAATCTGTTTGTCTCATTAGGGTTGGAACAGGATGGAGATGACTCCCTGGAGGGCTGTGGTTTCCCATTCATTCAAGTGTATTAGGCCTCGTTAAGACCAGCGAGGTGGGACAAAATCTCCAGACACTGGAATGATCTTTGCACCCTCTTTCTCAGAGTAGTGCAAGGCAGTACTTCAGCCTTTCCTTCGTGCTTCTGAATGGCACGTGAAGAGGGATGGCATATATGGCTGTTTGTACCGTGCTTTGATGATATACAATACAGCATCTGATGATAATTACTATTTATTATTAGATATAGTGGCTTTTGACAGATAGGTTCTTCAGTCTGCATGTGCTATAGGTAGAGGAGCCACATATCATCTTAAAAAAGTGACAGTGTCAGTTTGAAATCTTGTCTGCGCTTTTGCAGTTTAAAAATAACACATTTTCATTTGAAAGAAAGAACTCCACAGTTTCTTAGTTTAATGTGTATGTATTTCACATATAAATGACCATCCAGGAAAACCAATTTCAGTACGCCTGACATTCCATACTCAAAAGAATAAAACAAGTGTATAAAGGCACAGAGAAAGCTATTTCTCCTTTAATCTACTTCACACTTTTTTTGATCCTGCATGACAAAAAACCAGCCCGTTAGTTGTTTAGGATTTCTGGGGACAGACTGACCATGGCAGAGACAGTAGGGGATACTGCAATTATTGCGATAGAAAATGATGAGAGCTCAGCTAAGTGTCCTGGTATGACAGCTGAGAGAACATGTTTATTAGTTCAAAGCAAATGCAACTGTGCTCACAATTCTCTTCTGCAGGGCTGCTGGCAGGATGAGTGTCCTCCGAGATTGCAAACAAATCGAGTGGTCTCCTTGTGTTCAGGTGTCTTTGCAAGAGACTTAGTAGAAATCCTCCCCCAGTGGCTTCTGGCTCAGTCCTGCTCTGGCGTGTCTTGGTCCTGAGCCATGTGCAAAAGAAAGGCTAAAAGTTTTCATGCCAAAATTCAGTGGAGTCCTTCAGCCAGGTGGTTGTGTCACTGTCAGGTTTGTGTGCTCGTTTCTCTGTTTGCTTTCCCTTTAGTTACCTGATAAAATTTCTTCATGCTGTTCTTTACGCAGCAGGATGTGGCATCCTTGCTTGTGGACCTGTGTGGCCAAAGTTATGGTGATCTTCCGAAAACATCATACCAGGACTTCCCACAGTGTCTCAGACAGTGGGAAGATCTGGGATATGGGCATAGGGGTATTTGGCCACTTTGTGATCAGATTGGCTGGGTGAAGCACAGAGCACCGTATAAAAGCAGCTGGAGACTCGGTTACCAGGCTCTGCAGCCCATATGCAACACCCAAAGGAATGCTGTGATGAAAAACCTTTTTATGGTGTGAATTATCCAGAGCAATCGATCCATTTCATTGATTATAAGGACTTGCTCTTCATAGACACGGCTTTTCTTACACTGATGCAACTGCATCTGTCTTTGTGCAGATAACCTATGAATTGCCAGTCTTTTCCCTTAGTTGCAGACCCCATTTATCTAGGGACATACTGCACTGGAAGTGAGCTCTGATTTTATGAAGTCAGCAGGGCATTTACTAAGGGTTAAACATACAGTAGGTCCTTCAGTCCCTGTCAGTGCTGGCAGATGCTGTTCTGCGGTGGCAGACTGGCTCTGCTGCTCCGCATCCTCCCCAGCACTGCCACTGCCGCATCCAGCCCTGGTTGCTTTTGATATAAGAACTTTCATCCACATTCTTTTATCTTAGGCAGGACAAGAATAATATGGCCCTTAATTTATAGTAAGCATGGACACATTTAAAATAAATCCCTCAATTTGTCTTACAAATAACATTTAAGTGGTTTTGAATGGAAGAGATGTTTGAAAAACCAATTTCCCGTCAGAGATGCTATTTGTTTCATTTTATGCAGTTCATTCATCTTAGTTGATTGGAGAAAAAATAAAAGCCAACCCCAGCTAGGGAGAGTAAACCCTGTCATAGTACTATGCTGCTGGAGATTTTGTAGCAATTTCTATTTGGAGCCTACCTCCACACCCGTTATTTACAATAAATATTACATCTTAATGTAAAAGTAATTTGAGGGTTAGATGCTGTGCAGAATCTCAAGAAGATAATTCCGAAGCAACTGGCATTTTTGTGTGCCCAATTTCAAACTTTTAAGTTTCTTTGGTCAGGGGGAATGGGTCACCTTTCTCTAAAAAAGGTATCCAATTGGACACTCAGGCCCCTAATCACTGTAGGGAACTTGGCCTTTATGATTTTCTTAAGAGAGAATTATACATATGTATAATGTTTATACAAGATGTACATATACCAATATTAAGTAGAAAGGCAACTAGCCTTATCCTTAAAAGTGAGAAATAACACAGGCTTCCATGTACTATGTAACCGTGGAGTTGTGTAGTTTTAGGAATAAAACTTGGCGGTTGATGAATTCCTTCATCTTGAGGTCACAGAGAATGATAATCTTAAATATTGCTGACTTGCTTAAAATAATTGCAGCTGTTCTCTTCTGATTGATAGGCCCCTTTTCAGAAATTGTTCCTAAGATACTTCTTTACCCTCCATTTTGTGTTTCTAAGTAATAAGCAGGATGAAAAACATTCCCTCTTTTTTTGTGTCAAGCTCCTTCTCCACTTGTTTCATCCAGAAGAATGCAGGAGGACCTGCACAGTCCCCGTTTATCCTTGTTGCCATACAGAAAGGAAAAACATCCCTCGGCCAAATTCTGTCTGCTATTCTTGTATCACTATTATCAGTGAAAGGAATGGGAAAGTCAAATGACTAATCTCTTCAGCTATTAGCAACTTCTGTATGTAAGTATCACTCTACATTTCTTTCCTCCAACTGTTCTGAGATAATTTCAGACTACTTCAGGCTTTGGCTAATATGTCTTCCATTTTTTTACTGAAATTAGAATGAAAAAGATCATAGTCACTTTTTATAAGCATGCCTAAAAATGTTAGGAAAATCTTTCTAACAGAACAGACCTTACCAGCACCCTCGGGAAGATCCTGGCTGTCGAAATTAAAATCTTGGTGTCTGTTTTTGGCAAGGAGCTCAAGCACAGATTGGTATTGCTTGTGGTCACTGCAGCTACTTGAAAAATACCATTGTACACCCAGTGTACACAGCAACTCATTCAAGCTCCAGATGGCATATTGATACATGCACACGATGCTACAGCCACATTGCCATCCGTAACCACCCCTACAGACCAGCAAACCCTGTTTGAACCATGTGGATGGATTCTGAGGAACAAACTGGCAAGACCTGGGGGCTGAGAGAGAGCCCGGAGCTGCTGTGGTGCTTTCAGGAGGCTTTTCTCCCTCAGGAACCTTCTCCATCCTTGTGTGGACCTTTGCCTTATCCATGTTTTCCCCTCCAGATACATAACCTGCAACAAAGGGCAAGCACTGTGTCCGAGAGAGCTCGGCTGCTCGCCGGAGCACAACTCTTTGGCATGTGGGATCCAGCTCTCCTTGCCTGTCTTTTGAGGGGTGCCTTCCTCACTACTCTTGGACACAGAGCATGCCTGGGTAGGTACAGGCTGCTGTGTTTTCCTTGGAAGGTGCTTTCGGTGAGAGGAATGCAAAGGCTGGACAACGCAGCCCAGATTGGCACCAAAGCAGAGCACATGGTGTTGGGCCTGGGGTCTGATTTCCTGCAGGACAAGTCTAGCTGGCAGGGGAGCATGAGGAGGGCTTTTCTCATTGCTCTTGTCTCTAAGGGGTCACTAAGGCCCTGCTGAACCCTTCCAAACCTCCTGTCAAGACCCAGCCAGCCAAGGCAGGGCACCTACATGTCCTGAAGGGTGCCCTTGGCACACCTACTTGGAGAGGCTCTGCTTTGCTGTCCTCTCTGGCTTGCCCTGGTGTGGGGCAGGCTTCCCCCCAGGGCTGCTTTGCAGTTCTGCGGAGGGCAGTTGGGCGCTCTCTGTGCTGCTCAGGCCACCCAGAGCTAAACCCAGGCATGGGGAGGGGACAGGGGTGTATCGGTGACCACAGAGCCGATGGCACTGCAGGGCTGAGGCCGAGAGCACCCCGGGGAGCCAGGGCGCAGACACCCTTGGGCAGGGAGGAGTGTGCAAACGCAGGCTGCTTTCTGTTCAGACTGATTTCACGTTCCTTAGCTTTCAGGGGGGCTCTGAGAATAGCAATTAAAGCACCGGGCTTAATTGTGGAGTATCCAATTTGGATATTAGCGTTATCTCTGCTCTCACTCCTTTCTTTTCCTTCAGATCCAATTCCGCTGCCTGCCTGCTGTCTGGGCGCCTGTTCCTTTCTTCTTATTATTACTATTTTATGGTTATTGTTAATATTTTTTTATTTTTTTCTTTTTTTCTTTTTTCTTTTTTTCTTTTTTCTTTTTTTCTTTTTAAAGCATTCCTTCTCTCCGTCGCTTCCAACCAGGCGGGTCGCCAGCAGCCTCTCCCCGCGGCTGCGGTCCCTGGGGCCGGGCGGGGGCCGGACCCGCGGAGCCCCGGCCGCTCCCCGCGGAGGTGTGCGGAGCT
>VYZM01023087.1:115651-162897 GCA_013398915.1 Dromas ardeola
ACCCCCTCCCTCGCCTTGATCTTTTCCAGCGGCTCTTTCCCACATTTCTGAGGGGGTTTCGTCGGGCTATTGTTAAAAACCAGGAGCGGTTCCCCGCCGAGGGGCTGAGAGCCACCTTTCCTGCCATGTTCTGGCTGTGCTTCTATAAATATCTAAGGCTTCCCAGGGTTTATCCGCGCCTGGATCCTCCCTGCCAAAGCGCTGCCTCCCTCCCGCTCCCTCCGCAAGTGGGAGTAGAAAGTTTACCTGTGCGGAGAGGAGAGCGTGTGGGAGCCTTTCTCCCGTTTTTGGGAAGAATTTTTCAGGCTCCTGCCTGCTGCTGGATCCACCCGCGACCCCAGCACCTCCCGGGAAGGGGTCGGGGCGAGATTGTAGCCCCCTCCCTCGGGTCTCATTTGCCCGTGAGAGCCCCTAAAAGCACAGCCTCTGGGGGGATGGCAGCAGGGTTCGGGTGGGATGCACCCTCATCCCTCAAGGAACAGGGCAAGGGGAGAGGAGAGCAGATGCTGGGCGAGCTCGGCTCAGCCCCCTGCCCCTCTGCCCTCCGCCCCGGCATTTGCAGGCAGATCGGCGGGAAGGGGGGACACCTTGCCTCCGATGTCCGGCAAGGGCGGCAGCCCCCGTCAGCCGGGCTGGGCTGTGTGGTCACCTGGAGAGCGGTGGCCAGCACTGCCCTCCCGGTGCCTGCCACAGCTGCCAACCCTGCCTGCAGGGCACCGGGCCTGAGCGGGTGCCACATCCCTGCCATGGCCCTTCTCAGCCATGACCTGGGCCAGGTTTGGGCAGAGGTAGAGCAGGGTGGATGGGAGCTGGGCAGGGGGCCTTGCAGCTTTGATGCTCAGCCGTGGGGACAGGGACCATGGGCCCACAGCCTCATTCCGCCTTTACCTCCCAGTCTCTTTTGCTGCTGCCTTTACCTGGGACTTTTCCTCGCCTTCCCTACCAGCTCCAGCATGGGCAAAAAGAGGTTCCCTCTAATATTGCTCCCCACCGTCAAGCACAGCCACCTCAGGCCTTGTAAGCAGTGCAGGGGGTGGGCAGCTGGTCCCCACTGAGCTGCCCCTTGGGCAGGCAGGGAGGGCTGGACATGCAGCACCCCCACCTTTTGGGGCTGCCCCAGTGCTGCCCCACAGCCCAAGACCTTGGCGAGCAGAGCAGGTGCATGGCATCCGGGGGTGTGGGGTGACCTGGTGTACCCCCAACTATAGCTCTGGGGAGAGCAGCAGTGTGTGCGTGGGTGCCGGGTGCTCTGTAAGAGGGGAGGCGTGGGTATGGGTGATTTTCAAGCGCTCACCCACGCCGCCCCAGAGCAGCAGCTCATGTCACCTCCGCATTTCCTGGTTTTCTGTGGTTTTCCACCACACCAGCTTGTCTCCCAGTCCTGGGTGGGGGTCTCAGAGGACTGGGACAGGATGGAGCAGGTTGAGGGCGGAGTGGGGAAACAGCCTGGGGGTGTGAGACCTGCTTCAGTTTCCCCTTGGCTCTGCCTCTGGTACAGAGAAGCAGATCTTAGCTGGGAAAAGGAAAGGAGCATGGTCAAAGCTGCTACTTCTCTTCCTGTGGACACTGGGTTCTGATCTTCTGGTGACACACACCTACTGTGCCAGCCCAGCTCAGCCTGCATCATTCCTGGTGCCTCTTGTGATCCCTTTGCCAATGAGACGACAGTTGGGCAAAAGAAGGTGTCAGGAGCAGCCCCCAGCCATCCAGGGCTGGGGAGCGTTCTCAGGACACCTGCGTTGATGGCTGAGTTTTACATTGTGTGCGCAAGAGCAGGAAGAGATCGTGGGGAGATGGAAAATATGCAGCAGGGGCAAAAATCCCAACCCTCCACCCTCATCTCATAATTTAGACTTTTATTTGTTTTATTCTCATTTTGGATTATCATCTGCTCCTGTATAAAACCCCTATCAACCTATGAACTAGCACCCCCCCCAAACAGGGGGAAAAGGTGGCGGCAGTAATTTCTGTGTTTCATCTGCCGTTGGAGCTCAGCTGGGGCTGTTTCTTATGCTTGGTTTGGAAGGTGGGCAGGTGGACCCCAGCTCCGGTGCTGGAGCCATTCTGCGCTAGCGCTTGGAGCTGCGCTTGGATTCCCACGCTGGAGTCGCGTTGCCTGGGCTGGCACCGGGAATCGGTGTCTCTGCAGTACCATGTGGGAGGTCTGGATTTCATTCCCAGTGCTGTTTTCTCATTCCCCCAAGCTGGCAGGGGATGGGAGTGCCGTGCAGACGGCACCGCTTGTCTCTGTAATGGGCTCCATTCCCTGCTCCCGTCTTTTGCACCTTAAGATGTGCAAAAGCTGCCTGCGAGATAGTCCAGACTGAGGGCTGGTCCCCAGAGGTTGAATCTTCTCGGCCTTTAGGGAGGCCACAGCTCTACTTACCTGTACTCTACTTCTCAGCATGGCTTGGTGGGCAGTGGGGAAAGAGACTTATCTTGCAGCAGGAGAATATGCAGAGGTGGGTTTTTTAATTTTTTTTTTCCTTTCTTTGTATAATCCGCAATTTATCACAAAGAAATGGATTAGTTAATAGGAGAGATCAACTAGATGATCTTTTTGAGAGAGATGGCTTCAGGTACTGTGATTGCCTAATCTACAATGGGATGCTGGTCGTATCTGCTCTGCCTGACATCGGGGCTCTAGGACTGCCTGACTCTTTTGCAATTCTGTGATTAGCTTTCTTTGAGATATATTTATACTTGATAGAAAAGCAGGGAGTGGCTGGGAGAAACATGGCTGATAAGTTATCTGCTATTACCCTGATCCGTCCTCCACCCACCCATCCACATGAATTCTTTAAACCACGGTGAATCAATTTATTCATTGTGTTGCTTCGCCGCAGTCAGACGAACTAGCTCCTGCCCTGGGTGCCTCCTTGCATAAGATGAAATGGCAGTTTGAAGATCGCAGCACTGAAATATGTGGAAGGGGAACCAGAGGAAAACAAGATATCTAAAGCTAAGCATGGCGCTCCTGCTACCACTGCCTTGTCCCGTCGTCTGAGCCTTGTGTTCCTGCTTCAGCTAAGTGCGTCATAACGGCAACTAAAAAGACCATTTCTCTGGCCATGAAGGGGGCTCCACCGTCCCTCTGGCTTGCCCATCTTGCTTGTCTGTCCATCTGAAGACAAGAGAGGAGGTTCCCGGCAGGTATGGACTGGCGCTTGCTCTGGCAAAATTAGCAGCATGGTGCTAACTGCCTGGGAACCAGGAGACTGACCCAGCCAGGTTAAATGTCAAAGCTACCTTTCATGTTGGGAAAGAAAATATCCAAACGAACCCACCCTTTATAGTTCAAGAGCTCATGGCTTCCTTAAGCCACAAACCACCAGCTCCCAGCTAGAATCGCGCATCAGCGTGTGAACCAGGGTGTGTAAAAGTCGACCAAGTGTTATGTGGTGATCTTTGCAAACCAGGCAGAATACCTCCATGCACCTGAGGTCAAATGCAGAGAAAAAACCCTCTCTGTGCACTCAGAAACAAATGCATGGCGCTAGGCAGTGTGCAAACTGTGCTGTGATCAAGTCAAGTCAAACCACGGCTAATTTGGACGTCTCGAGGCAAGGCAAGGCTGCTTTTTGCTTAGTGTTTTCTTAGAAGCAGGAGAGAGCGCTGGCTCTGGGCAGGAGAAGGGACTGGCTTCTCTTTCTTAAATTTTTATGCATATACCGAATATGCTTAAAGTGACGGGAATAACAATATTGCGTTTTCCATACTCAGGGACACTAAAAAAGGGGAGAGGAAAAGGGTATGTGTTCTGAGACTCACTGTCAGCTGATACTTCCTAATACAGAGGGTATTTGCAGATCACAAGGGTGGCTCTCTTCCCTTTCTAACACAAGCAGTGGAAGACCATGTTTCAGAACCACCAATATAGACGGATTGATTAAGCACCTGGGGAAAAAGAGAAATTAGCAATGAGGGTGCGGTTTCTGGCTCAAAGTGAAAGGAATACTAAGTTGAGACCTTTGCAGCATTCACTCTCTATACCTCTCACCCCGTCCACAAAGAAGGTTCAAAACTGAAAAGAGTCACTGAAAGTGGCTCAGGTAAAATGTTAGGTTGCCAGCTCTGAATATTGAAGGTGTTTCTGTATTCCCAGAGCACATAACAGTGTCATTAATATTGGTGTGCGGGGCTGTGCTGCAACATTTACGGGGAAGAAACACTTTCAGGGAAAAAATGGGAATATGGTTTTCATGGTCTGTTTGGTGGCTTGTCTCTACTGATTGCTCATCCACTGAAACAGGTGTGGGGCCACCAGTTTATCTGACCTGAATAATCCATGGGACGTTATTCTGTCACTCCCTCTCACCCCAGCATGCCGGGCACACAGGAGCTCACGTCCAGTTAACTATTCATGTGACAAACTTACAAGTTACTTCTCAAGGTAGCAGTGAGGCTACACTGCTTCGTCTGTGTGTAGCTATCTAGTTGTGAAATGGGAACAGTTCTTTCTTCCTACACTCCTAGTCTGGATTTAAACCACTGATCAAGAAATGAATCACTCTGGCTACCACCATCCTCTACTGGGCCTGCTGTCCAGCCCATGTGTGAGCTCTGTATGCAATCCTCATTTGTTCACAATGGTGAAATGATATGTCTAACACCTATTTACAGATGTGGTTAAGCCCTGCTTAGATAACTGCATTCTGTTCGGGGGTTGCACTTCTGAGAGAGGGAAGGAGTGGGGAGAGTGTGGGGGAGTGAACAAAGACAATGATCACAGATCAGAGAAAACAAGACCTGTAAAGAAAGGTTGGGAGAGCCAGGCAAGCTCAGTCTGGAGAAAGGACAACTGTGGGTGGATACCTAACTGTCTGCAAATACATAAAAGACCGTTACAGAAAGAGGACAGGGGCCAATTATTCTCATTAGTCACCGAGGACAGATCAGGAAATAAATGAGTTTAAGATGAAGCAGCGAGAATGCAGATTAAACATCAAATTAAATGTTTACTGCAATAATGGTTTAGCGACAGTAGAAGATGCTGATAAACGTGGCAGAATGGCTGTGACTGAAGATATTTAAAGCTAGATGTAGGTGCTGAACTATCAGGATTTTGTATCTAATAAAGTCTGTCTCCAGCGAACAATAGATCATGATATTTGCATGCCTAACCAAACAACTTTGGAAGAAAGATAATGAGGTCGATCTGTTCTGTGTGCAGGAGAGAGGGACTGACAGTCCCATTGGAGGAAAACCTCCGCCCCAAGTAGGTTTGTCCCTGTGCTCCAAATCTCATATGGTACCTGTAGAAGTCAACATGATGGTGTTGGCTGGTGGCACAGCTTGAGCATATCATGAGCTCCCCAAAGATATCTGGTTTTCAAAACCTCTGGTACGTTGTGACAGCGTGTCCTGTCCTGGGGGACGGCTAGAGCTTCAGCATAGAAATCTGCGCAGAGGAGACTTACAAACCCGTCCCATGGGGACGATGCTTTAGCATTTGCAGGTGCAGTTCCTGAATCCTGAGATAATTTGGGCTGTTCCAGATTGAGACCGTGTCCCTTTCATTAAGAAGCTTCACCTGTCTGTGGCCATCGCTTTCAGTGTTTTACACTATCGCAGCATCTGAATAATTAGTGTGCAAAAACCTGATACTGCAAGGGGAGGTGACATATATCGTCACATACTGAACAATGTGAAAATCCATGCCTTGCTATTTCATGATGTCATTCTTTTGTCTTGCAAGATGAGCTACAGCTTAAAGGTGCCTTCTGTTTACTCACCTTTACGGCTTCCAGAAGATAAAACGGGATTTGGGGAACCACGAGCATCTTGGTTTCTGAGAATCATCTCTTCCCTAGCCAGCCTTCATGGTCGCACCTCTCTGTGCTCTGAGTTGGAGGAGCTTCCTATCCATGGCCGGGGTTTGGATGGGCGGCTTGGTCAATGGGTTCAGAGAGGGATCTCCCTACTTTGAGTCAGTAGAGGTTTCCCTGCCGGTAGCTGAGAGGGCTGAAAGTCTGAGACTGTGAGTTTGGCCAGCACTGGGAACGCGCTGCATGGCCCAAAGCCTATGCCAGCGTATATCCTCCTGTGCATCAGCAAAAGCGGGGACTGTGGTACATCCTTGCTGGTGGATTACGCTATTTTTTTTTAGCAGAGCAACAAGCATGTAGTCCTGACCTCTGGTGTTTTTTGTAAGAATCAGGAGTTTTCTATACAGGTGTCCAGGACAAACTCAAACGGAGGAAATTACACGATAAGCTCTGTTTTTTATTATACTTGGATTTAACATTTTTATTTCACCTCTTCTCCTGATCTATTAGGGTTGCTAAGCACTGTTGATGTGCTAATATGCACAACTCTTTCACGTGGACGTAGTTTCTTGCATGTATGACCTCTGAAGAATTTGGAGGATTTTGCAAAAGGAAACAAATGTGAAACTCACTAAGTTCACGATTTCAAAACAGCCTAGAAGGTGAGATTGTTGCTAGGAGCCAGCTGAGACAGATGAGATTTGGTGTCATGAACCCGCTGATAATTTACTAGCACAAATGCCATGTCCTACATCACAGCTGATTGCCTAATGAACAGAAAATTGTTTTCAGGTGATAGGCATCATAGCCTAATGATAGCTGAAGATAGCAGCGGCCATGCATTGCCTCTGGCTGTGGGCCATGAGCAGGACACAGGGGGATATAGGTAGGTGAGAAGTTGTACTCTGCTGTGGGAGGGGGCTGTGGTTTCCCTCTGCCACATGGGACTTCTGCTACTCCAGCATCCCCAGCTGGGAATGAGGTCCTGGAGACACACAGTGGATGTTTGGAATGTGAAAGGCTGAAGGCCCTAAGTGAATACCACCTAGAAATGAATTGCAGAAGATCTTCTAGGAGCCTAAAGCTGGCTGTCATTCCAAGGGCAATCCTAAATCCTCGCAGCATCTGGGGGCAGGTGGTTTTGAAGCCTGTGCAGTGAGAAGAACGGCCCCGCTGCTGCATGGAAAGGTGTAGGGATGCTGCCAGCTGCTCTGGGAGGAGGATGATGGAGAAAGGGTCGCTGCCGTGAATCTCTTTGTGCTAGGTAAAGCAGGATGTTAATTAATTGCACACGATTGGATTGCCGGGGAATTTCTGTCACAGGACTCTGCTGAGAAATGTGTTTGAAGTGCATTGTGGCAGAGGAAATGCCCAAAAATGTACTAGCTTGCAGCAGCTCGCATGTAGGCATACCCTTGGGTGGAAAGCACGCGGGAGGGATCTGCGTGTCCCTGCGCCCCTCTCTCTCCTGCTCTGTAATTCTCTGTTACCGCTGGCTGCTGTAGTCAGTGGCCTAAGCATCTCAGGGGAGATTCCCTCGTGTCAGGCGTGTTTCAGCAGAGGCAAGCTGAAACATCAGAGGCTGACAATCCCCAGGGGAGAGTCTAATGAAAGCGACAGAATGACATAATCTGTTCTCATAGTCTCTCCTCTTCAGCTCTCCACGTTTTTGGTGGAACTCGAAATTACCCTCTAATTTATTACTGAAAAGGTGAATATTATATATAACTAAAATTGCAAAGATGATAGTGTCCTGAAATGTTGAAAGTCAAAGTGTAAAAGCAGCTTGGACGTGGTCTGAAGTACCGTGTATTTGAGTATTCTGGGAGGAAGCTTTTAAAACTCCATCTGGAAGTAACAAAGTGGTAAATGCCACAAAAAACATAAATGGAATCTCAGAAAAGACGTTGCAATCATTTCATTACATGATGGGGGGCCCGTACTCTAAACAGGAGGAGATAAAAACTAAGTCGCTGAGAAAAATAGGGTAGCTGTGGGATGGCTGCCTTGAAAGATATAGTGGCTCTTACAGAAAGCTCTCTTTGAATCCCTGGTTTGAAAGTTTGCAAACTTTCGAACCAGGGATTCAGAAAGCTGTAAGATTCATGCTTTATTCGCTTTTAATTTGCATCATTTCAATGGGGAGGAAAGGGGCTAAAAGGCTCTCTGAACTTCAGGGCTCAGAGAACTTTGCAGGAGCTGAGTGCCTGTGCCTCAGCGCCCTCTGAAGCAGAAGCTGGATGCCCACAGCGGGTACCTTTCTGTGTAATAGGTTTTTTTTCTTTTACTGGAGGGAGGAATAACTTTCAGAAACCAGGAGATACACATACACAATAAGAGATGAGTTTTGGTTAATGCCATACCTCGCCTTAATGCTCTTATACTTTTTTTTCTTAGGACATTGAGGTGAAATCGTGTTCCTTGTTCACAGCTTGTCGGAGAGATCCCTGACTTCAGCTTTTGACGTTAGAGATAGTGATTAAGGCTTTTGACAGGAGAGGTTTGTAATGGAGTGAACATGGCAGAAAATAGATTTACTGCTCCACAAAAAAAAATATTAATTTAATAGATTGTTGTTAGTTCTGCACTGAAATTAATTAGAACATTTGATGTGTTTTCATGAAAAAGCAGAGAAAAGCCCAGAATAGCTAGCAGCCTGGTAAGCAGAAAAGTAACTGGGTTTTGGGTGATGCATTCCTATTCTGCATACTTTGGAGTGGGGACTTGCCTCTGAGGCCGTTCTAGCCAACGTGAGGGCCCAGACTACTGGGTCCTCTGCAGTAATGCTTTCTCAGCTGGAGCTTTTCCAGTTGGAGCTGTTCTACTTTATATAAATGCCTATTCATTGTGCTGGAGAGGGAGTGCTCTAACGACTGGGCTGTGGAGGTAGTTTGTTTCTTTGGCCCGATATAAAGTAATTACTTATATATAGGGAAATGACTTCAGCATGAAAGAAATGGAGAAGCCGACTCCGTAGCCCGGAGGCTGTGGAGTCCTCTGAGATACGGGAGCTACGGGAGCTAATTCTCCCTCCAAATTAGGCAGTGCAGGTTTGCTCATGTTTTGCTTTGGATGCATTTGTATTTCCCAGTGACAACAAAATGTTTCATTTAGCATCCAGCTCCAGGTGGGAGAAAAAGTGACAGGAGGAGGTGAATTCCCAGGGAACAAAGACCTCACCCTCGAGCAAATGCTCTTAAACAAAGGATGAGGGATGAGAACTACAGAGACTCTGTGACAGGAAACCAGAGTTATTGCTTCAATGAAAAATTTTATCATTTCCTATAATGTGCAGGTAGCTCTTTAAAGTTGTCTCCAGATCTTTAAAATCACTTGGGATTTTCATTCCTGCAGTTTGTATCCCTCGGTATATCCCCTCTCGTTGTTCATTATTCATTTGCTTTTATAAGCTTGGTGAGATGTTTGACTTTTATATGAAAAGGGTATTTTTTCCAGCAGCTAACACTAGTTGTAGGAGACTTGTTTCCAGAGGATCTCTAGGGAGTCAGTGGAGTAAGAGGGTGTCTGTGGAAGGACAGTGTAAAGCAGGAGACCAATGGATGTGCTCCAACTTGCCCTCTGGAGAAGCTAATGCCTATTGATTACAAAGGCAGCCTACATAGGTGAGCTTCCTAAAGGCTTTTGAGTCTCTCTCTTGTTCTATGTGTATTGCATGTTAAGGATGTACAGGGTTGGGGGCTGGAAATGACAGTGGTTGTACTAAACTATCCATCTTCTACCACCCCATTTGGAAAACAGTCACGATTCAGGAGGAATCCAAAGTCTCCTAATCCCTGGTCCTCTGTCTTGTATCTTTCCACTGTAAGAAAACTGGCTACCTGATAGTCCATCTCTTTTTGAATGTGAAGGCCTGGAGATCCCTCAGTCTGGGTCTGATGGAAATGGTTCCCAAATGTGATTTGAATTTGCAAGACACAGCAATGTCCATATAGCTCAGACCAGCCACGATCTCTGAACTTCTCAAACCTTAATTTCAAGTCAGAGAGTGGCAAGTTGGCACATGAGGTCTCTTGAAGTGACCAGGTATCATAGGGCTGGTTCTTGGCACCCAGCAGAGAACTGTCCTCAGGATGCAGCAGGAAGGCTAAGGAGAGGTGGCCAGGGCTTGCTTCTTCTATAACCACCGTGTCCCAGGAGGGAGCCGGTGTAAGAATGACATTTAATTATGTGTCTTTGTACATCTTTGCCTGCATGCATTTAGAAGCATTGCCTATTTCTACCAAGGCAGATGTTTAATAAGAAAATGTTGCCTGCATGATGAAGCATAAAAATCAAACAAAACAGAAAATGAGAGAGAAGGTTTGCCCTGGCGGTCTAACTGTGTGCTTTTAAGTGCACAGGGTAATGCAGAAATCCGTGTAACTTCTCTGACCTGACAGTCTTCTGTGATACTGTACTTCAGCAACTGTGGCAGGACAAATTGTGACGTGTACCTACACAGGGGTTCAGCTGCAGCCCAGAGGCTGGACCCGCTGTCCCTTTGAAGTTGGGCAGAATGTTGCATTGGCTGTGGTGAGGGTTGGATCGACTTTGGCTGTCTGCTTTGTGGTGCGAGACGTAAGGGCTTGCAGTATTTCTTTGAATCAGCTTAGCTTAAAAATATTATTGTTTATAAACTTGTTCATTTTTGTCATCTGAGGAACACCTTAAAGAGCTATTGAGCTAGTGTCTATTTTGACACCTGCAATGAATGCTGCATAAATCCTTGATCTTAGCTGTGTACAATGGGTGGGGTTTTTTTGTCTTCATATTTGATGATTTCCTCGTTTTTCAAGCATTAAATGATGCAATTTTAAGGATACGAACAGATTCATCAACACTTCTTTTGCTGTGTAATTTTTCAGGTGTCGTCTTGATCGCTTAATGTATTTCTTTTCCTGCAGTATAAAACAGCAATAAGTATAGAATCTGGTTGACATTCAGTTTTGGGATCAGATTAAGTTGTGTCGAGTTTCCTCCCCCAAATCCTCATGGACTATGCCTGGAGGAGAAAAATCAATGACTCTCTGGTAAGAACTGCTTAAAATGGCTGTATTTGGCATAGCTGAAATTTCCATTTGAACAGAATTTGAGACTTACAGCAACTTAATGGTGTTTCCTCATAATCTGAACGACTTTGAAAGAGTAATATAAAATGATGGTTTAAAAGTTGCAGGACAAAACTTGGTGGAAAATCATAGAATTTCATTTTACTGTCAGAGATTCAGAGGGAGAGAAAAAAGAAAGAGTTAAAGACCTAAATTCCCTTTAAAACTCCTAATTTCCTTCATTATAGGATGTCTAAATATTCAGTGAACTTAAAGGAGATGGCAGAAAGGCAGTGTTTGGTCCTATGCTCCTCCTGGATATGACAAATCTACATGTTCTTTAGGTGAAGCCTGGGGGTTTAGAGAACTTCGTATGAAAAAGACTCAACTTGAACCTTGGCTTTACCGAAATGCCACGTTTATTACACCAGCTAAAGAAATACAGAACTTGGATAAAAGCATCTGGAGATAGTCCGTTCAATGAAAGATCAGCATAGCAACGTAAAGAGAAGGCAAATTTCACTTGGAAGCAGCAGGTTAAGCTGTGCCTCTTAGTGTTTCGCTTCCACTGGTATTATACATTCATACCAGTAAATAGAAACACACACTGGGTTACAACCATTTGACCTTGAGCAGGACTTGCTGATGGACGTAGTTCCCTGGTGCAAAACTGGAGGGCTTGGAGAAGATGTAATTGAGAATTGTCTCATTGCTTGCTAGAGCAAGATGGTATGAGCCACACTAAGGTTTTTCTTGGTCATAGTCAGCTCCCAGTTGGCTGAAGCCAAGCTGACCTTCTCCATCCTGGCTGAGCTGGTCTAGTATATGCTGATCAGCATTTGGCAGAAAGTGCCCATCCTCGGTCTGTGCCAGGAGATACGGTCAGGTGGTTTGGCTGGAGCTGCGCTCCTCTAGATGTATGCATAAGTCTGGTCTTTCTTTTCAGGCTAAAAGCATCCCATGATCTTGTAGACTAGTCTCCTGAAAGGAGGACCCATGGGCTTCAAGTAAGTGCAAAGTGTAGAGGTGGGAGAGGTGTATGTGTGCAGCTGCGCCATCTCGCATTTTCTGAACATCCAAAGGATGGGTACTCTGCAGTTTTGTACTTTTATTCAGTCTATTTTAGTTTCTCTCTGCTCAAACCGATCCTGTTACTTGTAGTGAGGATCTCTGTGGTGGCGCTAACAACTGTCATAAATCCAGCCAATTCGCACACATTGAGGCTTTTCAAGTGACTTGAGTTGTGCTAAGTCTCTTCCCTCACTTCTTTCAGTTGCCACATGAGACCGGAAAGTTAAGCGTAAGACTTTCCCTTGCTGCTGGTGAGGAGGAAGTGGGCTGACATGGGTCATGAGAATAGGTGGTGGCAGGAGGGCAGATTTATACACCTCGTTGGACTTTCACTGGCAGTAAATTGCATTCTGGGCTTGGGGAAAGCCTGGACCATGAGGGACTGAGAGAGCTGGCTCATAAATTTACCCGCACTAGCAGTACATATGCATGGGAGAGGGTGGGAGGGAGTAGCCGGTGCTTTATTTTCTCCTGTTTTCTGGGTAGAGGGAAACTGGTGCTACTGCAGCCTGCTTGGTGTGGGTAGAGGTGCCCCACTTCACCTAGGGTCCAGAGCAGAGGGGGATCAGGCACAATGGCAAGGAGCCCCGACCCACTTCATTTAGACACTGCTGAGCCACAGCTGCCTTGTGGCTGGTGTAAACAGGACTGGGCTGGCATCTTCCCCCCACCCCACCCTGAGCTGAACAACCACAGAGGCAGTGCATCAATGCTGCCCAGGGTGATCTCTCCATCCACCCCTGATGCTGTGGCATCCCGCCTTCCCCTTGACCCATCATCCTCTTCACCCTCGCCCCCCCCACCCCCAACCTCTTCCAGGCTGCACAAGCCCAACTGGACTTCATGCCATCACCCCCAGCTCGGGGTCAGGGCAGTCCTGCAGGCAGTGGTTGTGTTGGGGGGCAAAGCCACCCTCTCTCAGTGCCTTTGAACTGGTTTGGGAGCTGTTGGAGGCTCTGCTGTCTGTAGGAGGAGCTGGGGATGGGGGCAGGGGAAGGGTTTTGGAGGAGACTTCAGAGGAACAAGGTTTGGAGGAGGAGGAAGGGTTTGTTTTTTTTTTTTTTCTGCATCCTAAAAAATTCTTCTTTGCACTCAGGTCCTGCTTCTGTGACTGCCTGGTGCTCGGGCAGCATCTAGGTTGCTTTGCACCAATGTGATGTCTCACAGAGAGGCTTTGAAGAAGCCTCACCTTTGGGATGAAGGGAGGGGGGAGCCTGCCTTTGACAGCACCGTTCTGAGGAAGCCGATGCGCAGGCTATTAGGAAGGTGCCATCCCCACTTGGAGGGTGTGTGCGGAGAAAGGCAGCGTACAGAAATGTACCCCAGCAGTGCTACATTTGGATGATGCTTAATCAGCACCTGCCCAGTGCCCCCAAGTTGTTCTCACAGGGCCTTGCATGGGTCTCCAGGGGCCACTGCTTTTTCTGAGAGCAGCAGGGCCTGATGCAAAGCCGTCACGCCGCGGCACAACCCTGGTGCGCAACCAAAGCTGAACTGCAGCGTTTGAAAACCCTTTGGCAGTTTTCGGTGAGGGACTGATGCTGGGGACAGGTGTGTGAAAAATCCATATTGTCTTGTGAATTTAGGGATGTGCCTTGACTTTACTCCGACGACAAACCGTATGCCTTTTGCTTTGTGAGAGTATTTCCATTGGAAATCAAAGATATTTGAGATATATAGCTGGCTAAGCAGTCATACCTCAGAATAGGATTTGGGGATTAGCAGAGTGGATAATAAATTGAATAGTAGGAGTTAAAATCAGACTGCACTCGGAAAGAAAGCAGAGATGAGAGGTACACCCCTAGAAAGCAGTAATGCCAGAAACGACACTGGGGTTACACCGGTTAGCAAATGAGATAAGGGCTCGCAATACAATGCGGCAGCAAAGAAGCTGATGTGTTTTCTGGATTGCATAAACAGGACTATTGCGTCTCGGAGCAAGGAAGTGTTTTCGCCATGTTTTCAGTCATGTTTTCTTCATGTGCGTGGTCTGAGTGTACCTAGGCTGTTCAGTTCATTTCTGGAGAACTCGGTGCCCCAAAGATGGCAGCAAATTAGAACAAATTCAGTGGAGCAACAAAAATGATTAAGATGCTGGAGGGATTGATCTAAGAGGGAAGATTAAAGTAACTAATTACATTTAGCTTGGCCAAATGACAATTTAAAGAGAGATGTGATGACTGCCTTAAAGTGTGCGCTTAAGAATGTAAACACTGAGCAGAGAGAAAGAGAACGAGGGATTGTTTAGTGCTGTCGGAGAGGCTGTTGGTGAGGTGCCCGGTCTGCGCTGCTAGGGGAGCTGTGTAGGAGCCTAACCAGAACCCAAGGAGAAGTAGCTGTAACCAAACAATAGCAACAATTGGAACAAAAGGGAGCTCTGAATAGGCAGCCCAGTTCCTGCTGTGAAGCGTGGCAGAGGTGAAAGTACCATTCCCTGGGACACGATGGCAGTCTCTGAACCAAAGTAGCCCTGAGAGCTTTGCTACTAGGAGTGCCCAAAATCCTCCAGGAGAGGAGGGAAAGGATGTAGTGTTCCTGCTGGAGTCCTCGCCCTCCAGTTTCTAGGACCCGTAGATCATTTCTCCCCCATCCTTTTGGCTGTGATTGCATAGTGTTGCATCCTTGTTGGGGTGTCGTGTTCTTAAAAAGGTAGTTTGCAGGCTGGAGGGGGAGCAAGCAAGGGGATAAGGGTAGACAACAATAGACACTAAGTCCTGTAAGAAATGCTAAGAGAGCCAGGCATGTTCAGTCTAGAGGAAAGATAACTGTGGGTGGAAACCTAACTGTCTGCAAATCCGTAAAGGACTGTTATAAAGAGAGAACAGGGGCCAATTATTCTCTTTAGTCACTAGTCACATCTGAAAGAAATTGGGCCCTTAGCTGAAGCTGGGAAAAGCGGGATCAGTATGAAGGAGAAGCTGAAGTGTTGGGTGACAAGGAGACTAGGAGAGGGTGGGGGACTCGCCGTGAGCGTAGATACCCAGAGATGACATAGACACTCACTTATCAGGGGGTAACACAGGCATCAGGAAATCAATCTTGTTTCAGCAAGATTTCATAGTCTTTAAAAGGCTGTTGAGCTTCTACATGAGCCAGTGCTGTGGTGCTTTTTCCTTGCAGGTTATTCGTTCAGGACATGTTTGTTAATGTTTCTGTTTAATTATATTTTCT
Organism: Dromas ardeola; assembly: GCA_013398915.1. Classification (NCBI taxonomy): domain Eukaryota; kingdom Metazoa; phylum Chordata; class Aves; order Charadriiformes; family Dromadidae; genus Dromas; species Dromas ardeola. The sequence goes on from VYZM01023087.1 coordinate 130,710, forward strand.
TCTTTGATTATGGATCTGTTTGACTGCTGCCTTTTGCAATGGAGGGACTAGGGATGAAATGCACACTTCTTATGAAAAATGCAATAAGGAGCTGGTTCCAGCAGAGTGTGGATTAGCTGGTTTTCTTGCCCTTTCAGTGTGAATCTTTTTTGAGGTATGAAATAGCTTAATTAGCTTTTAAAAAAAAAAGCCTCTGTGCAGTGCTGTGTCTCCTCGTTTTGACAGGCACAGGAAAACATCATGAAGCAAGAGCTTTTATCACAGTATTTCTCATCCAGTTGTACTTCTGTGCATTTTTTCATATGAAGTCCATTTTCAGATGCTAGGAGGATATTCCATACCTGGAAATGTTAATTTCCTGATCTACTTTAAGACTGAGAACATTTCCAAGTGAAATGAAGAGGTGAGGATAAGAAACAGGGCCGTGAGCTGGTGCAGTACCTCAGCTGGTGGCTCCAGTCTCTCTGGGTGAATGGCTCTGTTAAGCCTGATGTGAAGAGCATCCTAAATTTATTCTTTTGTGATACCTGTTTGGAGGGCTATTTGTAAAATAAATGCTTCAGCTTAGTTCTCTGTATGACAGTGACTGTGTCCCTGTGACACAGCTAGTTTCTGGGCAATTTTAAAAGGGAGTCAAAGAGTGACAGGAGCCCAGGATCAGAGAAACAAGTTCTTGAAGTAAACTCAGGAGAGCACCTTTTAAGGCAAAGGCTGAAGCAACTGCATGCAAGTGGGGCTGTGCTCTCCTGGGCTACAGGGAAGGCTCGTCTTGCAGTAAAGACAGGAGGCAGGTCATCAGGGTCCCATAGCTGACTTTTCCGTGCACTGGCACTTACTCAGTTAATCAACAGCTGTGGCCGATAAAGTCATTTCCCTGCAGCAGTTCAATGGTCTGGCAAACCCACCGTCATTGCTGGTTGAGGATAGCATGTCAGGCTGTCGACAGGAGTGGCCGAAACACAGGCACACGTCTCCTTCTGCCTTGCCAGCTACAGGCAGTACCTTGTTACAAGCATGGCAAGCTAAGGTTGGACAAGTCTTAGAGTATCAGGGTTTGTCAGAGCCTGTGAGCAAGTCACTCAGCATACCTGTTCATCTGCGAGCTGGGATGATGGACACGCACACCACACAGCTGTATTCAAAACTCACACTTTCTTTTGTGTTTATGAGGTGCCCTGAGACTTTTCAGCTGATGATGCCATAGAAAAATACTTATTCTTTACTTGGTCGTGACTTTCAGAGCTCTACCCTTGGCATTCTTCAGTGGTTTGGCACTTACTGAAAGAAATAAAGCAAAAGCATCATACAGAGCAGAAAAGCACTTCACAAAGCATATTCTGATGAAGTCAGCTCCTTCAACAGCTGCGACAGGGACAGGGAAGCAGCCAGAAATACAGAAAAGGGAATATGATGGGAGATTTATGCTGGTGAATACCAGTCTGTGATGAGTCCTGCAAGATCTATGCCTAGAGAAGGTCTCAGTGCTGTGTTATCTGCAAAGCCTCCATCCCAGGCTTCCAAGGCTCTGCAGCCAGTGTTATATTTGCAGATGTCCTGCATGATACGGTATTTTGGATACAGTGAAATCCCATGTCCCCTGTGAAAGAAGTACGGGGCATGTTGCTTTTCCCTACATTTCTGTGATGACTTTCCACTTCTTATTTATTTATTTATCTATTTATTCATTTTTGGAAGGCAGCTGCTGTGCTCATGCAGTTTGTGACTTGTCAGTGCCAATGCAATGAGTTAACCACGTGCCCTGGACTTACGGAGTCCTTAGGAAGAACTGCACTCCCGTTGCTGGTGTATTGGATGATGGTGAGGAACTTGGTCTGGAGCTCTCTATAGCAGAGCAGAGTATTTCTACCTTTAAGTTAGCTTTGGAAAACTTAAAATGTTACATTATACCTAAATAAAACCCCCAAACGCCTTCATTCTAGAAATGAGTTGGTTTGAACAATACAAAATGATGAAGATGAAAGTCTGTTTCTTTCCCCAGAGTATCTCTGACTGTCCGGGTTTGCCTTTGAGTCAGCATGGAGGTGTAGTTTGAAACTGCAAAGGGTTTGCCCAAATATTATCCTTCTCCTTCGCAAAGCTCCAAAAAAGTGGCCGTTTGGGAGCACAGACTCAGCTCAGCTGCTGGTTTAGGGACACCAGAGCTGACATGGACAGCAGCCGCTCGGAAGGTTGTGTGGGAAGAGTCAGCAAAGTGGGAGCCTGCGCTGGGCGTGCAAATGTACGCACGTACATGCCCTGCCTAGCAGCTGGCTGTCCTGTTGTCCCCTCACTCTGCTGCGGTACCCGATAATGAGGTTTGCTACCCCAAAGCGCTGCATACCTGCATGGACCCAGCCAGCCCTGCTGTGCTCTCGTGTGCTGGCATTAGGAGGCACATACATAGGACGTTCTGACCTGCTTCACGCTCGACAGACGGTAGAAGCTGATTGCTGGAGGCAGCCTTTGGTCTGCTCGCAGATTGGCTTCAGGGATTACATGCAGGGAAGTGTGGGCCATTAGAGCTGCAGCCTCGATGTACCACAGTTCCGTGTGACTTCATAGTGCTTGAGAAGCATGAACTGCATCGTCCGAGACCCTTGCAGCAGTGTGTTGTCACTTCTGAAGAAGACAGTCAGCATGTACACCTTCCACTTGTCTCTAGCTTGCAATGGGAGCCAAGGTACATAAGCTGTGTCCTTCCTGTAGCCTGTTTCTGCTGTTGTTAATATCCACTGACAAGTTTGTTTTTTTTTTTTTTTCCTGCACAATGCTGCAGGTTGGAAAGGCCGATGGCACCCCAGGTGAATCGCTACATGTTGATGTATTTACTTTAGCTGTTGCTCCGTAGAAGCCTGAGATCCAGACACTGAGGTTTTAACGGCTCCCTGCCAATCAGATTAAATATTTAGCAGCAATAGGTTCTGGGCATCACATTCCTGACAGTGTATTTCATGCATCATTTGCCGTAAACGTTGGGAGATTTTTAGCTACCGCTTGCAAAGTATCTCCCTCTCCGCTCTCTCTCCCATCCTTGTCTTCTCTTTTCCCTGTCTCTCTCACTCTTCACTTTTGTTCTTGTCCTCACTTTCTCTGCCCTGCTCTTTCCTTCCCCTTAGCTTTTCCCTTCTTCCTCTGATCGTTGTTCACTGGTGTATGGTTGTGTACATTGCACCTGGAATGGATGTCGGTCTGTGATGGAGGAGTGGAGGAACTGACTGCATCTAACTGAGCATTCCTACCTCCTTGGAAAAGCACACGCAACTAGAGGAGGGTGCAGACTGATGGCCTCTTTGGGGAGTGGGTGACCCTTGACTCAGGGGAGCGCCCTGAGGACAAGGGAAGGGAAAGCATCTCTGTCATCCCTCTTCATGATGCAGCTCATCTGCCTGCAAGGATTATCTCTCTTGCTCTTGGCACATGCGACAGCTGCTCTGGGACTGTGACTGTGGGGCAGCCTTTTCCCTTTTAGTCCCTTTCTGGCTGAAACTTTTTTAGGAGAAGAGTACATGGGCTCAGTCTAATTGGAAGCGTGGTCACCGTGGGGTCCCCTTATCCCACTAGTTGTGGGCTTGCAAAAGACTTCTGTGTCAGCTGTGCCCACACAACTGGCTGGTACCCCCAGTGCTGGGATGAGGGCCATCGAAACCAAACATGCAATGAACATGGGGCGGGAGGCGGGGGAAAGGTGTATCTCTAGGGGAGGTTTCAATTTGTGATGATATTTTCTGTACTGGCAGAAGGTTGTCTCCTGGGAAACAGTAAACTGTGCAGAAGGGGCAAGGACCTTCCTCCGCTTCCTTCAGTGTGCTGGACAACAGCAGGTTTCACTTGTACAAAGTACACCTTTCTGATTATGGTCTGAGTTTTCAGACATGATGTCTAAGGAGATGGCCCTTTAGAGGGGCTGTGTGAAACAAGAATGATCACTGACAGCAGCGGTGGTTCTGGGCTGATTCTGCGTTGGGGAAGGTGGAGTCTCCTGGGCTAGTGGACTCCATAGGCAGGCTGGTGCATTGCATGTTTTACACTGCAGAATCTTCTCTAGAGCTTGCTGTTCTCCTTTCACCCATTGCTTGCAATGTTTTGATGCTGTTCATTATAAGCTGTGGCCAGCTGGCTTGACTTTTCCTTGCCCTGCTCTCTTGACTGTTTGGTACGTGCATCTTTTCTTCTGCTCTTGCTCCAAGCGTGCTGCCTGTCCGAACATGTTGTTGCAGTCCCAGAGGAAGCTCACGGTTCTCACTGCTTCCATCTTCACCCTGTGTGATTGCTGCTCTGCATTCCTGTTGTCTCACATCTCGTATTCAGCCCCAGCTGCTCCAGTGGTCCTGTACTACCAGTCCAGGAGATGTTGATTAGTGTCAGGGCCAGATTTTTCAAGTGGCTTTCTCTCCCTGCTGTGACAAGTCCGAAGCCATCTGGTGAAACATCATCCTCTTCATTTCACATTTCTGTTGGCATAGGACACATCCTCTGTTCACACCACCACTGCTGTTGCACTAGTGTGGGCTTGAGGACGTTGGGGAGATGGGACTGTGTCTCCTCATGGCAGCTGACAAAGGGATGGTTGGGGAGGTGCATTGCTTTCAAAGCTGGGATGTGTTTGGTTGTGCATAAGATTATTTTTGCTTATGAGAGAAGTGGGGGCCCTTTAGGTGGAGGGGAAAGTCAGGTCACAGCGGATAGAGAAGATGGCTCTTTTTTTGCTCTGCCACAGCAGGCACTGGAGCCTTTTTGGCTGGGAGTCTGCTGGGATGGGGTATGGAAGGCCAGATGGTTTGAAGCAGGTACTGGGATGTTTGGGAAGCTGCTTCAGCAGAGATAAGGAGTGAAAGAAACCTGTAAATTCTGTAAAGCGTAATAACTAGTGATGGGCAAACCAGCCTGCTTAATTTCTTGTTTTATTTTTCTCTTTTTTTTTTTTTCTTCCCTCCCTCCCCTTCTCATTGCTCTGGGCCCCTCCAGTCCATTCCCCTGCATCTGGTGGCTTATTTCCCTACAGATGTCATCTTGGCAGTAACTCACGCCTGAGCACCTCCCTTGGGGAATTTGAGCACTGCCTGAGTGCTTTTTCTTTTCCTAATGTCAGGGCGCTCTTTTTGATCGTATGTATGTATACTTTTAGGCAATTTCTCTTTATAAATAAATTAAAATTTTAGCAGCGGGGGAAGCTGTGAGGAAGATGGATCTGGAGAGGATGGTCCCTTCGCCGCACGCCAGGCCAGCCTGGGTAAATGAATCAGCCAGAGGGGCTGCACAGCTTGCCCACCAACTCACCTCAGCTCTGGGGCCAGGAGCTCAGCTGTGGTCTGATATGTCCTCTGATCTCTTTAATTAGGAAAGGAGGAGTGATAAATGGGGTATTGTTTTTAGTCTCGCTGAAGTATCCCTGGCCTCTGGATGGGGCGGTGACAGGGCTGTGCTAGGTGTATGGTCAGGGAGGTGGTTTAGGGTCCCTGAAGCTTTGCAGGCTCAGAAGATAAAGTACATACAAGAGGAAGAGGATCTCGGAGCAACACCGGGGCAATGTAGTCAGGTGATAATGCATACATGGCTTGTTTGTTCCAGCTTTTCCCTCTCTCTCCTGAGACAAATGTCACGGGGAACAAGAGGCTGCTCTCCGGATGTGTGCTGTGTTTATAGATCATGAGCCCCCTCCCGTGGCATCCAGCGCCTCATAAAGGCGTCAACTGTGCAAAGTGGGTTTAAAATGCTGCCACATCAGATCAGAGGGGCTTTACACCCCTCTGGCACAGGGGTAGTGGAAACATATAGTGTAAAGTCCTCCAGGAGCTTTGCCGTACTAAGGCATCTTCATATATATAACAATCAACACAGCTGCATGCAAAAATACCTCCTGGCTTGGAAATGAGGTCCTGTCACGGTGTCATCCTGAGAGGACACCAAAGGAGGAGCTGCGTCAGAGAGGCTTTGCAGGAAGCCAGCACGGCATAGAATCATCATAGAATGGTTTGGGCTGGAAGGGACCTTAAAGATCCCCTAGTTTCAACCCCCCTGTCATGGACAGGGGCACCTTGCTCTAGACCAGGTTACTCAAAGCCCCACCCAACCTGGTCTTGAACACTTCCAGAGACAGGGCATCTAAGGGTTCTTTTTTGTCTTTTTTTTATTTTTATTGAAGCTGGTGGTGCTTCATGTGGGGTTGTGGTTCAGCCCTGTGGCCTGGACCTGGGCCTGGAGAAGTGTCAAAGCTGTGATTAGAAGGAGAAACAAGGAAACTCCAAAGTGAACATAGACCCAGGAAGCTCCAGGGGGACTAGTGGTGTGCTCAAGGCAAAGTTTGGAGAGGCAGTTCATATAGGCAACTTGGTTTGCTTTCTCTATTTCTTTTTAGGGGCTGGGTGATATTTGCAGCATATCATCTTTGTCTGTTCAGGATGTCAATATTGGTACTGTCATACACAAATAAGGGTGAGACCTAGCAAAAGACTGCAGCCTGTCTCTAACTGAATGCTTTAACTGGATGGTTATATGGCGCTATAACCTCAGACTTGTACAAAAGCCCTTCACAGAACAGGACTGTCGCCTCAGTGCTACTCTAGAACTTCAGGATGGGCAGTGTGGAAACAGCCTTGATGCCATATCCATTAAACCCCCACCTCCTGGCTGAGTGGCGCCTCTGCCTCCACCACAGAAACAACTCTAGGAGGGAGAGCAGCTGCTCCGTGCTGGGGGCTGATCCCTGGCATGTCAGAAAAGTTTGGGTTTCTATCTCAGAAGCGGATTTCCTACAAGGACCAGCCTGGATGTAGAAGGGATACAACTTGAATGTTGTCTCCACCTTTTTTTTCCTTTTCTTTCTTGGTGTTCCCTCCCCCCACAGGCTGTTTTTAAGTTTTCCTGTTTTCAGGAATACAGGGATTTAGTGCCTTTAGGAACTGGTGGCATTTCAGGTCTGGCAGGAAAGGTGTAACTAGCCATCCTGCAAAGAGCTCCTTCTCCCACCCGATTTCCTTGTTCAAAGAAACACAGCCCTGTTTGCTGGTCCAAGATGAGATGGAGTACGTGTATACTAATTATATATATAAATAAACAGCAATAATATATATTTGTATACAAATAAATATATATAGTGTGTGTATATATACATTAAAAAAACACATACATGTACCCTCATTTTACTTTATACTTAATTCTTGAGTGGGGACACACTCGTTTTTCAACATTGCTCTGTGGCAGCGTAACCCAAGAAATGATGGGAACCGGAAGAAGAATTTGGTTTGGGGTGGACTACACCACCTTTTCTCTTGACTCAAGGACTACTCCAGTCTTTACTGACTGTCTCTGCTCAACAGAAAAAAAAATAATCCCTCAAAGCAGAGCAGTTGCTCTCTGTAAACTCGTCAATGACAACAGATACCCTGTGGCTGCCAGCAGCCCTCAAAACCCCTAGTGTTTCTCCACATGTCTCACTCAGGTCCTCCACGGGCACAGTACAGCGTAGTCTGTGAAGTCCGACAGAATCGGGGGGCAACAGGCTGCAAGGAGGCTTTCCGGGCAGGGGGACGTTCAGAGGTAGTCTGAAGTTAATGGTAAAATTCCCTCCCTCTCCCTGCAAATATTGGGAAACGACAAGTTCAGAGGAAAGGATAAAAGGCAGCTGCAGTGAAACTGTCAGCGCTGTAAGTTTCCTCCCCTGGCTCCCAGGGCTGGTAGGGTTTGCAGCTGTGGGGCACTTTCACTAATGGCCTGGCCTGAGGCGGTGGACCCTTAGGATTACATCTGAGGACTTCTCTATGAATCTCACATTTCTGGCACCTCTGACACTGTAGCCCCAACCAGGACTCTCAGGGTCTCCAGGCTCCCTGGTGGAAGACCAAGATTTTTTTTTTTTTTAGGAGGTAACCAGAGCTCCTAGGACTTTCTGGCCATGCTTTAGAAACCTGGTGCCTCTGGTTTAGCAACCTTCCCCAGATCTGTTTAAACCTGGGTTCTGAGGGTCTCCACTGCTGAGACCCACAGGAAGGAGATCTTGTATTTGGAGTTTCTGCAAGTGAATTAAGACAGAGCTGGACTTTATATTTCCACTGTCCAAAGAGCTGCTGAAAGCAGACTCCCTGGATCCATGGCAGACCCACAGGGCAGATTTCTTGATGAAACAGGAGATTTCCATGTCTGGATTAAAATTGCCTAAATGGATGAGGCCTGGTGCTCAGAAGAGCTGCACCTCCAGCTCAGACCCCTGCCCGCTACAGCTCTGCCTTGCCCTCCAAAGCTCTGCATTGCTCCTGCTCTTCCTTGCCAACAAGGAAGCTGCTTTGGAGTAGGTGAAAAATGTGTCACAAGTTGAGACATTTTCATAAGAATAGGCTTAACAAACCGGCATTTGCTGACAACATGTTGTTTCATCAGAAACTACTGATCAGCAGTATTTTGCAGTTTGAGTCAATGTGGCAAAGTCGATATTGAATATCGGGGATTTTGCTTGGAAACCGACAACTATTTATGGTATTACAGCAATTCCTTTCTCTCTGCTCCTAGCTAAACTAGGATTTATTGTCCTGAAGATCTTGGACATACAGGTTTTAATACACTCTCTTGGGAACCTGTGAGTAATGTTGGGTATGATCTCACAAGAAGACATTGCTGCCTTCGGGGAAGTGCAATGGAAAGCAATAATAATAATAATCTCAGCTCCCGTAGCCTCTATCGCTTGAGAGCCAAAAGTACTTTAAATACCATAAATAATTAAACCTTCTAACTCTATGAAGCACAGAAGATGCATCTCTATCTTTCTGATGAGGAAAATAAGGCGAAGGGCGAGGAAGAAAACAACGGTGTTTACACTTTCAAAAAATATTTATTGATTTTTAGATGATGGTATAAGGGATTAGAACAAGACTTCACTTGTTGTGGTTCACTCCCTCCGTGCTTTCAAGATTTAACCCAGATACCTAACACTGTGAATACAAGTGAGCTAAGAGGTACCACGGGTGGACCAAAAATATAACAGTGCTTAAAGCAAAAAATGGAATAACCGTGGGAACCATGGATGACAAAAAATGGATTAGAGATAAGTGATGGATGAAGACAGCTGAGAGGGGCAGTAGATTAGGGCATATATTGTAGCTTGGAAGAAGTTCATGGGGAATATTAAAATTCTGGATTTTCTTTTACACTAAGCTCACCTGTGCCGTTTTAAAGTGTAAACTGACCTTAAAGCATAAGTAACTCCCAGCTACACTTTGTCCATAGTATTGATTTTTATTTACTGGTAGGGTATTCTATATTGTGACGTCTGCTTTTGGTGGTTGCTCTTTCTTACTCTTGGTACTAATGCTCCCCCCCCAGCCGCTGAAAATGTAAGCTATAGTGACTTTTGTGTAAATGAGATGTGGCCCAAGGGGGCTGAGCTGCACCCTGAGGAAGCCAGTGGTGGACCTGGGCTAGGAGGAGGCATGGGCTCATACATCCTTGTATGCAATGGCCGGCACATGGAGGAGTGAACAGCTGGGTCAGCTACTGGGAAAGGTGGCTGAAGCAGCCAGCATGAATGAATTTGAGAGGCTGGAGAAAACAGAGAGCAGAAGAAAAAATGAATGGAAATGGCATTCAGCTGAGCCAAATCTAATCCGTTTTCTTGCACTGGATTGGGCCTTCCTGTCCCTGACCTTGAAGCATCAACTAGCCGTGGTCCAGATGTGGCTTTGCCTGTGTATGTTTCCGTCATCGGAACTTTATAAACATGATTGAGTGCTGAGTGGATGGAGAGGTCAGCGGTTGCTGGGCTGGGTCCCTCCAGCTGGGAAAGCTTTCTGGATGCTTTTGATTGAAGGTCTCAGTAAGACGAATCGGTCCTGACCTGTCATACAATCGCAGGCACAGCATGGTCTGATGCACAGCACTAATGTACTGTGAAAGCATATTGTATCCAGCGGCTTGATGGCTGGTGCCTTACTGGTCATTGTACTCGGGGAGAGAAAGATAGGGAAAGGGGAAGAGTGTTGGGTGGGAGAGTGAAGAGGGAAAGGAGAAGAAAAAGGAGACCACCAAAATAATTTCCTGATTTGCAGTTGTCAATTTTCCCTTTATCCTGGCTTTAGTGTTTATTGTAAGAATCAAGTTTTTCTAAAGGGATGAGTGTTTTTTGGGATGCTTCTGGGTTGGGAGTGTAGAACTCCAGACATCTTGAATGGCGCTCTTTTTGGTGTCACACATTAGGGTTCCCTTGTTACTACTTCTAGGTAGATTTTGTTTTGTTTTTCTATAATTAATGATAACAGGAACATAAAAGTCCTTTACCGAGGATCAGAGTGAGGAAAAGGGAAGGGACAAGGGACAGGCAATTACAAGGAAGGAGACTCACAACAGGGTTTTCTGGGTACTCATCCATCCTTTTTAGTGGCCTGACCAGAGCCAGTTTTTGACCCCTCTTGGCTCTGGTGGCTGTGGTGTGTCTTTTTGCCCATGCTAAAAAAAATTCTTGTTCCCTCTCACTTCCAGATTAATTCCCTTTCTCATTTCACGAGCAAAGCTGGCATACTCATGGGGTCCATTGGTGACTAAACCCCACTTTCCAAAATGCTGCATACCACTGAAAATCAAGAGTTTGCGAGACTCCTGCAAACAGCGCCCCATCAGTGTCTGTAGCACTGTGGCTTTGCCCTGGACCAGCTCATAGGATGCATCTCCCTCCCTCCACCCTGCCACCTCTACTTAGTGGCTCCTTTGCCTGCCTCACTTCTTAGTGTTTCGGGCATCGAGCATTCTTCTCTGCCATTTCTGCTGTCTGTAAGACCTTTGTGAGGGCTTGATCAGGTCTGGTGAGCTCTGGCACTCTGCTTAGGGCTGTTCAAGATTTGCTATAACAGTGCCACAATGAGCAGAGGCAGTGCAGTGAGTTTCTCCTAGCTTGCCCTTGCTGCACGGGCTGCAAGACTGAAGATCTTTCCTAAGGAATGGGCAGGTTTATGTTTTAAAGCTTTATCCCATGGCAGCAAACTGGGTGGCTGTGTACGAAGTGGAGAAGTAGTTTAAGGCTGTCTCCCTTTGGTTCAGATGCCCTTTTTGGGATTTTCCATCTTGTAGAAGAAGGAATCACTCAATTTCTGCCTAAGAAAAACAAAAATCGTATTTTCTTTCCCACTTATGGTATGCTTTAAGAAACCTTTGTGATTTGGCTTTTACAGTGTTTACATCTGGCATTCAAAGAACTTAAGACTGTCTCTTGATCTGAGACTTTGAGTAACCCATGGGATTTCAGCATCGGCATGGCATTTGGCAGCTGCCTTCAGGAGACGGTGCAGTCTCTGACTGCCTGCTCTGTGTTTTCCCTTTAAGAAAATAATGCAGGGAATGAACAGGTACTGAGAGGTGCATGAGAGAGTCTGGGGAATGGGAAAGTCCTGGCACCCTTGGAAGTAAAAATTCTCATCATTTTTTAAATTTTGAAGTTCTATATAACAATCTGCTTATGCACAAAATGCAGAGTTGATTAAGGTTGACTAGAAGCCCTTAAATTAATACAACAGATAATGAGAAATGCAGAGGATGTGCTTCTCCAAACCATTCAACTGAAGTTAAATGTGTGCTTCTCATGGATATTAATGGATCGGAGGTATTTAAATCCCTAGCTTTTGGAAATCACAGTCTTTAAAGCCCTCATGTTATTAACGCACTGGTGATTCCTGCTTCAAAATGAAACCTGGAAGTGGAGACTGAAGGAGGGAAGGAAGGAAGGGATTGCAGCATGGATTACCAAATTGCTCCAGTTCCATTTAATTGGCAAAACCGTTGTTGCACTGGTGCAGTGTTCTGCTGCCTGTTAAACTTAGTCATGTACTGCTTTTGACCACACTGAAATCCCTTTGGAGGGGCCAGTTGCGCACAGCGACACGTCCCTTGCTTTGGATGATCTCCCTCTGAGCCTGGATCCGGTTCTGAGATGGGGCAGACGACAGTCGGAAGTGGGAAATAGTGCACGTCTCGTAAGCTTTGAAACCGTTGTTTCAAATGGAGCATGCACGGAGTGACAGCTGTGGCAACTGAACCCTCCAGGTTGGTGCAGATATTTCAGTCTCTGGCAGGGAGGGTCTGTCTCATCCCTCTAAACTTGTCCAAGTGGGATGCTGGGGGGGGTGTGAGATCCTGGCAGGGGAACGGTGGCTCCAGCCTGGCTCCGCAAGCCAGGCTTGCAGAGAGCGATGGCCGTGCCAAGCCTCTATGCCCTGGCATTTAGAAGTTGGCACTGGGCAATGCCAGACTGACCTGCTGTCTCGCTTAATGGCTTTTGTGTGTGTGACACTGACTCCTGCAGCTCTGCACGTGTGTGCCAGCCTGGGTAAGCAGGTCAGACTCGCCCTGCTCTCCCTTGCCCAGCCATTTACCTTCATCCTCCCTCGCTCACCCTGCCGAGGACCAGAGGGGACTCACCTTACGAGGAGGGATGAACACAGCTGAGCTTCTGCTGCAGCAGAGGAAAGTCCCAAGGGGTGATCAGATAACCATCTACAAGCGTTTTCAGGGTGGAAACGGTGAGTCAAGAGGGAGAAATTGTTTAAGCTGAATGAAGGAGATATTATTAAAGTAACAGGATAGCTGAGCAAAGGGGAAATTTAGGCTGAGTTTAGGGAAACGTTTCTAAATGTGAGCCTTGGATCCATCTCCTAGCAGTGGTAATCCTATTGTTTGAGTTGTTTCAGAGCAGGTAGTGTGCTAAAGCAGATGCCGTAGACAGCAATCCTAAAGTGTCTGGGGCAAGGGCAAGACTATTAAGCAGAGGATTTTAATTTGTAATTTCCGTGAATCACTTGGTGTTGGTCTCAACAGAAGCTTGCAGGCTGTGGCTGTATCAGCTATCACCCGTGATATGTAAAATATGTGGGTGGGAGGAAGTGGGAAGGACACTGGGAACTTACCCTTGGGCAAGCTTACAATAATGAGACATAGTTCTTCATCTGTTGGGAATGATACGGGTCTAATTGATGATCAAAGCGTTCTTTGTACCGCCTTAAGTGTAGGGAGAGAATTGCTCTTCTCCTTTGCATGGGGCAGAAAAAGGGGAAGCGCTTCTTCACCTTATCCTTGGATAGACCCGTTGGATAGACAGAGGCAAACTAGCCATCAGAGATGGGGAGGAATGAATATGTAATACGTAGGATGAATCTAACACTGCCCAAGTCAGGGAGGAGTTTGTACCTGGTTTAATAAAGAAAGAACAGCTTGAAACAAATAGAGAATAGAAGTAAGCGTATGTGCTACTTTCCACCCAGTGTCCATGGAAGGAAAGCTAACAGTGAGGTAATGAGAGAGCTCCAAGAGCTTTGAAGGCTTTGGTTGAGTGTGTGTGACGCATTCCCCGAAAGAAAAAGGCTGACTAGAGGGAAATAAGGAAAAAGAAGCATTTTGTAAGCTAGGTAGAAATGAGTCTGTGGGACATTACAGGCATGGACAAAGGTACATGTTGGAGAAGGAGTGGTTGTGAAGAGCAGAAAGAAGACCTGCCCAAAAGGCGTTGGAGAAATGTTTCTACCACTATCACAGGAACACTTATATATCAGAATGAGCATACAACTGATGTTCAAAGCTAGTTAAATTAAACTAAACTGCACCAGTTTTCTTCTAAAACTACTGAAGTGCCCTTGGGGGGGTGTTTACTCAGAGTCACCATAATGAGCCATTTTAGTCCAGGTGCTGGATTGTTCTTGCATTCATCACTGTGCATGGCTCTTCCCATTGTCTCTAGTCTCTGCCATCTTCCTTCTCTGAATGTATGGAGATTTTCCTGCAGCATCATTCATTCTGTTTATCAGCACCTGAAGTGTGCAGCCGCTTCCAAGACACATCCATCGTGCCCCAGATCCATCCCCCTCTTCTTTGTCTCTGTTTACAAAATTCCTGGAACAACAGGGCTGTGAGCCAGAAGAAGATTTATGGGCACTTATGTCACCTACCTGGGAAGCAGTAATATGGGAACAGCAGCACAAGAGTTGTCAGCGTACAAATAGCCTGGGCTGAAGGTGAGGTAGGGCAATGGTTAAAGCAATGTTAGAACATGAGAAATGTTTCTTCAGAGGTACAGAATATGCAGCGTGTCTGCACTGGGGAGACGGCAGTAACCATGAGAATGGGAGGTTGTCCTAAGCTGAAATTGGGTTGCCAAAAGTCAGGGAGTTGGAAAAGCTTAGGTGTAAATTATGGCGTGACTTATAGCTTTAAGCCCCAGCTTTTAGGAGTAACTGTTTCTGGGGGTTGCAATCAGTCCTGCCTCTTTCTTCACACGAATTGTCTTAGCTCCTGCAATTTACCTGTAAAGCAGGTAGCAGACAAAAAAATTAAATACGCACCAGTCTTCTGCAGTTGGTAAACACAGAAATAGTATTCTTCTTTGGTCTGGACATGCAGATATTTCCTTGCCAGACAGCCCAGTAGCATGTTTAGTGCAATGTTAACTTCCCTACAGCTTCTTCTAGTGCTCTTGCTATTCCCTGGTGGTGCGTTGGATACCAGGCACAAAGCACCTTCCAGTTTTGTAGCGTATCTCACAGGTGAGATGGATTTCTTCCTAGCCCCAAACTAGGGCTTTTTGATTCATTGTCTGATACTGCTGAAACTGAGAAATGACGTCAGTGTGAATTAACATGCTGTCAAAGATGAGCAAATACTGAAGGGTATGGTAACCCTGATGGCTAACACTGGGGCTGGCAGGACATCTGTCAGTGGAACTGAGGGTGGTGGCAAGTCCTGGAATTGGTCTAGTGATCAGGGATGAGGGTAGGGCTGGGAATTAGCATTGCAGTTGGTACAGATGCAAAATTAGCTGTTGAATTCAGATTCTGTGGTTTGAAGTCCTCTTACTGGTGCTGGGACCCCATCAGAGCTCCCAGCGAGCAGAGCCCAGAAAGCACTGAGAGATGAGCTTCCTTGTGTCCCTCCAGGGAAGTACAGGAGAGGGAGGCTGGAGGCACGTGATGCTCTTCTTCCTCCAGCGTGGACTCAATGTCCCTGTGAAGTTCCCTTTGCTGGTGGCTAGTGCATGCTGTTCAGCCTCCTGTCCCAAGCATCATCTTCCTCCTAATTAGGAAAACTGCCTTCGAGACAGCTTTTTCTCTGGGACTGCGGTATTACAGGTCTTCCTTTCCTCTTGCTGTCTTGAGCTTGGAGACAGGGTTTTGGGGCCCTGCAAATACCCTCCCAAGAGGCTATTGTGTAAGGCTGCCCGGCTGGCACAGCTGCAGCAGAAGGCGGTACCAGCATCGGCACATGACAGAACTGCCCCCAAACTCCTGGGACCAGCCCGTGTTCTGCCTCAGTTTCTTTATGCGACCTGAAGATTGCCCAGCTTTGCTGTACACTGCCTGAGTAGTACTTTATTTACAGTTAGCCTGGTTGAATGCACAATGACCTATTTGTGTACTTTCTGTATTTTGAAATATCGTCCAGAAATATCTCTAAACGCTGAGCTGTATTTTGCCTGTGCAGCAGCCTAATAGTTTTCTATTAATACTTATCTTAGATCTGATCCACATAAAAATGCAGTGTCAAATAAGGTTCTCATGATATTTTTAAGCAATCTAACCTTTGGTCCTGGCCAAATTCCAATCTGAATAATTACTGTCTGACTACCTACATTCCTCTTGCATTTTCAATTGGAGAAGTTAGCTTTCCCTTCCCATTTTAACAGTGATTGTGTAACATTGCTCTGCAGTACTAAGTAGACGCTGCGTTCCTCTACAATGCTGGTTATGTTTTATTGGTAAGTAAAATGAGATTATAGAATTATAATGGTTTTACAGGCATGTTTATACCTAAATATAGATATGTCTGTAAAACCACTTTGTCTAATGGCCCTGTCATATATTATTTTCCGGGGAGTAAGGGACAACGTAATAGTGTGGAGTAAATGTGTAAAGGATTTTACTTGCCAGACTGGAGTTTGGGATTTGCTAAATTGTTTTGGAGTGGCAAAACCACAGAAAAGTCACCAAACACTGTGTTGCCCCACACCACCACCAAGGGAACTAGCTGCTCATGTAAAATACTTTGTAATAAAATATACCGGCGCATTTTTAAAATCATTCTTGACTGGTGAAATTAGACTCTAGCAATATTAAAGCCACGTGAAACAACTAAGGGCAAGTGCCCTGTTTTACAACTGCAGCCTCGTCAGGCGCTTGTGAATTTCTCCATGTGTATTTGCAAATATTCTCTGGAAACAAGAACACCACTCAGGAGGAGGTCGGCATCCTGCCTCCAGTGCTTCCTTGATTGGGTACCTCAAACTTTTGCATTTGAATAGTGTAGAAATTAATGGATAAAACTTGCTGCTGTGTATGCAAAAACACATTTTCACAGTAGTTCTGGGGTCGCCTTAATCTGATAAATCTTTGCTGGTTTACCCCTGCCTCTCCTCTACTAGCACACACTCAAAAGGGGCTCATAGTGAGCCAGACCAGAGGAGGAAGGAGAGGTGGAGTTGGTGCTGGGACACCAGTCCCTTTCTCAAACAACCAGCATTTGCATGTGAGCAGGACTGTGAATAGAGGCTACTGCTTGTGAGCAGAAGTCACCCTCAAGGAGGGCAGGGAAGGGATTGTCAGCACCGTGAGCATCCCAGTTGCAGTCTTTGAGCAGCTCAACCCTGCACTGTGGACCTGCTGCTGCCTTGTGGGAGCGTGCTGGGGCTGAACAGTGGAGGCCACCCCTCAGCTAAAGCGGTGGCACCAGCCCTGGGTCAGGTGAGATTTATTGGAGTTCCCCTGCCTTATCACATTCCTGGGGACCATCAGACTAGGGAGCCCAGCCTGGACTTGGTTCCTCCTTATTCCCTCAGATGGACGCTGGTCCCTGGCATGCAGACAGCCCATGGAGCACCTGAAACTCATTGTGAGCATGACAGAAGTGTTACATGTGAGCAAGAGGTGGAGGGAGATGTGTCTTGGGTGGTACAACACAGGTTATCTAAGCATTGTTCTGCCTGAACCAGCTCATGACTGAGGATCCAAATTGGAGATGTCAGGTTGACTCTGGAGGCACTGATGACCTCCTCTTTGCATTAGTCTCTTCCTAGCCCTGGCTGCTCCCTGCATATCTGGCCAAAGTCAGAGGATCTGGCACTGTACGGGGAACTCCATCACCTTATGTTGAATGGAAAAATCTCCCTTGGGGGCACATCCCATGAGCTAGACATCCAACAAATTGACACCTAAGTGCTCTTCAGGATCTGGGCTCTTTTCTGCTGCTTGGATTTTCTGATGCTAGAGATTTATTGGCTTTGATGCAGGTGAAGAGAAGGGAGTGGGTTTCTTGGCCAGGATTTTTCCCAGTGGGAGAAGTTTGGGCGTGAAGGCAGACAGCTGCCACAATTGCCTGCATAGCTCCTGCATCGCTGCTATCCGAGCCCTGGGTTGGAAGGCCCTGTAAAGTATTCCTGGTGGGAGAGGGGCTGGGAAAAACCCACACTCTACTCCCTGGGCATCACAGCTAGCCATTGCCTAACCAAGCGTAATATACTGTGTGAGACTATGCAGAGGGATCACAGGAGACATATTTTAAAGAGAACAAATATAGCATTAAAGTGAGTGAGCAAGAAAGTGAGAGACAGAGAGCGTATAGAGTGCATTAAAGTTAATAAAGCATTGCAGGAGTGGGGACTGCATTTCACTGTGAAGGAATCTAATTTAGTGACTCGTAATTGGAGGATAACAGTTCTGCTGGAATGAAGTTAGCTGTTCATTTTGCCAAACTCTCAAAGTCTCTTGGTTCTCCTTGTGAGCATCTCTCAGAAAGTGGATCAGTCAGAGAATTTAGAATCGATTGGCGCTTCACACCCATGGTCCCTTTCAGCCTCCTAAGTGGATTTGGTTCCTCTGGTGCATATTTATTATCCATTTTATTATCTACTTATTTATCTGGTAATATCAATGCAGGATATGTTCTATCTACTTAGCATGGCAATGAGGGAGCAGGTGCTGAGCCTACGTGTTCTCCTGGGCAGGGCATGATGGGGTCCCTTGCACTCTTTCCCTAGGGGTGGCTGGTGGTAAGTAGGGCTGTTGGGGACAGACTCCTACTTTACCCAAAGTCTTGCCAGTCTTGTTCCTGCTGCTGTGGCTTTCTGTTCATTTGACAAAGGTATGTGCAGCACGGAAGGGTCCAGTTTCTGGACCTCCGAGGCCAGAGGTGTAGCGCAAAGCAGCAGGGGGCTGGTGTATTTTTTCCAAGTGTGGCTGGCTGCTGAAGAACAAACTTATAGGCATGAATAGTTGAGCAGGACCTTTTGTGCTGAGGGCAAGTTTTCTTTAGTTTGAAATGCCTGGAATCTCCTTGGGACAGCAGCATGGCCCTGAGTGGGCACGTTGAGCAGTGCTGCCTCCCACAGGGGTGGTGGGCGGACGGGGAGGATGCTGCTCTGTTTTTGCTCCCAGACCGGGGGGGTTCTGGTATTTACACTGCATGGGTGCTGCAAGGATTAATTCATTAGTGCTTGTAAAGTGCTTGGAGGATGAAAAGTGCTGCGAAAATGTGAACTATTATTAAAAGGAGACTGAATAAAGAAAGAGCTAGGAACAATCCTGCAGGGAATAGTCCAGCTCAGGCAGGGGCTGGAGAGATGACCTCATCAGGTTTTTCCATTTCTACTGTTATGATTACAAAATAAAGTGGACATGTTCAGGGAAAACATCACTGCAACATCCCTGGCTGTAGTAGCTGAGGGTGAACCTTTGCAAGCTCATGGGACTTTCTGCTTCTGGGCAAAAATAACTGTCATATGGGCTTGCAGGGAATGTCATCCCCATACTGCACTGATCCAGTTTTGGCCATGACCACTGGAAAATTTTGTGTTCCTGTCTTTTTAAAAAGAAATGAACCTTGTATGGGTGAAAGGCATATGGGTGACTGTACTACAGACTGGAGGTGTGTGTGTCCTGGTGGTAGGAAGGTTGTATGCAATGGATACACACATACATATACTTCCAGTGGCCTTGCCCATTTGTCCTCACTTTATTCTGGAGGGGCTATGCTGAGAAAATAAAAGGGAGTCCTTATCTGCCTGGTCCCTTCAGCCTCCCTGCCTATACCTCCATCAGAAGGCCAAACTGATCACAAGCACCAGTAATTCCTTTGTGTTGAGGGTGAGCACTTAGACATGGGCTTGACATAAGCAATTAGTTTCACAAAGACAGCCAATCAGCCGTCAAAGGACAATTCTC
The DNA here is from genome assembly GCA_013398915.1 of Dromas ardeola. Lineage (NCBI taxonomy): Eukaryota > Metazoa > Chordata > Aves > Charadriiformes > Dromadidae > Dromas > Dromas ardeola. Next base: position 149,882 of record VYZM01023087.1, read on the forward strand.
TATCACTTTTGACTTGGGTCTCAGAGTGACATGGGACCTGAGAGATGACATGATCCCATCTTCTGCTGACAGCTGTTCTCTGAAGTGACTCCAAACTCTGAAGTAGAGGCTGGACTGGTCTGACCCCCCCCGACTTTAGCAGAGCCCTGAATGTAGCCAAAGGGCTGGGCATCAGGCAAGAAGGACTGGTGGGAAGAGGGCTAGTGGATGAGGAAGATCAATGGATCTGCCTTGAAGGCTGAGTGCATGATTGATTTGTCAATTAATCACTTTCCCTTTCTCTTACTTTCCTCCTTTCCTTTTTTTTCTTCCTCGCTCAGGGAGTGTAAGAGCCGAAGATGAGGCCCAGGGTGGAGTGCTACTCTCCAAGGTTTTGGCTGGTGCTGGCAGTCCTCGCGACAACAGGGAGCGGGGCCCATGCCCAGAAAAGCCACCCGAGCATTGGCATTGCGGTCATCCTGGTGGGGACCTCAGACGAAGTGGCCATCAAAGATGCCCACGAGAAAGATGACTTCCACCACCTCTCAGTGGTGCCTCGGGTGGAGCTGGTGGCCATGAATGAGACAGATCCCAAGAGCATCATCACCCGCATTTGTGACCTCATGTCAGACCGGAAGATTCAAGGGGTGGTATTCGCTGATGACACAGACCAGGAAGCCATTGCCCAGATCCTGGACTTCATCTCTGCCCAGACCCTCACTCCCATCCTGGGCATCCACGGAGGCTCCTCTATGATCATGGCTGATAAGGTAAATTTGAGCTTCCTTCTGTCACAGACCTGCAAATCGAAACTTAAAACAGAAAGAAATATCTTATTCTGTGATCCTCAGGTGTAGTCTCATGGGGCCGAAGGGTTGGGGGATTAGAGAGTCTCAGATTCAAAGGGAGATTAAAAGAGCTAACTGTGTGTAGCACTGCTGAGAAGAGCCTATTAATCATGTGGAATTATCTGCAACAGGGAAAAACCGAGGAGGGAAAGGAGCAGGTAAAAGAGAGCTGCAAAAGAATCAGCCCTTTTCTTCTTCCTTAGGAAGGGTAAAGAGCCCCTGACAATTGTGATTTTTTTTTTAAAAAGGTTTTATTTTTGCCTGAGTTTTACCTTAGAAGAGCCAAGGATGGTAGCTTGGGTTTTTCCTGAATGCAGCTGGAGGACATTGTGGTATTTTCAGGGACATTTAATACAGCTCTTACATCTTAATTGGAAAATAATTGAATCTTTAATAAAGCCATCCTCTCTCAGAAGTGTTCATTAGCTCCTGAAGTTAAATAGGTGTTAGCTAAAGCAACTAACCAGTCTGAACCAGTCCAGCTAAGTCTTTCTTTTTTCCACTGCACTACTTTATTCCTTCATATCCCTGACATTTCACTGTTTTCCCAGGCCCCAGCCAGTCTTCTGGGGAATTACTGTGCAAACAAGCCTTCCCACTACTGGTTTTGAACAGGGAAGGGTGCAGAGGGAGCAGCACCTTTGGCCAGCTGGTAACTCTCAGCTTAGGGGAGCCTCCATGGGGTGCAGCTGGACCTGATAAAAGTCTTCCCCCTGGGAGGAAGAGGAGACCCCAACTCGGGTGTGCATTTGGCCAGATGGTGTGGCTAACAGTGGCCTCCAGGCTGCTGTGGGCCAGCGGGAATACCCAAGAGAAGCGGGCTGTCCTTTTACCCGCAGGTGCCAGAGTCAGGGCCAAGCCCTTTGTTGAGAAGACCCTCTTGACCACATTTTGTGCATCTCGAAGAAGTAAACAGGGTCACAAGCCAACAGTCTTTTCCTTTTACAGGAATTACAGATTCTGAGACAAAGCAAATCTGAGGCATTTAACTAGGCAGAATTTGGTCTAATTGAACGAAGGGGGAGAATTAAGCTGGCCACTGTGGCGGCTTTTCCTCAGAAAGAGATCTAGTGGGCTAAGAAATCCAGGCACTTTCTGTTTTATTTACCTTGTAAATAAATAATCCAGTGCAGGTTATTGTAGGTGAGTAGATGGGAATAAATTAATTACAAATTATTTTCTCATTCTTTGGCCAACTGTTCAGTTGCCAAATAACATACAGTTAATATGCAGTGTTATTTTCTCGTATCAGCCTTTGAACTAAAGTAGTAACTGAATAAGATAATCGCAGGCATTTTTTTTTTTCCCCTCTCTCTTCTTGAATAGTTGCACATGTGCTAAAGTCATTCTGCCCCATTCCACCCACAATAAAGCTTTTCTGTCTTGGAGGACAGTCAGGCAGCAATGCTGCATCTCGATGCTCTCCTGCCTGCTGTGTTGCATGGTTGTCGATGTCTGTGCAAAAGAGGTCTGAAGCATTACTTGAGTGCTGCATTTCACACTTATGGTGGCATTTTACATCTTCTTTGAACAAGCCTAAGTGTTACTGATGCCAGACCTCCTAAGCACTGGGAAAAGGTCCTTGTGACTTTGAACGTGGCAGGCCGAATTCTGATTTCAGATTCCCGCAGCGCAAATCCAGCACAGCCCCATTGCCTTTGGCAGGATTAGATCAGATTTACGCTGCTGTAATTCAAAGAGAAATTTGGCCTGTTGAACTTTGCAAAGATTTTTCTTTCTACCTGTCTCTAGTCTCTCCTTGGGAAGGCAGCATCTCCCGCCACTGCCCTGTGTACCCCACTGGCTCACTTCTAAAGAGCATTCTGGCGGGCAGGCAGCCCACAGGGAGCTCAAAGGTGGAAGCCTTATGAATGGAGACCTCTGTTTTACCAAACTCCCCCCCCTTTTTTTTTTTTTGTAGTTTTGCAGGCAGGAGAAGCAGGGTACATACAAAGATCTGCAGTTTTAGGAAAGGCCAACTTTTCTCTTAAACATAAATTGAAAAGGCTGACCTTTACAGCTTCTGATTCACAGGTGTATAATCTCTAATGGATAATATTTATTTGATGAATTGAATTAAAATATGGTAGAGAGTAAATACATTGATATTCTACTAAAATACTGAAGTCAGCCTGGTAAGTCCTTAAACAATCTATTTTCCACAGAAGGTCTTGACAGAGGCTTTGCTTTTAGTAACTTTTAGTCATGTTCTTTGCAGATGAGTTGTGTGGCTGGGGTTTGATCCCGCAGGCATGGATTGCTTCTTTCAGCATCCCCTCAACGCCCACAGCAGTCAGCTGTGATTGAACTTGCTCAGCATTTCACAGGTTCAAACCTGCACTTATAGCTTCGTTATGCTCCCCGTGCATTTGTGATCGGTAGTGCCAATGCAAACGTAACGAACGCTGCAAACCACTAATGCCTTGGTGTGACAGATAAGCCCCTCTTCTCTGGAGGTTAATGCAAAAAGACTCCTCAGTCAAACCACCTTCCCTGGAGTAGCATGTGAAATTCTGTTTCACCTTCAATGAGGGTTTAATAAGTGTGTCTGGGAGGAAATTTGGGTCCATGAGTAAAAAGGGCTTTGTGATATATTGTGTAGCTGGTAAATTGAGACATGAAGGGCCAGGCAAAAAAAAAGAAAAAGGAAAAAAAAAAGATTTCAAGCCTCAATTTTCTTCTCTCCTGTATATATAGAAATAAATATTGTATAATGTGCACCACAGGCTGGCTCCATGTCAGTTAACGTGCATCTGGAAGTTTGCTACCTGCCAGCTGGAGGTCTCAGCATCGTTACAATCAGTGGGGAAGAAGGCACCACCTGAGGACAATTCACCCCACCCATCTCAGGGTGCAGTGAAATGCTCGTGGGATAGCCCTGTGTCTCCCCACTGATTACCGAGGAAGGCTGTACTTCGACTTGCTCACGATGCATGAAGTTAAATGCTATGAATCCTGCCCTAGGTGTAACGTAGCAGGTGGAGGTATGTTGCTGAAAGTGTAACATCTGGATTTCCTGATTGTTTTGTTCAAACTCATGCTCTTCAATATTGCATTTGATTAGATTTTGTAGATAATGTTTATATATCTTCTTGTTTTCCCTGTGTTTTATCTTTTTCCTCTGAAAAATAAGTATATAGGAATTTGCATACGTTTTTGCTGTTTCTCTCCTCGGTGCTCATGTCTCTAATCCCACCTGTTTAGCTGTTATAAAGTGTTACATTTAATCTCTGCCTAATTTGGCATCAGAAGAAAATGACCAGATGATCTGTGTGCACACTGCGATCTGGGTTTAGTTCCAGGAAAACGGTGAAGCACAGACACATGATGTGCCTCGCTTGAGCTCTGGAGAGACCACTTTGCCGAGGCAGAGTCTTGTCACAGCCAGTTCAGTCCCTTTAGTCTCTGAAGAACTTGCCAACAGTGACGCCAAACAGCGTGAACTGCAGCAGTCATTTTGTCAGGTCTAGGTGGCCTGGGGGTGATGGCTGAGGGGGTCCAAGAGCCCCTGTGGTAGCTCCTCTCAGAGGAGTAAGCCCTACAGCTGTGGGGCAGGGTGGAAGAGTGATTGCACTGCTTCAACCCTACAAGGAAGCACCTGGTCCTTGTTTTGGTGCTGACACCTTGAAAAGGGACTAAGACGGTAGCATCATCTCACATGGACCTCTGATGAGAAAGGGAATAGCATGGATCACTGATGATCTGTGTTTAATGTGGAATAGATGAGATGGAGAGGAGAGAAATGTGCATCACCACAAATGTTAAGTTCTTGTGATCCAAGACCTTTGTTCGTGGGAGCTCTCTGGTCTCTTCAGTTTGCCTGAAGTTGCCGCAATGACCTTTCTTTTTATAGCTTTGTGTTGCCTGATCTTAAGCATTAGTTTGCATTGTCCAGAGGACTGCAATGCATTCGTGACTGGTTAGCATATCTGCTCTCATTCCAGTGTTTAAAATAATTTCTCCTTTCCCCCCAGTTGTTTTGAAAGCAGAAATTCAATCCCATCACAGTGTGGAAATAGCTGATGGGTGAGGATGCTCTGTGGTAGGAGGCTGATGGTGGAAGGAAGCCTTCAAGGCTGCAAACCAAGCTTCAGTTCAGATAAAGCACACAAACCAGTATCTTGTGTTTGCAGACCTGAGACTGGAAATCTGGGCTGGGCTTTTCTTCATTATGTTTTCAATATTACCTAAAATCACTTTTGCCCAGAACTAGAAGGTAAAGGAGCAGTCACAGAAAAGGAAATAACAATAACAGTGTACATTTATAGGTACCTTAAGAGAGAAGCAAATTGTTGTTCAGATTTAGGACGCTTACTGTGTTGGAAACGATTTATCATCTTGCCTAAAAAATGACCACGCCATTTGGCTGGTCTGTTTTGTAATGGTAGACTGTTAATTTTTTTTTTTTTTGAAATGACAGAAAAAGTCAACTTGGTGATAATGAAAGCAGAAAAGGTAAGAGTAGAAAATGCCTTAGGTTCTTTTATAGCACAGCTGGTGACCATCACTTTTGGTGGAACTGTCCCTTGCTATTTCTCCACAGTCACATTATTTTGCCAAAGCTTCTTGTCCTGTGCAGCTTTATAGTAACACAATGGTGCACAGGCAGCACGCAGGAAAAATATTGGAAGAAGAGCATGATTATGTTTTTCCAGCTGAAAATCATTCTCTTCTATCTCTGCATCCCTTGCTATTTTCCCTAGGGCTTGCCGGCACAGGGTAGCCATACTGATGGAAATAAAATGGTAGGAAAGAACAATCTATTCAACTGGGCTGTGCCCGTAATAAAATCTGTGTAAAAGCTGCATGAAACTAACCTGAAATCTAAAATCCGTGACCCCTTCGAGGCCAGATTCTCCTTCCTTTTCTCACACAGCATAGAGCTGACTTTTCTGCTGCTCCCTCCACTACCTTGCTCTTTTTTCCCCTGTTAATGCCAAAGCTGCAATTTCTCCCGCCGCCTTTCCATCCCCACTTCATAAATCCATGTCCCTTTTCTTTTTAGTTTTCTGTAAAGGTTTCCAGACATGTTGTCTCTCTCTCTTTTTCAATACTGGAGGTTGTTGTGATCGCTTCGTGCCTGGGCCATGCAGCTGCAGCAATGATATTCTTTGGTATTTTGGTGGGGGGCAAGTCCAGACTGGGACAATAGGTGTAAAGCACCAGGGAGGAAATCTAGCTGCCAGTCGGAGTGCAGCAAAGTGATGCTGCAGGTACAGGGAAGCCAAAGCTAGTTGGATAAGCTGAGCACCTAGATACCCGCTGAAAACCAGGACAAAGTCAAAGACACTGGGACAGTGCTGCTAAAAGCGGAACATCGGTAATTAAAAGGAAAGCACTTTCACTCTCAGGTTTCCAAAGGTTAAATAATAGAGATGCATGGGGAATGCAAACCTCATTTTTTGGAGGTAAATTTGTTTCATTTCCATTAGGGATGACATCTGAAATTTGTAGAGCTCTTGTGTGAAGGAAATTCAGTAAAAAAAACCTAAACCAAACCAAACGAAAAAGTTCTCTTTGAATGGATTATATGAACTGAAGCGAAATAAATTCCAAACAAAATGCTGCTTAGAAGGGGAGAGGAGGGGGAATAAGACACATTTTGATCTGCAAACGTTGAAAGAGTATGGTTTAATGCTGTTAGAAGATTTCTCTCCACCTTTTCCCCTCCAAAGCAACATAATATGCAGTTCATGTAATTTCGCAAAGCATTTTCATTTCTCTGAAGCTGCATTTCATGATAGTAATAGTTTAAATGTGTCTTAAACTAATCTAGTGATTAGCAAAGATGAGTTTGCTGATATTTTTTATTTTATTTTTTAAAATCGGTTTCCCTACAAGCTTTTAATAATTTTGTTGAAGACATGATTCATACACTTTTGCTGTCAAACAAAAGCTCTGTGTAGCTCGCAAATAATGAACTAAATATTATGTGTCCTCAAACTACGAGTCTGCTGCAAAAGTTGGGGAGGGAGAAGAAAGGTAGGTCACAGACATACAGAGAATAAAAGCCAGCGTTGTATGCCAATGTCGTTTTTCCCTTGAGTATACACATGTAATAACAGGCCAGGTGGATCCGTAATTTATATTTACATCTGTGTCTAATCTGTCCATGCAAAATTACATTTTTTCATATAAAGAAAGGGAACATAAGTAGCGTATTTCTGTGGAGTTTAATTAACATCTGAGAATTTCCCTAGAACAATATTTATTACTTTACAAATAAATTACAGCGCTTAAAATCCCTCAGATATTAGGAAACCTGGAAATGAACTTTTAAGAGCTTTAACGTCTCCCCAGGGCCATTAAATCCTTCAATGTTAACTCTCATTTTCTAAACAAAAGCTCAAGTACTCTCCTTAATATTATTTCAATGTAAAAAAAAATACTTTTCAAAGAAATTTATTGTTTCTTTTATTAAATATCCTATTAAAGTAGTCTGCTTTCTTAATTTTTTAAGTTTCCCTCTACTTCACCTGCCATTTGCTTGGGAGGAACTCTGTTTTGAGGCTTTCATTTTTTTGGGAGTATTGTTTTCAAGAGTCGCAAGAAAAAAAACAACGGAGTTTTATTTTTTTTTGTCACATAAAAAAAAGCAACAAGAAATCCCCTTTAAAAAAAAATCATCTTACAAAATGTGAATTTTCCTGATATGTTCCCCATCACTTTTTCCCCCCTAATAATTTCTACTGCGTGCACTTCATATGTGCCCTGAGCATTGGAAATGCGGAGCCTTGGACACCTGAAGTTTGAAGGCACCATCTGAGCTTGAGTGTCACAGGTTGGGGAGGAGAAAACCTGGAGGGGCCCTGGTGAGGCTGACACCCTGCCAAGGGCCCCCTGGGGCACTTTTGGGCAGTGGCAGTTGCTGGGGCAGGGGGAGGATGCTGAAGGAGAAAACAACTACACGGAGGCGCGGATGCCTTCCCACGGCAGAAGTTGTCCCAGACAACAAACGCCAAGCAAAGCTGAAGTCTGATTCCTTTACATCAGCCTTTTGTAGCTATTTATAAGCTGCTTTATTTTGGGTCATAGAACTCTTCTTCCAGGAGTACTGAGTGTTACTTTTTTTCTGTTGTTATAGTGATGTTTTCTTTCGAGTGACAGAAGACCTTTCCTTGCCTGGCTCTGTGCGCGAACGCTGCAACCTACCTGAGGGAAAGAGAAGCTGAACTAACCTCTTTCCTACTAATGTTTAAATGCAGTGTTGCCATTGTCTACCTGGAAATAGAAGCATTGAAATATCTGTGAGAAAAATGTTGATTTCCATCCCGCTTGGACCGGGCAAGTAATGAGGCTTTTGTGAACAAGTTCGTTCTTGCTAGATTTCTAACCTTCATTTTCACACAGATGATGCTTAGGTATCTAGAAATCTACAAGCACTTATCTAAAGAAAATCTGGGAGCTTGATGAGATCTGACCCATAGTTATTTATAATCATCATTATAACCCCTTTCTTCAAAACAAAAAAGCCCAACACAAAAGTATTAAATCAATTTGAGCCATCCCCAGCCGGACAAGGAGATTAGTTTCTTCATTCTGGAGCAGGCAGTCCTTTATTACAACCCCAAGCGGTTACTTGTCTCACAAAATCTAAATTAATTACACTCAAATTTGTCCCTACCCTAAACTGGCCTCAAAATGAAATTGAAAACACAGAGTGTGAAATTGCCCGATGCTGCTGCTTTAGATCTGCATGTCATTCCCCAGTAACCGCGGGACAGAGAGAAACAATTCTTTCCAGGGAATCTCTTATTCTCTTTGCCTGTTATTTGCCTCATTAACCAAGTTTGGAGGGATGGATTATGAAGGAAGTTAAGGGAATTACATATACACAGGCTGGATAAAAATCAGGGTACAGGAAAAGATATAATTGTAGTCTGTGACTCTGTTAAGTGTCTGGAGGAGCTGATACATGAAGAAGGACTGAAACAGCTATACGTGCGTATTGTAGATCGGCTGAACAATGAGTCAGGGCATGATTTATATACTCAGTGAATAGAGGTAGACTAAGATTAGAGAAAATAATGCTTGGTGTAGCTGCCAGAAGTAGAAGTAGGAGCGACAGGATAAAGTTGAGAAAAGATATTAAATTTTTTATATATATATATATATATATATGTTAAATGATAATATTAAATGATATATGTGTGTATCAAGGAAAAAAAGTTCAGACACGGAGTTTTACTAGGATGTGCTCTAGTCTCCTTAGGCAAGAGCGTGGAAACCGTGTTGCTTCAGCTGTTTTCAAGCAGGACTGAACTAAGCGCTGGAGAATGTGTTATATAGATAGAGTGGAGGAGAAAGAGGATGAACAAGATGAGACAGACAGAAAAACTTCTCCTGAATCTAGTATCATGGGGAGGAAAAAAAGAAAGAAAGAAAAAAAAGAGAGTAAGTTCTGAGAGTGACTTAAAAAAAAATACCCGAAAGGCTCTGTTGAGGCAATTTTTCTCTGTGCTTCGGTAATAGCTTCGAGCTATGTATCTATGAGGTTCCTGATAATAACAATATGTTTCAGAGGAAGGGGGGAAGAAGGCATGAAGGACATGGAGAGTCTAAGAACTGGCAGGAAAAAGGCAAAAAAGGCAGGCACAGAGTGAGGAGGGGAGAATCAGGCAGGTCTAGCAGACTCAAGTCCTCACTGCAGCTCTGCTATAAAATGTGACTTTAAGACAGCTGCTCAACTTCTGTCTGTAGCAATTTGCCCTTTGCAAGAAGACTGTAACAATTTTTTTTGTGAAGTACTTTGAGCTCTACAAAAGGCAAAGGCTACCTAATTGCTAGGGAACAATTAATGGATTTTTCTAGCTGAAGTAAATACAATGCTTGATATGAAAATCTGGACTCCGGGAGGAGAAGCTGTAACCCCCATTAGAGGTGGCTGAATAGCTGTGGCCCGCAGGAGAGCTTATTGTATGCAGGGCTGATAGTACCGTCTATTGTAAGCTTGCCCGGCATTCTCCATTATAAGATCCTCTTGGGGGTTTCCTGTAACTTTGCCAGGCTATGACTGTTTGAGCAAAGTTTCCTGTGCCAGGTGTATGCCTCAAGCTGATTGATTTATTTCACTATTTATTTGGAAAATAAAACAGCTCTCTCTGAAAATGTGGTATAGGAAAATAGGCGATTTACCCGTGTTGCAAGTGCTGGCAGGTTTTCCTCCAAAGGTTCTGCCCGACCACCACAGGTCCTCAGAGCACAGGTCTGGAGGGGGTGTCTTGAAAGGGAGGACTTTTAACCAGAAATGTGCTTTTGCCACCACTGCATAGATTGCCCCGACTTTGGCCTTGTTATAAGCATGAGAAACTGCGTGCGTGCAGCAGAGTCTTTTTAGATGTTTGCCACGTATCTTGAAAAGATCTCGCCCTTGCAAACTGTGCTTCAAAACTGCACCTGGACCTAGGGGCTGGAGCTCTCCTGTGGGGTCCCGGTGGGATCTGGCCAGGAGAAATGTGCTGTGCAGCAGGGGATCTGGGCTGGAACATGGGCGAGGTGGGGAGGCATGTAGGGTGTGATGAGGAGCCAGTGCAAAGGGGGAGCATCTGGAAGAGATCCTGAAACAAGGACATGGGCAGATGAGGCGGAAAAAGGTGGGAAGCAGGAGATGGGGATTAGGAAAAGGCGGAGAGGGGGAGAGGAAAGAGGAGGAGGAGTTGTTCTTGCCCAGGTGACGCTGCCCGCACATGCCCATGATGCTGCCTGGCTGGCCATGGGAGCAAGAGCTGGGGAGCGGAGAGGGGGGTGGCAGAACTGCTGAGCAAACAAGACGTGGGGTGTGAAATGGGCATGGAAAGCCTGTCGAGTGGAAGCTGGGTGAGGAGAGCAGGCCTGGGCCGAGGCAGGGCACAGGGCAGTGGGATGGGACAGCGATGCTTTCCCTGTGAGTGCTGCCTCCCCCTTTGCTCGCACAGAAATATTCCCTCCCCGCTCTGCACTGAGCCACAAAGGGAGTCAGAAATGGCTCCTTGCGGGGAGGACGGGGACACTGGCATCAGTGCTCCCCCCTGGGGGAAGGCCGGTGGGTCTCCCAAAGCGTGCCTGGGGCCAGCTCGGCTGTGCCCGGCTCTTAGCCAGCACACCCTGTGCCGGGGCCTGGGACCTGGTGGGGAGAGGGAAAAGCTCCCGGGAGGAGGGGATGAGCCCCCCTCAGCCACCACCAGCTGCCTGGCTGGGGGGCAGCGTGGCCACTGCCAAGCGTCTGCGCTGGAGGGGACATGCAGAAGCCATTAGGAGGATGCTCTGTGATGGAGATGCCGTCTCCTCCAGGTGTGTACTCGTGCAGCGCGGCGCGTTGTCCCGGCTCCCGCTCAGGCGATGATGGCTTCGCTGCTGGCTTTCTACGGAGGCAGAGCTGCGTCCTTACCAGCAGTACGGAGATGTGGGATGAAGAGCCACGTGGCATGTCCACAGGGCTGCCAGCCTTGCTGGGTCTCATATCCCGCCCCACGCCTGCCCCCCTTCCCCTCCATTCCCTTCTCCCGCTTCCCTTCCTCTCACCCTCTCCTGTCTGTCACTCTACCTGTTTCTTAATTATTGTTTGCACTGTGCTTTGAAAATGCAGTGTGCTATATAAATGTTAAGTGTTTTTATTATTATTATTATTATTTCTCATTTTTCATTTGCATTCCTCACCCTCTCTTCTCTCACTGTTGTGGCTTCCAGAGAGAATGTGTGGGCTTACATTATTTATAGCTGTGTGAGAGTAATTACAGAAATGATTTAATTACTCAGTTAATACTGTTCTCCACATCACCAGCTTGACAAGCTGGTGATCCTCTCACCGCAGCCGAACATTCAGTCTAGTGTTGTCTCTACCACATCACGAACGAGCGGGTAAGGGGAGGTGAAGCTTGGGGAAAGGGTTGTGACAGCCTTGCACGTCGCTGGTTGCCCGCCCTGGGCTAAGGGATATGGTTGCTGAGCCTGCGGGGACCTGGCCAGGGGCAATGTGTGGTGTCACCTCAGCTGGGGCAGAGCTGCCCTTGAAGATGTGGTATGTGGGGCGAGGGTTCGTGGCTCCTGGCTGGTGGGGGCTCCCCCTGACACAAACCTACCTAAGCTGAAGTTTCAACGTTTAGTGTGCTGCCTTAACCAGCTCTTCACACTTATCGAAGGTCAGAGATCTGGGAGGGTTTTATTGTCTTAACTTCTATTTAAGCCTACCAAATCATAGGGTTCACACACCCTGCATGGGGCTAAGTGCGAGGTAAAATTACTATCGCCAGAAATATTCTTTCTTTCAAGTGGCCGCACGTAGCTCTGACCTTCTTGAAATAAATGAGTTTTCCCTCTGAAGGGGATGTCCTCCTCTTGCTGAGACTCCCCTCACTGGAAATACAGTGTTTCCATCACTTCCAGTTCACAAAGGCTTATGGGGAGCAGGAAATCTCCCGTTGCTGGTGCAGTATGGAAGGAGGTTGAGAGAGGAGAGTACGTGCTTTCCTTCAGGGGATGCACTGAGCTGATGGTTGCCAATACCTTTTAGTTATCTACTAAAGACAGTTAAAAAAAAAAACCACAAACCACCTAGTGAGCTCAGCAGAAACGTAAGGAAGATGATCCTCTTCTGAAGGTACTGTAGATAAAAAGGAGGGGGTCAATAGATTCTTAACAAAGGAGACAGTCACTCGGGAAGTGGAGACAGAGGCTCTTGTTGGATAACGGCGCATTTGCCGGATAACGGTGTGTGGAGAGAGCATCTCTCAGAATTGCCTGCCTTCCGCGTCTCCAAGTTGCCTGGCTCCATTTGGGCTCCTTCACGGCCCGGGCTGTGGGCCAGGCTCAGCCTGTTCCTCGTCGCGGCAGGGCTGGGTGGGCGGCGGGAGGGTTGGGAACAGGTGGCATCGGGGCTGGTGGAGTGGAGCGCCTTTTCCACATGGCGCTGCCTGCCAAGCCACCAGGCACAGGACACCTGGTATCTGCATGGGCTCTGCCCACCTCCCAGGAAACGGCGGCGATCGAAGAAGTAGGCTAAAGTGTTTCGAGTGTGAAGAGTGATTGTAGGTGCCTTTTTTAATTTTTGACATCCAACATGAGGCAGGTTAAGGCAACCCAAATTTGAAAAAATGCTGGGCACCTCTGCCTTCTGAAAGCTGGGCCTTTCAGCCTTTCATGTTTTATCTCTGAATGGACACCCACAGTCCCTCATTGCTTTTGCAAATGCACACCAGCAGGATGGGGTTTTTT
>VYZM01023087.1:162905-185655 GCA_013398915.1 Dromas ardeola
CCCGCTCCCCTTCCCCCCCATCTAACTATCTGGCACACTTGAAAGTGAATTTTATGACCTGACATTGGAACAGCTTGTTGAGAAGACAGAGTGAGTGGAAGGGCGATGGAACAAGTAATTTTGTCAGCTCCCAAATGAATGAATCCTGTTTTCAGTGGATTCACATCTCATGGTTAATTGACTTTTTAACTGAATTATATACTAAGACTGCAACGTGAGCTCAGCCCTTAGTAGACACCAGAGAGTCCACAGAGGAGAGAATTGAACTGGGTGAAGAGATTTCAGAAGATCTGAACCCTTCCTTCCCCCAGTGGTGAGGACTGGGGGCATTAAAAGGATGTAATTTCTCCACCCACTGCCCTGTTTCAACTAGAAGATGTACAGACCAAGTAAGTGGGTGTGCCCATAGCAGCTTCAATTTTTCAAGGGCTGACTACACCTCATCCCCCAGGTCTCCTGTTGCTTTTCTCCTAGTTTCCACTGTGTCTTTTATATCCACTGGCTAGGCAAAAGGGAGATGTACTGTGGTATCCCTGGGGTTCTGTGTGTTAGGGGCTGCCCACTACAGGCATGCTGCCAGGTCAGGATGAAGTTTATTTGATTGCCTAGTGAGCCTTTGACTGTGAGTGGGTGAATCATACACACTGCTGTGGGGCCAGACAAAGGCTTTGGGACGACATGCAGTTGAGGGCTGTATTTTGTACAGCACTGTAAGAATTTAATTCTCCTTGAGTCCTCTGCCCCTTTGTCAAATCAGGTGGAAATTGGCCAGCAGGTTCAAGAGTTACTGGGAAGCCTGACTCACACACACACAAACACACACACATGAGGTTTGCAAGAGCCTTGTTTCCTAAAGCAAGCAAGCTAAAAATGCACACATGGAAGGTGGGCAAAGCCCTGTGTTGGAGTGTCTCGGGAGCTGAGATTTCTGCACAAGCCACCCTTGCACAGTGGTGCCCCAAAAATGCTTGCGGCGTGCTTGCCCTCCCTGCCGCACGCTCCCAGGGTGACTCATTCCGATTCACCCCAAGCGCGGTCCTGCCCTGCGATTCGCACGGAGGAGGGTGTAAACGCGAGCGGCGCGGTCTCTCGGGGCTGGACGTTCAGTTCACGCTTATTGCTCGGCACACACGTGTGCGCTCCGTGACTCACGCTACCCCACCGCGGTGGCTCAGATCGCACCAGCAGCAGCAAATGAGACAGTCATGAACAGGCGCTTGCTCAGCGCCGCGTGCTCCTATCGGTTAGCTTTTGAAGGAGAACATGGCGCAAGGCTTGGAGATTTTAATACTTCTATCAAAAAACAGACCTCTTGAGAAAAGAAATTAGCCTGATGGCAGCAGCAGTAATTGGATTATTCCCTTAGTATCCTCTGTGGAAGAGGAGAGCACGTGCCTTTAACTATATTTTCGATGCAGAGACTTAAAAATTGCACTTAAAATGTGAATTGCTCCTTGGTTTTCTTCATAACTGACAAGCAGATGCCTGTTTTCTGCCTCACTTTTTTCTGCCTTTGGGCTGGCTGAGCTTTCTGTCTAGCCTTATTCTTCGCCTTGTGGCAAGGCTACAGCAAACTGTGGTGGTTTGGGTTCCTCAAGTGGCACTGAAGGAGATCAGGGCATGCTTTAACCAGCAGGTGCCTCAGGTGGGCTGAGGGAAAGTCAGCCTGAAGGTGGAAATAAGGGAGTATGTATCCCTTGATGTGTGGGGGGTGTGTGTGCTGAAAGGGCTGAACACCTGGGAAGGGGAGAGATGGGAAGGTCCGAAAGGCGTAATGAGATGAAATGCGGGGCAGGGAAGTGCACAGCACACTTTGGTTGTGTCTCTGAGCAGCGAGTCCTCCTTGGCTCTTTGGGCTAATCTCCTGCAGTTGCAGTCTGAACACTGAAATAATTTATAATGGGACTGACACAGTTTTGGAGTATGTGCATGCCTGCAGGAGACAGTGTTGCTGAGGTGGAAGGAGATGGGGAGAAGCCAGACAGAGGACAAACCAGCCAGCCTCCTCTTTCTGCTAGTTTTGGTCATCTGACAGAACCCCCAAACTCATGTGGCCTCCCCCTCTTCTTTTTTAAAAGTCTCTGATTATCTTTTGGTAAACTTTTGCTTATTTGGAATCTGCCAGTTGAGTTTTGCTGGGCTTCGGCACATCTGAATGTTTGATACAGCCGCTACCTGGCCAGAGATGTAATTTTGTTTGCTAGTCAGTTGGTTGCTTAATTTAGATTTAATAAGTCACTTTGTGCTCCATTAATTAGGCCTTCATGCAAAATGTTTAATGCCAAAGTGTGCTCGCCTGCAGATGGTGGAACAGCTTCATTTAGGGAATGGCTGGAGACCTCACCAGGCTGCGCCGTTCCTCGTGGCCATGGTCCATTCTCCCCCAATGAGCCATGCTGCCGTTAACCTTCGCTGTCTCCATGTCCTGGCGTGGGGCCACGGGGCTCATCTTCACCAGGGCTTGGCCCAGCCGTTCTCTCTGTCTGATCCCTCTGCCCTTGCCTGAGCTCCCTTGGAAGATTTTTATGTGCATGTGAGGATTTGAAGTTTCATCTGCTAAATTGTTATAAACTGAAGCGGTGGCTGGCAGCTTTCTCGCCAGAGGCAAAACGGGCCGGTAAAAACATGCTGTGATACTGACCACCAGGAGGAGAAGCGGAGGTTGTGAGTGGTATTTGTCTCCTGCTGTGCTTAGGGTCGCATTTCCGTCCAACGTTGTTGCTCACTGGTCACTGTACTGGTCCAGCAGTGTGTTGCTCTGTGTCTTAAGATGTGCCTGTAATAACGCTCAGTAATATACAATACAAGCTGTGGGGAAGCATTTTGTGCTTCCAGAGTGCCAGTAGCCAGCCAGCAGCTCCTGCCGTGCCGCTGCTATAAAATACACAAATCTCTCAAATCATATACTGATAGCTGTTTTTGTTTGGTAGTAGAGGAGTGAGTTTAGTTTTTCCCTTTCCCCCTCACCTGGTCTAGTCTAGACTGCAATACTAGGAAAAGGATTTTCTGTCTTGGCATGTTTGGGTTTCTGTGGCCAGGGAGAAGTGGTTTTGTATGGGAATGGGTAACAGCACGTGGCAGATGTGTGGCTGTGTCTCTACATGCCCGTGCAGAAGCGTGTCCTGTCCTCCTCCACGCTGCATGCATCCCTGCTATCAAGGAATCCTTTTGGCCAAATGTTTTGCTGCCGTTTGATGAATAAATTGGATAGGGAAATGAGCTGACATGAGTGGCTTAGACACTTATGAGGTGACAAGGATCTTGTGACAATCAATTTACCTCTTTGCACTTAGGAATCTGTAGGGGGTGGTCCTCTGGGAACTCATCCCCTGGGATTTGTTCCTTCAGTTACAAGGAGGGAACCTCCAGAGGATAAAATCATATTCTGATATTCCTTCCTTGCTGCTCACCTGGCCTTATTATTCTTTGTACGGGTCTGTCTCCATGTGCTAGCACCCTTTGAGGGGTAGCACCTGTAGAACGGGTGGGACTTCTCGTGGGGGCTGAGAAGAGGTGGCAGAACTGTGCCAGGGATACGAAAAGGCTGAGGAGACCTGCTGAAGGGGGGTGTTCCACGAGAGGCAGCAGTGCGGAGGAAGGGCTTAGGGTACCCCAAGAGTGAGGGTGGAAGGAGGCGAGTGTGTGGGAAGAGGAGGTTCGACATGATGTTCAGAGCAATTCATAGACTAAAGCAGGCAGAAAGATCTCAGGGTGAGATCAGATAATTAATTAACAACTGCAGGGATGCGTCTTCCCCTCTCAGCCAGCAATACGTGAATTGTGTGACTTCTAGTGAGCGTATCTCTCCCCCTGCTTCTCTCGCTTACCCCATGGCCAGATGTGCTCAGCAGCCCTAAGCTCTCTTGCAGACATCCTGTATGTGCCTTTTCAAGGCCACGGACCAGAGGCTGGAGCTGCTGGTGTCACCCTGTATCATGTTGCCACCTCCTTGGTGACAAGTACTGCCACCCTGCACTGTCCCCATGTGGTTTGCCATGCCTTCCCAATTTCTCGTCTTGGGAAGTCTTTGTAGGGAGCTTTAAAGAAAGGAATGGGGGCTCCAGTTGCCTTTTCTCCCCCTGTTGCTGAGGAGGCAGGATCTGGCCCCAGTGCTGGTGAACAGCAGGCTGGGGAGGGAAGGCAGTGCAGTGAGGAAGGAGTGACTCATTCTCCAGAAATGAAGGAAATGCACAAAAATGTGTCTGCACCTAAAAATGGGGGGAAAAAATACAACTTAAGACTCAAAAGGTTCACTTCAGTTGCCCAAGTGGCCCCAGAGGAAAAATCTTTGTTGCCAAATACTTTCCCTTCCACAGCCCCATTATTTTTTTCCCCTTAGTATTTTCCCTTAATGGTTGAATCGTTTAACACCACATACAAAGTCAGATCTGTCCGCTCTGGGGCGATTCTGGGTTGCCATGGCAATGAGGCCTGTCTCTCCAAATTAGGACATTTTTCCTGCTGCCTTTTCTATGCGAGGCTTTCTCTCATCTCTTTTTCTCTTACTCTCCCTTGATGTCTGAAGTGCTGAGCGCTGCCTCCTCTCTCGCACGCTCCCTGAAAGGGATCAGACTTTGCCCGTCTGAATTAATTCCTCTGAAGCCCATGCCAGCTTGGCGTGTGCTGGCTCTGCGAGGAGCAACTTTGTGCTCCTCAACGAGCCCGCCGCAGGCTCAGGGCGAGGAGGGGTAGGAGAGGTGTAGAGGTGGTGAGGTTAGCGGGGGACGGCGAGGTGTGTGACCCTGGCATGCTTCCTCCCCGCTCGGTACGCCATTGCCTCGTCTCTGCCTGCGTGCAACTGGGGCTGTCTGGAGCTGGGTGCTGGGGTGAGAGCTGGTTAGCTTAAAATTTATTTTAGAACTAGAAAAGCTACTGGAATAAACCTGGGGTGAACATAAATGTGCTGGCATGCACTAATCTGTTGTATAGCCTTGGCTCCCCAAGGTCCCATCCTCTAAGGGGCAGGCACCTGCAGTGAGACCGTAGGAGTCATCTGTCTTTTTGGGATGTCATGCTGCTGGGCCTTGTCCCCGGACATGCTGAGCTGTGCCTGGTACGTGTCAACGCGCTGAAGCAGACAAGTGGCTTTACACCATTTCTGCACCTGTATATTCCCCTTGCTGGCTTGGGATTTGGCGTGTCAGACCCACCTCAGTTCATTCTGGCTGCTGACAGACTCCCAGGGCCCCTGCGGCAGCTGGGATTAGTCTGACACAGGAATGCCCCCAGCCAAACTGTCTTCCCTGGGCTATGCCTCCGACCCAGGGGAGCAGGAAGAGAAAGGAGCTGGCACAGGCAGCACTGGAAACTCGCAGAAATGGAGGCATGCCTGTAGTGGGCAGGTCCTGGTGGCTGAGTAATGTCAGGGGCTGGGAGCAGATCCTCTGTCCCAGAGGAGTGTCATCATGACAGTGTGAGGTGACGCATGGCAGAGCAGTACAGTCCGGCATTTTCTACCCATCAGGGCAGAAAGGAAAAGGTGATGTGATGAGGCTTCCTTCCTCATTCTTCCCCTGGCCAAATGGGCTACTACCCCAAGACCAGTTTTTAACCTTGTGGGATATTTTTTGGACTTCCATGTATAGCAGAGGGCAGAAAATCAGGGGAGGGCAAAACTAATGGATTGTGAATGTTTGGAGTGGAGATGAAGGCGTAAATTTTGGCTGAGAAGATGATTGGCCTCAAAGCCTGTTCCATCCTGGCCATGGTAATGGCGTTGCTGTTTTTCATAAAAGATGCTCTGGAGCTGGGGGCAGTTGCCTGTGAAGTGAAGAGCGTAGCAGTGTGACGTGCCACGGCTGAAGTCCTTGGTCTCAATCCCAGATGCTCTGCACCTTTGGTTGGCGTGGGACGGCAGTAATGTCCTGCTGGACTGATGGGGTGATCAGGCACACTCCTTTTCCCCAGGAAGCCAAAAGTCTTGATTCTGTTTAACGATGCAGCGTTTTTGAGATGGGTGGACTTGTAAATTGGTTTGACCCATAGTGGTAGGGACTTTGCTATGCTGTCCCAGTAGACTTAAAGTTGTCCAGTAAATATTAATTCAGAAACCTTTTTGTAATGATGTGTGAACTGGTTTAAATCAAAAGGGGATTTAGCCCAGTATTTTGCATCCAACAGCAATTGATAGAGGATCAATTAGTGTACTATTAGAATATTCCTTAGAATATTCTCTAAGCATCCCGTGAGTTATGGCTTGAGACTTTCTAAGCTGGTCGGTGTGTCTTTGCATTTAGTAGCACCGGATGGATTTTTCTTCCATACACTTACCTACATGCAAATTCTTGGCATTTACGAACCCATGCATGCTTTTAGCATCCAAGAGACAAGGAGTTTCACCACTTAACTGCTCATGGGGTGAAGAAGTTCTTCTTTGTTGGAAACTTGCCACTTGGCATTCTCGTTTGATATCCCCTCATTTTTTTACTGGAAATAAGTAGCTAACAGTTATTCCCTCTTCACCTTCTCCATCCAGCCCCTGAGCTTAGAAGTCCTTACCATATTCCCCCCTAGCTGTTACTTTTCTGCAGGAGAATTGTAATTTATTTAGCTGATTCTCAGGAGGAGCTTTCCAGTTGTGTCATCCATTCTCATACCTTTTTTGCTTCTTCTGCATCCCTTTGGGGAAGGAATTCAACAGAGACTCTCCAGTGGAAACAAGGAAGATCTGTAGACCCATGGGTATTACTTGCAGTGTCTAACTGAGCTGGCCCTGACACAGATACAACATGCCCTGTGCTGTCCTGAGGGATTGTATTAGACTCTGCTCTCTGAGATGTGGGTAAGAGGTGTAGGTGCCCATCACTGTTTGAAGGGCAATTACAAAGATGATGGAGCCAAACTCTTCTTGGTAGTGCTAAACAGTGTAATGAGAGGCCATGGGAGCTCATTGGACATCAGGAAAAAATTTTTCAGTAAGAGGGTAGTGCAGTGCTGGAACAAGGGCCCCGAGGTCAGCCACAGCTGGCTGATCAGATCTAGTGTTGGTGATGGTCTCGTTGCGAGGGGATCCTTCAAGACCCCGTCCTGCCAGTCTTTCTGTGATGCCATGAAGTGCCACTGAGGTGCACCAGAAGTGATACATGAGTCTGAGGTGTAGAAACTTTCTAGAATTGCCCTTATGGTATAAAAACTCCTTGTGATTCTTTTTCCCTGCAATTTCAGCTTATATTGGCATTGATCTATTAGGTTTTTGTCCCTTTGCTGTGTCCCTCTAGCAAGCACACTGCAAGCTTCTGGGCTGCGATGCTGAGCAGGCAACTGTTTAGCACTCTCTGACCCAGGAGCGAATCCTGTATCCATCCCTGGGAAGCTGCAATGTTCTGAATAGCTTCTGTGGAAGTGCCCTGATGTTACCGTCAGCCTCCTCCCCGTGACACGCCAGCGCTGCCTGCCCAGCTGCACAGGGATGCTCAAGCAGACGCCCACAAGCGGACAGCAAGGCGTGGGGCATGGCTTGGAGCGAGCTTGGTTTGCCGAACAGAGCAGCAGCTGGGTCACAGGGGGGGATGCGGCAGAGGTCTTGTAGAAACAACTGACGCCTGAATCGTTGCATGCCTGGAAGAGGGAAAAGCCAGTTAAAACAACAATTAAAAAGAACAGAGCAAAGCTCCTAAGACTTCCTGCAATTGCAACAGATGTATCTGGAGCTTCCTCAGGTGATGAGCAGGTTTTGGTGGTGTAAACTGGAAAGATGGCTGAAAACTTGGATGTGCTGGGATGTGGAGGTGGGATGGTTCCCAAATACCAATTCTGCTTCCTAAACTTTCAGTACTTTCTTCTTCTGGTTGTTCCTGAGATATCCTGAAACTTGTCTTTCTTGTAATGCTATTATTTCAGGTGCTTGCCCTGTCTGGAATGCAGAGGTAGCTTCAGCAATTGGAATGTGCACGATTTAAAGGCTGAATTTCTAGTCACCTTATTTTATGTCAGCCCTGACCCTAACTGTTTCTGGCCCCAGCATCTCAATTGTTGTGCTGCTCTTGTATCTTTATGACTTAGAGAATATTAAGATTGAAAATGAATGGGGAACAGGAAAAAGTGTCTGGACTTAACAAAATAGCGGTGTGGGGTGTGTGTGTGTCTGGGAGAGGTTACTGTGAAAATAATTTGTTCTGAAAGGGTATGGGGCTTGCAGAATGGAGGGGATTTCAAAGGCTTTGTTTAACATTAATAATGCTAAATTATACATGTAAATGCCGTTATCAAAGGCTTCTGGGTATTTCAGTGAAAAT
Source organism: Dromas ardeola (assembly GCA_013398915.1). Lineage (NCBI taxonomy): Eukaryota > Metazoa > Chordata > Aves > Charadriiformes > Dromadidae > Dromas > Dromas ardeola. Next base: position 171,140 of record VYZM01023087.1, read on the forward strand.
AATTAGAAGGAAAACTTTGGGGCAACTTGTGTAAATCAAACCAAGAGAATGAGCTGGTGGCAAGAATGAATAATTATTCTCTTGCCTCCTACTGCATCCTGCCTTAATTTCTACTGCATCCTTTCCCCTGGTCTAGAAAAAACAAACAGCCCCAGAACAAAACAAGAGCACTCAGTGCTCTGAGCGTGATCTGGAAAGAGGGAACTGAGGTTCTCTCTCTGAGTGGCTGCGAGAATTGAGGGAGGACTAAGGGAAAAGCAACATGAACAAACTCTCAGGCCTCCCTAGAAGTGCAAAGAATTTAAATCAGTGCTTGTAAAATGCAATGATGAATAAGACAGGTAGGTAAAATTCTTGCATGTAATACCCAAGTACTGGAAGTTTTTGCCAGAGGGGAACATTTTCACCCCCTTGCTTTCCTTGCGAAACAATTCCCTTTAAATTGGATTGAAAAAAGCAAGATGACTCTTTATGTGTGGATTACTGCTACAGGATGACTGCCAAAACAGTCAACTACAGTGAATAACATAGGAAATATAATTATTGCTGCAATTTCAGATCACAGAGAAAGAATTGTAGCCGCCTCTAGGAAAAACAGAGATGTAGCATTTGAAGGAAACAAAATTTTAATTTTCCCAGCCATGGACTCCCACAGGAGAGAGCTTGTGGGGATTAGGAGAGCTTTCAAAAAAAGATGAAGTTGAGACTGCAATCCAGTATGTGTGTGCAATATCCACGTAAAATGTACAGGGACGGCACACTTGGATTCTGCGTGCTGATATAATGCGTGTGTCTCCAGCTCCTCGGCAGCTCCTTATGAACTCCAGTGAGGCTCTTCACAGGCATGGCAGAAACCACGCTGCAGTCAGCAGTGGGATCAGAGCCCAAAGCCGCTAACCGAAAGTGAGGAGGGAACCGCAGCCTTTGGGTGGAGATGAAGGGAAAGAATGAAAATTAAGAGTCCACTTATGAGTTCCTCTTGCAAAAGCTCATGCTCATCATTTGTCATTTTAACTGGCATTAGCATTTTAAGGGGCATATTCTACTTTGTTCTTTCTTTGGGGATAGGCACTTAAACTATCTGGAGATTATCGAATGTGAATAGCGTATGAATATATGCTCAGCATACTGGTGTATACAAAACGTTTCTAAATGTATAGTAGAGCTGCCTGAAAGATTTTTCCAGTGGAACAGTTTTCTGCTGGAAAATGTTGATTGTACAGTATTGAAAAGTCCCCTGGGAACGTGTCAGGGCTGTCACAACTGTGGATGGAAATGAGGCAGGTTGGTTGGTCTGCAGAGAGGCTGTGCGGCTCTTCCAGATCCCTCGCCTGCCAGCTGAGTATATGACAGGCTAAAAAAAAAAAATCCTTTTATGATGTCCCAAAATGGAGTTTTTCAGGTATTTCTCTTTTGTAAATTTTGACAAATATTTAACTTTTTGTACATGATAATGGGAGAACGTTTTGCCCTTCGACTACAAACAAAACAGCAATTCTGTTTTCTTGCCAGCTCAAGAAAGGCAGCATAATTACCCACATGTGCCCCTTCAGACAAAATCCACTGCTGGAATGCCCCTCAAGCTGCTCTGGTGCTTTTCTCATCAGCAAAAGCCCAAAACATGCAGGGCCCATCGCTATTGAAGTTCTCTCTTGATGCTGGTAGCCTGCAGCCTTTTCGGCCTCACCCTCCTCATCACCACCCACTGCACAGATGCTTCCCCATCCTGAGGACATATTTAGGTGCAGGTATAGGGTGGGATGGGGCAAAGGGGAAGAGCTGGCTACCTACAGAAAGCATGGGGAGTGGAGGAGAGTGGCAGAAAAATGCTATGTATGGTTTCACTGGTGCTTCTCTCCCTGCTGGGAGTCCCCTCTTTGCTCTGAAGACCCATATCCCTTCTTCTGAGGGGCAGTGGTGGCCTGTGGGGCTTGTAGGGGGAGCGAGGGGAGGAGATGTGGCAGAGGGGATTTCTAAGTGCAGGATGGTAGTCTGTGACAGCGATACTGGGGAGACAGAGGCTGTGTTTGCAAGGAACAGTGAGGGGACATCAAGCTGAAGCTGTCGGGGATGTGGGGAAGGCAGATGGGATGGGGGGCAGGACGGGCAGAGAAGCAAGAGATTTCCATTCTGAGGACACGCGCATGGTATGTCGGAGAGGGACTGTGCTCAGGGCTGGCGTCTTGTGTAACATCTTATTCTGCTGTGTTCAGTGAGAGCTTGTGCGGGTCCAAGATGTCATGTCTGCATACTTGTGTCTGCAAATATATCTTTGGGAGGGTCTAGGTGAAAAAGGATGCTTTTTGACTTTGCTACGACATGCTGCTGCCTGGGCCTAGTATATCTAAACCACACCTATGAAAGAGTTATATGCTTTTCCCATGTAGGTCTGTGTTCTTCTCTCCAAGTCCTGACGAGTAGCACGGCAGGTAGGAGAGGTGCTTTGCCTGAACTCTGTGTGGTGATTGTCCAGGATGCTTATAATGTTACCTTCTGCAATTGGACTTATCTGCAATTTGACGCATTGTGTGTCTGTGAGCAGGGTGACTTTTGCGGATCTTCTCGGTCATCTTGCAAAGCAATGTCATTCCAAACTACATTGCTATGGATAATATCCAGGGAATATGGGGGTGCAGAAATGACGGCTCTTTGAGGGGCATGGCTCGTAAAATAACTGAGCTGGATGTGCCTGTTAAGGGGAGTCCGTTCTGCAGCTGTGCATGGGCGACTGAATCTCCTTCCAAAGTTTGTAATGAGGATGGCCAGTCACTCGCCAATAGCATCTGCTTGCGTTTCTGCATGACCAGAAGCCCTTGGAAAATGGAGTGATCACCAGGCCTTTCCAAGAAAGGCTCGGCCATCACCAGAAGTGTATTCTAAAACAGGCCACGCATGGGCAAATCCTGCACATAAGGGTACTGTTGAACTGTAGTGTGTGCTTCATTTTGAGTGTCTTTTGACTAGTCATTTCTGCGCTGCCTCAGCAAGCCCTTGCACAGAGGATACATTCTCCAGGGCTTCTGGGGACATGCAACTTTAAGATGCTTTGGCAGGAGCCAGCTGTAGCCAGCTGTTGTGTTACAGGGACGCTCCCTTTACTCCTGTGGAGCAGCCTGTGAGTGGACGCTGAAGAAAGCTGGCTCCTTGGCTCTGAGTGACTGCTGGAAAGCACATGGCACCAGGAGTAAAATGAGCTAAGAAAACATGCTGAGTAGAAGAACGGACAAAAGCCTTGCCAGAGCTGAGTCTCTCTGGAAATGCAGGTGATGCAAGGGAACACTTGCATGGTAACTGACCCTAAACCTGCAAGCAAAATGAAAACTGTGGGTAGCTGGGAGCATGGGCTGTTCTCAGGGGATTTCAGCCATATGAGGTTTCATTTGGAATGGGAGCAAACAAATGGAGCGATTCCGCAGTCAGTGCAAATTCAACCTGTGGTTTTGAACCAGAGTATTAAAAAGAAGGCAAAAAACTCAAGAGGGTTTGTGAAAGCGGAAAGGATGAAGACCCCGTCTGGCACTTCTGAGAGGTTAAACCAGTCCCTGATATAAGACCGGATGGTGGTAGGTGGGGACAAAATTCAATGAGGGTGACCAGAGAGAGAACATGAGCACAATACTTGCCATGGTAAACCTCAGAAGAGTACTCTGAATTTCCTGAGGGGAGGAATCACTGGGTCCAGAGAGAGCCTGGATTTGGTGAGGAATCTGATATGCTGCAAAAGGAGAAATCTGCAAAAAGCGCGTTGGCCACCTTCCTGCTTCAAAGTCAGCATCCACCAAGAATGACACTGGGAACTAGTCATGTTGCGGCAAACGGCAATAACCAACACCGTGCCGACATTTGAGAAAAGGGTGTAAGAACTGCAGCACTGTGCTTTACTTTGCAAATACATTCCCAATATAGTTAAAGAAGATGCCAACATCATAATTAAAAATGGGCAGCTCTTGTAGCTGCAAAGGACAATTTTGCAATAGCAGATGATTTTGTTGTCAACGTCAAAGCAAGTGGGACACTTCTTGAAGTGAAATTGCATAGGAGTATATTAGTCTGATGCCAGAAAAAAAATGACATTAGCCTTGAAAGAAAAACTAATGGAAAGAAGTGTTAAGTAGAGAAATTCAGGATGCATGGGGGTGATCTGGTCATTTGCAGCGAAGTGGCTGAATTGAAAGTATGGCTAAAAGCCCAACAAACTTGAGAAGGAATGGTCTGTAATACTATCATTGTAAGGTTCCAAATCAGCTAAGCCGAGGTCTCTCCTCAAGGTACCATTTGAGGGTATTTTCCTGGGGTGACGGAAGCTGCCTGGCTATAGGGTAGAGTGGTAGAAGCCAAGTCAGCCCATGATTCATGACCCTAGAAAATTCCCTTTTCGTCCTAAGTGGAGATCAGAGTTATTCCTCTGGAAATCATCAGGTGATGAAGTGTGTAAAGTTGGACACGTAGAATCTAAAAGAGTAAATAAATCAGTTCCTGCTACTGTGAGGGGAGGAATTCTGATATCAAGGGCATAAACATTTATATAATGCAGATTTTGAGCTGTGTTAAAAGTCCATTAAGCTATTATCAGATGATCTGAGAAGCTCTGTGAGGAACCAGTGCCAATGTAGTGTAAATGACATGCTTTGATGATTTGTTAATGCCGGTAGATCACAGTTATCGCCAGTACTGCCCCACAGACGAGGAAAAAGTACCACGATCTTTGTAAGAAAAATCAGTGTCTCATTTAGTTTCAGCAGCCCTGGTCTTGACAGCACTTCTGTGCAAAGATGCCCAGTGAATACGAGACGAGAGACTGAAGATTATATGAAGGTAATTTAGGGATTTAAAAGGAACTTGAGAGGGGCCAAAGAGGTTTTACCCTGAGCTCAGAAGAGCAGTGATGTTGAAGAGGCTGTCAAAGCTTTTCACACACATACCGAAAATGTAGGCCACGTCAAGTGAAAGAGTTAGTGGTATAAGGAAAACTGGCCCGTTGCAGGAAAGTAGCCACTGATCTTTTCTTGCTGCCTGGATAAAAAAAACCACCACAAAAATAAAACAATTCAGTATGTACTTGTCCTAAGCTATTATTCCCACTTTCTTGAGTTAACCTTATTAGAAGACACTCCAGCTAAGTAGGTGATCATGCATACCAAATTTGTTTTTCCAGGCACGGTACTCCTGACTTAGTAACATCTGACTATAGGCCGGTTTAGTAGGCATGAATTTTAAGTAGTTTGCATGGATTTTGACATGTAAGTGCTAGTTTTCTTCATCCATGATTTAACAGATGGGTCGAAAACCTCATTAAAATAATAAAGAACAGAGTGAAAAGGGTGGAGGTTATAGTTTCATCTGTGTTAAGCTCTTTTAAATCACAGCATGGCATCAACAGAGTGAGAGTTGCCTCCTGCAGGCTTTTTGTTCAACAGAAAACTGGAGTCCAGAGCTGGGGTCAAAGTCACTTGTGATTTGCAGTTAGCTGTATGAAGGAACAAGCAGGGCAAAACAAAAAGTTCAAAGCATTTGGGGTCTGAGAAGCTTCCTTTCTTCATGAAATGATATTATGTGTATACACGCTGTAGGAGAAAAGCTAGAGGTGGGCCTGGCAACATAGGAAAACACTTTGTCGCTGTAGGAGACTGTCAGGTCGGGTGTACGCATATGATGGAAGACAAGTGATCTTCTCACGCTCCGTAAGGGAATGCAATGAATCAGTCATTTTGCTCAGCAAGGCTTCAGATGAATTACAGCCACAGCAGGTGAGAGAGATGTGGCCCTAGTCATGATGTGACTGATAGACTCAACACTGGTCCGCATGTGGAGAAGAGCTGGTTCATGTGACAGTACAGGTCGCCTCAGAGAGTAATGCAATGTGCTAGTTTGAGTAGGCAGTGGACAGGTTATAAAAATGCAAAATCTGGTATTATGTTGATATTTGTTGATTGCTGTTATTCTGACACTTGCTTTGGAAAGGAAGATGTGAGGGTCTGTGTCCTTGTTGGACTCTGACCTAAGCCAGTTAGAACTGGTCTCTCTCCCATCCAGGGGCTCACTTTGCTTGATGCGTGTCAGATGAGAGCTGCCATGTTTGACAGTACATAAAGCAGCTCTGTATCATTGGCTGTGTGTGATTTCTAACCCACTTGGAACAAAATTTTCTGGCCTATCCTGGTGACACAACATTCTTTTCCATAATCGTACCAGAGACCAGGATGTTGGTAAAATAAAGAGACTAGATTTCTCCTTCACTCTGGATATGGTTCTTCCTTCAAGACCCATGGTGGAGGGCCATAAGAAGAAGTTTTTGCTTTTTGCTCCCTGTCAGTTAGGTCTCAAGTCCCACTTGCTTCTCTGGTGCTGTCCCTCTGAAATTTAGATCTGCATTTTCCTGTCCCATTCCTGGGATAGAGGGTCTAAGCGCTACAACTCAAACTCCTCATGGTGACCAAGACTGTAATGGTCTGACCTATCAAGCTGCTGGGCGGACCTGTGGCCTCCCAGCCAGTGGAGGTGGCTTGCTAATGCTCATACGCTGTATCTTTTTGAGATGTTAAAATGCCAGCTCCACATGCGTTGTAGAGTGTGCTTCCCCAAGCAGTCCGCGGATGCACGGAGGAGATAATACAGATCTTGCATACACCCCTTGTCTGACTTCTCCCTCCATTTTATGGAGCCCTTGCCATGAGAGTTTTTAGTATGAGCCATGGGATGGGAAGAAAAGAAAAAAAAAAAACAAAACCAGAAGAGAAGATTAAAGGGAGCCTGTTCTACGTTCCAACAGTTAATTAAATTCTTCACTTTTGGAAGCTGGTGTTCCAGGCAGTCAAAGGAAGATAAAAGAACCCATTGCATGAGACTATTGGGTTTGCACTTTAATATATTAGCAGGCAAAATTTTACTTGTGCAATTTCAAGTTGAGGAATTTTAACTGTAGGTTTTTCTACTTTTATGTATGGAAGGGGGGGAAGGAAGTATGCTATTAGTATTTTTCTTCAAAGGACACTTTTACACATGATGATCCAGGGAGGAGCCAAACAGGGTCCTGCTTTTCCTACGGACAGCACCCTGTAATCATCCGAGACCTACAAGGAGTTCTGGGGGCTTGCAGTGTGGAGGTGGGTGCTGGGGAGGAGCAGAGAGATGTTTCAGCCGCAGAGGGGCCCGGAGGCACAGATTCGCAGAGTGCGGTTTCCATGGCAGTGCTATGGAAACCAGGTTCTGCCGCTCACTGCTGCTCAGGGTGGAATTTCAATGCTTCACGCAGCCCTGGTACCCAAGAAACAGCAAAGCCACAAACAAAACTGCACCAAACCTGTAGATGCCTCATCAGCGCGCGGTTTCTCATTCAGCCTGTATGCCCTGTGCGCCACCCTGGGGGAGGAAAGGACAAGCAAGCCCGAATCAACTAAAATTAGAGCTTGTTATACACCTGTGTCCCCGCCTCCATCTGGGCCCCTCAGAATAGTTCTGGAGGATCAAATAAGTTTGATCAGCTCTAGGATGTTTGATCTGCTGTTATATGTGGGCTGTTGAATGCAATCTGGAAGCTGAGTGGTTGTATTGCAAAGAGATGGGGATGCAGAGGGCTACAGAAGACCCAAAGCAAGAATAGCTCTCTTCTTCTTTGGCTCATCTGCATGACCTTCTCTGATTCACTTGGGTTCCCCATGCCTCAATTTTCCCATCTGTAGAACAGAGATGATAATGATACCGCCCCGTGGGCTGGGCAAGTTTGACTTCACCTATGAGTGCAAGCACTTGGAGGATTTGGGCTATTGTGAAACTTATTTAATTAGTGTTCGGAAAGTAGTTTGAGGCCCTCTGATGAAAGTGGCTAGAAAACTGCCAAGTTTGTACTTAAAGCTCACACAGGCCTCACCCTCATGTTCCCTCCCCTCTGTATTTCTCCTGCAGGACAGAGCACTGGCACTGTGATGTGGTAGCACACAGACACTGAAATACAGTTGTTTTAGTGGCAATATTGGGAGCGCTAGGCCTGCAGTACCGGAAACATGCCTTGCATAGGAAGGAAAAAGAAGATAGCGTAAAGGTCAATCTTTGATTTTACAACCTTTCAGTGCTGGCTGACTTTGACCAGTGTAGGTTGAAACCCAGCAATCAGTTTAGCCTACTTAAAATTTGCCAGTGATTTGCCTGTGATGCTGGTGAATATATCCCTATGCCAGTAACCATGTCCAAGCACCCTTTCGCTGGGGGGACCAGAGGCAGAAGAAGCCATAGGAGGCAACCTTCTACTCTCTCTTGTCCCAATTCTGTGCCAACAGCTCCAGTTTTGGGCTCTGGAGCCCCTGGATGGCACCTCCTAGGGGAAGGTGGTCTCTGAAATTCCCTGGGTGCTGTGAGAGCATCTCTGGGGCATCCTGCTTCCCTCTCCGAGCTCTCCTTTTGTCCATCCCAGCAAGTATGGCATACCACATCGGGTCAGTGAGTGCAGTCCACGCCTATGGTGAGGCACTGGTTTCTGAGGGTGTGCCCTATGGAGTGGAAAAGCACATAGCCGCCCGTGACAGCATGGACGTGCAAAGTCACAGCCGTGCGGTTTGTGATGCTGTGCGGAGCTGGAGAGGAAGCGGGGAGGGAAGTGCAGGTGCTGAAGGTCCCACATGCAGGTCTTCTGGTCCACCGGTTGCCTTTGGGAGTGCTCCCCATCCAGCTGCGTCTTAGCGCTCAGAGAGAGCCAGGCAGTGGGGACATGGCATCTCACAACCTTTGAGGGCTGTCAGGATGACAGTAATAATAAGCGATAACTTGCTGCAAGAGCTGTCAGCCTTATAAATACCAAGGCTTTGACAGTAACAACAGGATGGGCCTTAGTCATATGTTGGGGGGAGGATCTTGGAGAATCCTTGGGGGGCCCTGGCTGTGTTGTCAGAGCAGCACCCCTTCGCTTGCCAGGGATGCGGGCAAAGCTGGGGCCGTCTCTTATCCCGAGAGCAGCCTTCCTTTGGGAATCAGCTGTCCCTCTTCCCCTGCGGAGGAACTGCCTTCTGCTTAATAAACGTCTGCTTGTAATATTCTGAAACAAGGAGGCTAATCAAGGGCCCCGTTCTGTGGAACAGGGATGCTAAGTGACAAGATTAATTTCAGTAATCAAGCAGCTTAATTTAGACATTTTTTTCCCCTCTTCTCTGTTGCTGATGGAAATTGAGGCAAATCTCTTTCTGGAGAGACACTCCTTCCCTGCCTGATAGCACCACTCTCCAGGACTGCAAATGGTTGTGTAGGGACCAGAGGATGGGGAAGAAAGAAGAGAGGGGTAGGGAAGGGTCACAAAGGACAGTATCAGAGAAGGTGTGTGGACTGCTATGACTGATGTTTCTCGAGCATCTTTCCTCTGGAAAGCTCCCAAAGTGTTTTATAGACTGCATTGCAAAGGCTGCAGTCAGCACTGAAATGCAGTCATCTTGGCTGGATTGCAGCAAGTCTTTGAAAGGACATGGAAATTTGACTAGGAGAGGGCAGGCAAGCAGGATGCTATGATACCACCAACGGGAAATCATTAGATGAGAGCCTGTGTGACGGGGTGGGACTTATCTGAAACACACCTGTGGCTGAAAGGTCTCACTTCTGCAATTAAGAATGAATCAGCCTTCATCCTTCAGTGATGTGGAGTGCTGAGGGCCCCTGTCCTCAGCTCAGCCAGAGCTGGTACCTCCAGCACAGCCTCCTGCAGCGCTGGGACCCAGCTCTCCTCCACCTGCCCAGCCACCACTGCTGCCGCCTCACCTGCCCCAGGGTTGCTGGCAGGACCTCGCCAGACGTGATGTCACTGAGGTCTGATGTCACAGAGAGCTGAGAGCGTTTGTTGGTGAGCACCTATGGGGCCTCAGCCCACCTTGTCCCTTCCCTGCGGACAGAGGATGGTGGAGGCAGCTGGCGAGAGGATTGTGGAAAAAACCCAGAAAATGTAATTTATGGTGAGGCAGGAAGAGCTGGGTCCCTGCTCTTGTCTCGTGAGGAAAACCCTTCTTCTTTAGTTGCAATTTAGACAGGGGAAGAGATTCCCAAGGGATATAGTGAAGCTTAGGACTGGGCAAAGTCCTGGGGGGGTGTTTCCTTGGGGGTAGTTTTGTGCTGGCCTAAGGGTGAGGTGTGTGTGTGTGGGTAGGCTGGAGAGGACAGTCTAATAATAGCTATTTACTCATTCAAACGCCTGTGATCTGAGGAAGCCTGGACAGGCACCCAGTGGCGTGTGACAGAGCCCTCGGGAGAGAGCAGAGTGGGTTTAAGGGAATGACGTCCTTGCCCGAGGCAGCGAGGCTTCAGGTCTGGCAGCTTTCCACACTGGCCTCTCCAATCCCCCCGCCGTCATGATGCTCCTCTGGTGCTGACACCTCTCTCGTACGTCCCCCCTCTCCCTTTCACTCCCCGCCAGAGGCATCTTTAACTTGACTGCGCTCCCTGCCATCTTCTGGCAATCAATTTTTCGGAGACAATCCGTGACGTTCCCGAGCCCCCTCCTTTCCCTCTCCTCCTTCCCCTCTCTCTCTCCCTCCCGCTGACTTGTTATTATGTACTGCAGCTGCCCGGAGGATTTTAAATAGACCCATAATCGCACAGCAGCTCCTCTTGGAAGTTTAAATATAACCTCCTTGTTAATCTCGCATGTGGCAGCAGCACAGCACCTGGGGAAGGGAGGAATGGACACGCACTAACCCATGGCTTTACATGAGGGCCGGGAGGGCTCAGGATTTTCTTTTTAGAGAAATTATCGGGAAATTGCCTTGTTTCTTTTAACCACAATAGCCCCGAGGCTGGTGCAAGGTGCCAAACTGATGGTTTTTACAGCACAAAATTCTCTTAGTTGCCATCCCAGGCATAGCACGAGGCAAGGCTGCCCTGCAGCCGCCCTCCCATTTCCCCTGGTTTGGGCCAGTCCCTTATCCCTGCTCCGGCAAAGCTTCCCTGGGAGGCAGTGGGCAGCTCAGACCTCCTCCTCCTCCCTTTGCCTTCCTGCAACAGGGTAGCAGTTGTGCATGTCGGACTGAAGGATGTATTTTGTAGGCATCAACAGGGAGCTGTGCAGAGATCCTGCAGATTACTTCCCGAATTATTCTGTGATAATGGGCTGATTTCAGTCTTATTTCTAGCTCTCCAAATAACTAATTTACCCCTCAGACTGGAGTATGGTTTGCTGAACATCATAGTTTGGTGACACTACAGAAGAGATCACGATTAATAAAGGATTTTCCCAAAGGACCTGTTCTAAAAGGGCAAGTCTAGTGCTCACTAGCCCATTAAATGTGGTGAGACACTTTCAAACAATAACTGTTGCCTGTTGCTTTAGGCTAATAGGATCCCTGTTCTTCCTGCATCCTGAATGTAGCCATCCTCCCGTACAGAGGGATGAGGGATGTACATGAGGAATCACGTCCTGACTAGTTCTTGTGCCGCGGTTTGTTAGAGGGAGGATCGAGCTGGCTGTTCAGGGACCTGGGTTTTATTTACTCCAGTCTGCCGAGCTGGTACATACCAGGAAGTTTGGTACATGCTGACACCATGAAGGTTGTTTCTCTACTTCAGTTTTTTCCTCTGTAAGGAAAAAAAAAAAAAAAAAAAGAGACACTGTCATTTAATTTATTTTGAGCTGTGCTATAGAAAACCTAAGTATTATTATCTGAGTACCCAGAACAAAAAATAGTACTATTGATGCTAAATTATCCATCCATTTTAATAATCCAGCCATAGTAATTGCTAGAGCTGGGGGACTAATTCACAACACATAATTTATTCAGTGAATTTAGCTTCTTTTTCTGCTCATGGAATATCAATTGTGCGGATCATAATTTTCTCAAATTTATTTGAATTTATTCAAGTGAACTTCTTGGAAAATATTTACTCTATGGATTGATACAGGCTGCATTACTTAATTATGGTTGGTCAGAGAGATCTATTTGGTATTGTTTCTATTCCCTTGTTGAATGAGCACACAAGCACTTCTGGCTTGAATGCTTGCATACGAACACAGAAGATGTACACTTCTGCAAGTTTTTGCGCATTTCCATACATGAATATGCAGGTAAAACTCCTACACAGGAGCATTGACAGCAAACAAACACAGACAAGCCAGGTCTAAGCAATTTTGCATAAAAAATGTGAATGAGTATTTTTAAAGGGCCTAAATTACCAGGACAAAGGTCTAATTTTACAGCAAAGTAACCTGGTCCTTGGTAAATTGTATCTTGAATGGCAATAACGGCGTGTTGAATCAGAACCTAATAATTTACCTCTTTGCCTCTTTCTGCTGCTCAGTACAATGATTTCCTGTAGTAATATAGTCCCCAGCTTGGATACATGTTGTATGAAGGCTGTTTTCTTTTTTTTATCTGGATGTATTTGTGATACTCGCTGTAAATGTGCTCATGTCCTGCAATGGGTCGTGCTTGTCTGAATGGGAGGCCCGGTTGTCTCGCTTCCATTAGTTATCCATTTCTAACCTGTCTCCCTTGCTCCCACCTCCCATATCAGAAATGAGATGATGTGTAGTGTGGCTAATCTGAAACTTTCTAAACCACAGAATTTCAAATGTTTCCAAATACCTGGCTCTGGTTTATGATGTTGGAGTGTGAGGGGTCACGTTCAGGAGGACATTTGTGCACACTTGGGAGCAGCGTGAACAATGCAGAGTGGAACAGGGAACAAGAAGGAAGAACTGGACAGTCTGAAGGACTATGGTATAGAAACGGGGTGAAATGTACCAGTGTGAAGCACAGGGACATGCAGATAGACAGGTCTACAGGACCTGGTTTGGAGCCATGCGGTGGAACCCACACTAGATCTGAAGGACTTGAGAAGCAGAAATTGTTTAGAGAGTGCAGCACTAACATATTTCTATTTCTTCTAGCTGGTCTGGGTGACTTTACACAGTCTGCTGGCCTGTATGGGAAGATTCTTTGTTACTCCTACTAATTGATCCTAAAAACAATGGGATTATCAGTTGGAAGCAAATGAAAAAGAGAAAAAGTGGGAGTATTATTTACTGATGTGATGACTGAGCCTTCAATATGAGACATCAGCATAAAAGGCAATTATGTTCCTAGGTGCCAGGCAGGATATTCCCTGCCAAGGCAGGGAAGTATCAGTATCATTGTAAAAGGCTCTACTGTAATTTCCTCTGGGTACAATTCTGCGTATAATTCCAGTTATCCCAATTAAAGCAAAAAGGAGTCAGAACAGTATCTGGTTGGTAGAGAGACGGGAGAACACATTTTACAAGAGGAGACTAAGACAGCGTAGCTTATCTAAACTGGAAAAATGCAGGCTGAGAGAACATAAAAGGCTGCCCTTGATTAAAACAAGAGAGAGGGGAAAATACCCTGTCAGTAGGAGAGCTCTTCAAGGTAAAGTTGCTCTTCTAGCAACTAGGCATGAACTGGCCAGGAGTGGGCTTCAGCAGAAAGTCATTGGTACAGCAAGGTTCTGCCTCAGCTTCCAAACTGCACAGGGAAAGCAAGAAACGTAACCCTTCTTCAGTGAGAGCGTGATAGGTTCCTGAAAAGACTGATAAGGAGAGGCTGTCTAGGAGACCGGGGCTGGGACATCCCTTCCAGACTGCTGTTCCTTAATTACATCAAACCCCATGTAGGCACTCTGTTCTTCAGAATTAAAAGGACCTTAATTCAGTTTAGTTCAATTTTCTTCTAAGGGTTTCTTTAATTTGGAAGAACTGTGTCCATTCAAGGCTAATGTGATTTAATGAATTCATGCTAAACTCACAACTTTAGTTAATTTGGATTAATTTTCCCAATCGCTTCGCAGCAGACAACCCTTAAGACATGTAGTAGGAATGGCCAAGAAATCATGAGCACTTCAACCTTGCCCGTGATTCAGCTTGAAGCCGGCAAGTAGATTTTCTGGCTGCAGGAAGCCTGAAGAAACATCTGGCCATGCCTAACATGTTTCTCCCTGCTCCCTGGAGAGGTGCTGGGAAAGGTGAGAGCTCCCAGACCCGGTGTCTTGGCTGTCCTCTTGTGTTTCACCTCCGCTGAGTGGAGCGGAGGTACAACCTGGGCTTATCCTTGTTTGGAAGGAGTATTAGTACAGCCCTGTGGGAAGGTGGGCTGCGTGGGACAACCTGTCCCGAAAGGTGGAGTTAGTTGCCTTTTGGTTGCAAACGGTGTTTGGCAGTAGATCCAGGGGAGTGCTGGCTGCTTGGCCGTGTGCTAAGGAGCTACCTGCGCATAGGAAAAAATATCTTTTTTTCATTCCCTGAACCGCACTCCGTTGATTATCATTGCCAGCTTTCAGGAGAGAAAGCGCGTTTCTCCACGTAATGCTGTTCTAAGGGGTTTACGGCTCGGCTGCGATGGGTGGTGTTATTTCTGTTACTGCTGTTAGTCGGTGCATCCGTATTTGCCTGCTTCTGGACGGCGCATCACAGGCGGGAAATCTGCGAGCCCTAATCTGCCGGGCTTTGGGAAGCGCGTAAGGGGTCACTGCCAGCAGGACCCGGCAGTGGCCAGGAGCGGCGGGGGGGGTTAGCGGGACAGAGCGCGGCCGCCCCCTCC